>CAWZYM010000283.1:1880000-2237500 GCA_963966185.1 Rhabditoides inermis
TGCTACATTTAGTTGATGCGAAGTCAACGACACGTTATGTCGTCAGCAGATTCAAAAATCTTTCGAATTACAAAAGCGATAGGTTTGTACGCATTACTATGCGCAGACTTCCGCATATTTGTGTACTGAAATGTGTGTTATTCAGCCAAAACTTCAATCAGCAGTTTGCTTCTGATCTTTCTGGACCTCATTTTGACGTTCAACTTTTTGGGTCTCGGACAAAGGTTCCAAGCCGTATTGTATCTCATCGCTCAATCAAAGGGTACTCAGTTTGTTTGTTTTTCAGAAAATTTTCAGAAAACACAATGTTGTTTCAGGAATTGTGAATCTATTCATTTTCACACTGAACCACGAAGATTTGACGAGGGTCATCACACCGAAGAGGTTTCGCAAATCTGAAGGTGAACTAATTTTAAATAATGATTTGATCGTATCATTTTGATTTTACAGCGTCTGCTATAATGTCGACTGGGCGCCGCGTGATCCCACAAACACGAACCGTTCACCTACCGACGTTAGGGACCCGGCAGACTTTCGCAAATCGTAATCGTAAATCGTAATCGTATTTCCCCACCCCACACGTCACAAATCGTAATCGGTACCGAATCGTATACGATTCTGAAAACAAACAGCTTCGTCAAAAATCTGATGAACAATGTATTGTTTTGTGTTTTTATAAATGAAAATTTGTTTGTTTGAACTACATAGATAGATTTATAAATGATAAAAACATAAATGTTTACTTATGTTTTGTATGTTGCGCACCGAGTAGACAGAAATCGTACGATTCCGCGTTGCGTAACCCCCGCAACAAAACAGTATAAAATTATGTTTCCTATTATCTCAATCTACTTTATTATGTATTTTACAAACAAAACAAACAAAACAAGTAACAAAATAAACATTATAATGAACAAAGTTCACAGAATTGTAAATAAATCTGAGAGATCGGCAGAATTCTACGATTCGAATACGATTCCAGAATCGTACGATTCTGATACGATTCGGAAAGCGAAAAGTCTGACGCGTCTTACGATTCCAAATCGTAGAATGGTACGATTTACGATTCGTATACGATTTTGAAAAATCGATATTGCGTCTTAATACATTACGATTACGATTTACGAAAAGTCTGCCGAGAACCCTTATCTACTTTTGTGAAATGAAAATGAATGTAATTGTATTCATTGAACTGTGTCACTGTGCGAAAGGATTACCGCGCGGTGTATGCGATCAACGATGTTCGCTATACTCGGTGCGTCGGTTCGACTCTCTTCCCAGGGCGCACTGGACAGCACCAAGGTTGATACATTGGTAGCAGTCTGGGGCCCGATATACTTTGCAGCGCGTGCGATTCGCCAAAGCCAACGCGATTCCAAAATAGCCATATCACATTTGAAAAGTCGCCAGCGACTAGCGCTCCGGCGCGCTACCGCGCGCCTTCGCACTAGGTATCCAAGAATAGAAAATAGAATAGTAATTCATCTTGCTGATTGTTCTCTATTGATTCTTACGGAGAGACATCCATGTGAAAGGTCTGTGTATCTCTTTCACTTTCTGTCTTTCTAACTATCTCTCTCCTACTTTCTCTATCTTTCTTCTGTCTCACTTTCATTATTTTTTTTACATATATACACTCTCTTTCCCTCTTTCGTTCTCTCTCCTTTCTCTCTCTCTCTCTCTCTCTCTCTCTCTCTCTCTCTCTTTCTCTCTCTCTCTCTCTCGTCTACTCTCACGTCTCCGCGGCGATGACAAGAACTTTTTAGAGACAATTATATGGTATGTTCTGTCTACTCTCACGTCTTTGCTGCTGTCACGACAATTTTCTAGAGACAGTTCCGTGGTCTCTTCTGTCTAATTTCACGTCTTTGCTGCTGTCACGACAATTTTCTAGAGACAATTCGAACGTCTCTTCTGTCTACTCTCACGTCTCCGCATCGATCACAACATTTTTCTAGAAGCAGTTCTATGATCTCTTCTGTCTACTCTCACGTCTCCGCATCGATCACATCACTTTTCTAGAAGCAGTTCTATGCTCTCTTCTGTCTACTCTCACGTCTCCGCATCGATCACATCACTTTCTAGAAGCAGTTCTGTGCTCTCTTCTGTCTACTCTCACGTCTCCGCATCGATCACATCACTTTCTAGAAGCAGTTCTATGCTCTCTTCTGTCTACTCTCACGTCTCCGCATCGATCACATCACTTTCTAGAAGCAGTTCTATGATCTCTTCTGTCTACTCTCACGTCTCCGCATCGATCACATCACTTTTCTAGAAGCAGTTCTATGCTCTCTTCTGTCTACTCTCACGTCTCCGCATCGATCACATCACTTTCTAGAAGCAGTTCTATGATCTCTTCTGTCTACTCTCACGTCTCCGCATCGATCACATCACTTTCTAGAAGCAGTTCTATGATCTCTTCTGTCTACTCTCACGTCTCCGCATCGATCACATCACTTTTCTAGAAGCAGTTCTATGCTCTCTTCTGTCTACTCTCACGTCTCCGCATCGATCACATCACTTTCTAGAAGCAGTTCTGTGCTCTCTTCTGTCTACTCTCACGTCTCCGCATCGATCACATCACTTTCTAGAAGCAGTTCTATGATCTCTTCTGTCTACTCTCACGTCTCCGCATCGATCACATCACTTTTCTAGAAGCAGTTCTATGATCTCTTCTGTCTACTCTCACGTCTCCGCATCGATCACATCACTTTTCTAGAAGCAGTTCTATGATCTCTTCTGTCTACTCTCACGTGTCCGCATCGATCACATCACTTTTCTAGAAGCAGTTCTATGCTCTCTTCTGTCTACTCTCACGTCTCCGCATCGATCACATCACTTTCTAGAAGCAGTTATGTGCTCTCTTCTGTCTACTCTCACGTCTCCGCATCGATCACAACACTTTTTAAGAAGCAGTTCTATGCTCTCTTCTGTCTACTCTCACGTCTCCGCATCGATTACAACACTTTTCTAGAAGCAGTTCTATGCACTCTTCTGTCTACTCTCACGTCTCCGCATCGATCACATCACTTTTCTAAAAGCAGTTCTATGCTCTCTTCTGTCTACTCTCACGTTTCCGCATCGATCACAACACTTTTCTAGAAGCAGTTCTATGCTCTCTTCTGTCTACTCTCACGTCTCCGCAACGATCACAACACTTTTCTAGAAGCAGTTCTATGCTCTCTTCTGTCTATTCTCACGTTTCCGCATCGATCACAACACTTTTCTAGAAGCAGTTTTATGCTCTCTTCTGTCTACTCTCACGTCTCCCAATCGATCACAACACTTTTCTAGAAGCAGTTCTATGCACTATTCTGTCTACTCTCACGTCTCCGCATCGATCACAACACTTTTCTAGAAGCAGTTCTTTGCTCTCTTCTGTCTACTCTCACGTCTCCGCGGCGGTGAAAACAATTTTCTAGATACAGTACTATCATCTCTGTTGCCCACTCTCACTCTCAAATTGTACAATGCTCTCACATTCTGATTTTTTGTGGCTAGAATAAGCAAGTATCACATCAAATATTATTTGCGCTCGAGAACGAAGAAGCGGGGTAGCATTTTATGTATAAAATTTTTTTGAATCAACATCAATTACAGAACTCATTCATTATTCAATCACAGTCTTCGTAACTCGGATTGAGTCTTGCACTTGATGCTCACCTCACCTCACTTCCATTCTTTACTGAACTGCTCAAAAGACAACGCGTTTTTCAGTAATAACGAGAGCATAACAGTCTCGATAAAACAATGTTCTATTAACAAAAAAACGAAAGAAGAAATATATGTCTACAATGCAGTGACCTTTCCATGCGACGGCTGACAGAAAGCACGCCGGCTGGCACGCCCCTCGCATATTCTGCTTGCTGTAGTAGTAGTATGAAGAGTATGACAACGAAAGTTTTTTCTACAACACTATGTACCCGATCAGTCACTGTTTTCAATCCGTATTTCTATCATACACATACAATGACCTCGTTGCCACGGCTGAGAGAAATTACGCCGGTGGGCGCGCCCTAAGTGTTGTGCGCATGTTTGAAGTAGCTTGATAAAGTTTGAAGTTTGTTTGATCTTTACAAACCATTATATAACGACAGAACTCGTCTTGCCAAACTTTTACTTGTCTTTTCCACAATCTTCAACTCTTCGTTTCGTTGAAGTTATGCGTTGAAGCTAGAAATTTTGTCTTTTTCAACTGAATCAATCTATTATTGATTTTATTTACACGTATTTCTATCGAACAAGTGCACCACTATGTGGATATGGGTCAGTAAATGCGAATGCCAACTAATTGGTATTGATCTGTTGACCTCGCGGCTGGTAGCGAGCAACCCAGAGGGCGCGACCCCAGCAAGTAGCGCGCTCTCAAAAATGATCTAATATCATATGAAGACAAAGTCCGATCGTTCTGAAATTTTGACAGTAGGGCTTATATGCCCATAAAAGCTTAAGTTTACAAATTGGACACTCTATATTGCCTGTACGAAAAGTCGATCATATTTGCTTTATTTCGCGACTTTTCGAGAAATGAAACAAATTTCTATACTCTTTTTTACGTAATCTATCTTCTATTCAATTTTTATAGAAATCGAAGACCATGAAATTTGGGTGCATTTTGGGTACATTCGCCTTTTTGGGCATGAAGATGAGGTCACAGCCAGCTGGTATCGCGGCTATCGATTTTTTCTAGGTCGATTCACCTATCCTCCAAATTTCGTTCAAATTGAAGTATTTTGAAAATTTTCTCCATAGTTAAGAGATTAGGTGATAACTATGATCAGAAGATCGCTATTGACGAGATATTTGGAATTTTGCGTTCTCGGGTATTGAAGAAACTTTCTAGAAAAAATCAGCAAATAAGGTACACTTTGAAAAGAGATATCTCTCCGGAAAGAATGACAGACACACACCATAGTAAATATTAGTCTCAATGGGGGACTAGCGCTCCGGCGCGCTGTCGCGCGCCTCCGCACTAGGTATACAAAAATAGAAAAATAGAAGAATAGTTCGTCTTGCATGTTTGATAGTTGATTACTCTCTAATGACTCTTGCGAAGATACATACACACAAGGGTTGTAGTTGAAGTGTTCAAGTTTTTCATGTATGTATTTTGTAAATATAACTTTATTTTTTTTTTGCTTTTCTAACTATCTCTCCTTCTTCTTTTTCACTTGTTTTATGTTTCACAGATGCATACCACCCATCTCTTTGTCTTCTACACTGTTCTGTCTACTTTCCATCCTATCTCCCTCTTCCTCCCCCCGCCTCTCTCTCTCTCTCTCTCTCTCTCTCTCTCTCTCTCTCTCTCTCTCTTCTCTCTCTCTCCTCTCCTCTCCTCTCTCTCTCTCTCTCTATCTCTCTCTCTCTATCTCTCTCTCTCTCTCTCTCTCTCTCTCTCTCTCTCTCTCTTTCCTTGACATAGTTCTACTCTCCCCTATCTCTCCTCTCTTTCTCTCTTCTCCCTCTCCCACTGTCTCGCTATCTCTTTCTCTCTTTCTCTTTCTCCTCAGTTTTGTATTCTCTAGAAACAGTATTATATTCTCTATTGTCTACTGTCAATTTTATAAAGACAATACTAATACTATGCCCTTGTTTGTCTACTGTATCTTTTTCTTCTACTGTGACAACAACTTTCTAGAGACATTACTATATTTTCTTCTGTCTACTTTCACCTCTCGTCACCTCTTCCACTCTCACTCTCACATCTGCAGTGATCACTATCGCTGCGACTTTCGAGAGACAGTTATGTCTACTCTCCCTTCTCTCTCCTCTTTTCTCTCTTCTATTCTCTCTCTTGTAGACTTTCACGTCCCCGCTGTGGTGACAACAACTTTCTAGAGACAGTACTATGGTATCTTCTGTCTACTGTTCTATTCTCACATCTGCAGTAGTCACTGCGACTTTCGAGAGACAGTTATGTGAAAACTTTTTTTAAACAGAAAGTACTACTTTCTCTCTACTGTCTTCTCTCCTTACTGTCTACTCTCTCACGTTCTAAAAATATAATTTGACCGCCTGTGCTTGCCAAATGACATGTAAGGTGGACTCGATTCTCACCTCACCTCACTTCCACTCGACACTGTACTGCTTTGAAAAGCGGAATTTCAGGCTGAATGTGTACAAGAGTACAAGTAATAAACTCAAAACTTAGTTTCAACTGAAAAAAGAAGCAGTACATAGTTCTATACTACGTCTACGATGACTTCGAGAAAAGAAGCCGGCTGGCGCGCCCTAACACGTTGTGCGCACGTGTGAATGAGTTTAAAACTGTTTGAGGTTGATTTGATCGTAAGAAAGCACTATCTATTGACGTCTAAAAACATTTTACTTAACTTTCAACCTTCAACTTTTCGTTTTGTCAAAGTTATTCGTTTAAGATAGAAATTTTGTCTTTTTTAACTGACTCAATCCATTATTATTGTTATATTCAGACATACTTCTATCAAAAAAGACACAACTGAGTGGATATGGGTCAGTGATTGCGAATGCCAACTATTCGATATCGATCGGTTGACCTGGCGGCTGGTAGCGAGCAATCCGGTGGGCGCGACCCCAGCAAGTAACGCGCGCTCAGAAAATGTCTAATACTGTATGAAGACAAAGTCCGATTGATCTGAAACTTCGACAGAAGGGCTTTTTTGCCCATAAAAGCTTAAGTTTACAAATTGGACCCTCTATCTCGTCTGTACGAAAAGTCGATCATATTCGCCATATTTGGTGACTTTTCAAAAAAGGAAACCTGTTTCTATAATCTATTATACGTAATCTTTCTTCTATTCAATTTTTATAGAAATCGAAGATCATGAATTTTGGGTGCATTTTGGGTACATTCGCCTATTTGGGCATGAAGATGAGGTCACAGGCAGCTGGTATCGCGGCTATCGACTTTTTCTAGGTCGATTCACCTACTCTCCAAATTTGGTTCTAATTGAAGTATTTTGAATTTTTTCTCCATAGTTAAGAGATTAGGTGATAACTATGATTAGGAGATCGCTATTGACGAGATATTTGGAATTTTGCGTTCTCAGGTATTGAAGAAACTTTCTAGAAAAAATGAGTAGTTAGAGTAGACTTTGAAAAGAGATATCTCTCCGGAAGGACAGACAGACAGACAGACACCATAGTAAATATTAGTATGAAAGGGGGACTAGCCCGAGCGGCGCTGGCGCGCCGCTCGGGCTAGGGCCGCCTTCGGCGGCCTCAACACTCAAACATCAAAAGTGAAATCATAAATAAAATCTAATTTCAAAACTAAAATATGTCTACAAATCTCTAATGCAACTAAGAAGTACATTACAATACAAAACACAAAAAAAAGAAGACAATTGAACGTTGTTTACAAGTTTGTTTACTTGTTTACACTTCATGTAAACAACATTTTTGAACTCACCTCCAAGTCTACTACACGTTTGACACCTTTCAAACACGTTTTCAGGTTGTTTACATATTTGTTTACTTGTTTACAACATCTGTAAACAACGTTTTCGAACTCACCAATAATGTTACTAAACATTTGACATCTTCAAAACACATTTTCAGGTTGTTTACAAAGTTGTTTACTTGTTTACTTCATCTGTAAACAACATTTTTGAACTCGCCGCTTGGTGTACTACATCTTAGACACCTTCAAAACAAACTTTAAAGTTGTTTACAAAATTGTTTACTTGTTGACAAACATGTAAACAACAACATCGCTGACTTGCCTCCAGGTCACATACCAAGTTTGGAGTCTTTGGCATCAAAACTGACCGAGATACGTCATTACCATATTTGGAAATATGCAAATGAGGTCAAAAATCAAAACTTAAATTCTCGATCCTACAGTACCTTAACCCCAAAAGGGCATGTCAGTAGCTTGAAAACGAAGCATAGTTTACATAAAAAAGTGCTTAAAATTCCGTCTATGTCCATCAGAGTTTCGGTCAACCCATATAAGGAAACGTCGATTCACGACCCCAATTAAACGATTGCGTGCGGTGACCACCTCAGCTCTAAGTTCCATACCTCAACCCCCAACGATCACTACAACTTGAGATATGACCGCGGACAAACAGACAGACAGACACCATAGCATAATTTATAGGGGGTGGGCGGGTGACTAGCGCGCTTCGCGCGCTAGAAATATAGTTTTAAAATAGAGGAGAAAATTATCTATCGATTGATATATAGATTGACTTGATATGTGCTCTAGAAGTGCTATTAGGAGATGTGATAGAAGCGCTGTTGTCAGTCTTTCAGTAGATGACTGATCTTTATTCATTTCCTCAGTAGTTTTAAATATTTAGAAAGTGTCACAGTCTATCAGTATCTGGTTAATAGTATCTGCTTGACTGCTTTTTTACAGATGTTATATTTACTATGCTCATAGAAAGCGCTCCGGCACGCTCCGCGGTCAGAGCCTACAAGTAGATCAGTAATAATAAAAAAATAATAATAATAATAATAATAAAATTTATTGATCACTGCTACTGATACGCATTTTCTCCGACTCTCTGATATTTTACTCTCTCGTATGCAAATAGAAAGCGCTCCGGCACGCTCCGCGCGCCTCCGCGGTCAAAGTCGATCAGTTGATCAGTAATAATAAGACTATATTTATCACTGCTACTGATATGCGTTTTCTCCAACCCTTCTGATCTTTCACTCTCTCGTATGCACATAGAAAGCGCTCCGGCACGCTCAGCGCGCCTCCGCGGTCAAAGTCGATCAGTTGATCAGTAATAATAAGACTATATTTATCACTGCTACTGATATGCATTTTCTCCAACTCTTCTGATCTTTCACTCTTTCATATGCACATAGAAAGCGCTCCGGCACGCTCCGCGAGCCTCCGCGGTCAAAGTCGATCAGTTGATCAGTAATAATAAGACTATATTGATCACTGCTACTGATATGCTATTTCTCCGACTCTCTGATATTTCACTTTCTCGTATGCACATAGAAAGCGCTCCGGCACGCTCCGCGCGCCTCCGCGGTCAAAGTCGATCAGTTGATCAATAATAATAAGACTATATTGATCACTGCTACTGATATGCTTTTTCTCCGACTCTCTGATCTTTCACTCTCTCGTATGCACATAGAAAGCGCTCCGGCACGCTCCGCGCGCCTCCGCGGTCAAAGTCGATCAGTTGATCAGTAATAATAAGACTATATTTATCACTGCTACTGATATGCATTTTCTCTAACCCTTCTGATCTTTCACTCTTTCGTATGCACATAGAAAGCGCTCCGGCACGCTCCGCGCGTCTCCGCGGTCAAAGTCGATCAGTTGATCAGTAATAATAAGACTATATTGATCACTACTACTGATATGCTTTTTCTCCGACTCTCTGATCTTTCACTTTCTCGTATGCACATAGAAAGCGCTCCGGCACGCTCCGCGCGCCTCCGCGGTCAAAGTCGATCCGTTGATCAGTAATAATAAGACTATATTGATCACTGCTACTGATATGCTTTTTTCTCCGACTCTCTGATCTCTCACTTTCTCGTATGCACATAGAAAGCGCTCCGGCACGCTCCGCGCGCCTCCGCGGTCAAAGTCGATCAGTTGATCAGTAATAATAAGACTATATTTATCACTGCTACTGATATGCATTTTCTCCAACCCTTCTGATCTTTCACTCTTTCGTATGCACATAGAAAGCGCTCCGGCACGCTCCGCGCGCCTCCGCGGTCAAAGTCGATCAGTTGATCAGTTATAGCTATTAGGAGCTGTGCTAGAAGTGCTGTTGTCAGTTTTTTTCAGTAGATGACTGATCATTATTTATTTTCTTTATTTCTTTCATTTTTTCCCACGCTTCGCGCGCCTCCGCGGTCGAAATATATCAGTAGATCAGTAATTATAATAATATATTGTTCACTGCTACTGACATGCATTTTCTCTAACTCTCTGATCTTTCACTCTCTCGTATGCACATAGAAAGCGCTCCGGCATGCTCCGCACGCCTCCGCGGTCAAAGCCGATCAGTATATCAGTAATTATAATAAAACAATGATCACTGATACTGATATGCAATCTCTTCTACTCTCTGATCTTTTACTCTTTCGTTTGCACATAAAAGGCGCTCCGGCACGCTTCGCGCGCCTCCGCGGTCAAAGCCGATCAGTATATCAGCAAATATAATAAAACAATGATCACTGATACTGATATGCAATCTCTTCTACTCTCTGATCTTTTACTCTTTCGTTTGCACATAAAAGGCGCTCCGGCACGCTTCGCGCGCCTCCGCGGTCAAAGCCGATCAGTATATCAGTAAATATAATAAAACATTGATCACTGATACTGATATGCATTTTCTCCGACTCTCTGATCTTTTACTTTCTCGTATGCACATAGAAAGCGCTCCGGCACGCTCCGCGCTCCTCCGCGGTCAAAGTATATCAGTAGATCAGTAATAATAAGAACATATTGATCACTGCTACTGATATGCAATTTCTCCGACTCTGATCGTTCACTTTCTCGTATGCACATAGAAAGCGCTCCGGCACGCTTAGCGCCTCCGCGGTCAACGTATATAAATAGATCAGTAAAAATAAGAATATTCTGATCACTGCTACTGATATGCATTTTCCCCGACTCTCTGATCGTTCACTTTCTCGTATGCACATAGAAAGCGCTCCGGCACGCTTCGCGCGCCTCCGCGGTCAAAGTATATCAATATATCAGTAAAAATAAGAATATATTTATCACTGCTACTGATATGTATTTTCTCCGACTCTCTGATCGTTCACTTTCTCGTATGCACATAGAAAGCGCTCCGGCACGCTTCGCGCGCCTCCGCGGTCAACGTATATCAATAGATCAGTAAAATAAGAATATTTTGATCACTGTTACTGATATGCATTTTCTCCGACTCTCTGATATTTCACTCTCTCGTATGCACATAGGAGGCGCTCCGGCACGCTCTGCGCGCCTCCGTGTTAAAACTTTATCAGTAGATCAGTAATTATAATAATACATTGATCACTGATACAGATATGCATTTTCTTATACTCTCTGATCTTTCCCTTTCTCGTCATAAAATATCTACTCTCGCCTACGATCATAGATAGCCGCTCCGCGCGCCTCAGCGGTCAAATTCTATCAGTAGCTGGTTGACAATGATTAGTTATCACGGATATAATATTATAAAATCTCTACTCTCGCCTTTGATCACAGACAGCCGCTCCGCGCGCCTCAGCGGTCAAATTCTATCAGTAGCTGGTTGACAATGATTAGTTATCACGGATATAATATTATAAATTATCTACTCTCGCTCATGATCATAGATAACCGCTCCGCGCGCCTCAGCGGTCAAATTCTATCAGTAGCTGGTTGACAATGATTAGTTATCACGGATATAATATTATAAAATCTCTACTCTCGCCTTTGATCACAGACAGCCGCTCCGCGCGCCTCAGCGGTCAAATTCTATCAGTAGCTGGTTGACAATGATTAGTTATCACGGATATAATATTATAAATTATCTACTCTCGCTCATGATCATAGATAGCCGCTCCGCGCGCCTCAGCGGTCAAACTCTATCAGTAGCTGGTTGACAATGATTAGTTATCACGGATATAATATTATAAAATCTCTACTCTCGCCTTTGATCACAGACAGCCGCTCCGCGCGCCTCAGCGGTCAAATTCTATCAGTAGCTGGTTGACAATGATTAGTTATCACGGATATAATATTATAAATTATCTACTCTCGCTCATGATCATAGATAGCCGCTCCGCGCGCCTCAGCGGTCAAATTCTATCAGTAGCTGGTTGAAAATGGTTAGTTATCACGGATCTAATATTATAAAATATCTACTCTCGCCTACGATCATAGACATCCGCTCCGCGCGCCTCCGCGCAGTAATAATAAGAATAAATTGATCCCTACTACTGATATGCATTTTCTTCGACTCTCTGATCGTTCACATTCTCGTATGCACATAGAAAGCGCTCCGGCACGCTCCGCGCGCCTTCGCGGTCAAAGTATATCAGTATATCAGTAATAATAAGAATATATTGATCACTGCTACTGATATGACTTTTCTCCGACTCTCTGATCGTTCACTTTCTCGTATGCACATAGAAAGCGCTCCGGCACGCTTCGCGCGCCTCCGCGGTCAAAGTATATCAGTAGATCAGTAATAATAAGAATATATTGAACAATGATACTGATATGACTTTTCTCCGACTCTCTGATCCTTCATTTTCTCGTATGCACATAGAAAGCGCTCCGGCACGCTTCGCGCGCCTCCGCGGTCAAAGTATATCAGTAGATCAGTAATAATAAGAATATATTGAACACTGATACTGATATGACTTTTCTCCGACTCTCTGATCGTTCACTTTTTTATATGCACATAGAAAGCGCTCCGGCACGCTCCGCGCGCCTCCGCGGTCAAAGTCGATCAGTAGATCAGTAATAATAAGAATATATTGATCACTGCTACTGATATGCATTTTCTCCGACTCTCTGATTGTTCACTTTCTCGTATGCACATAGAAAGCGCTCCGGCACGCTCCGCGGTAAAAGCCTATCAGTAGCTGGTTGACAATTTTTATTTATTATAGATCCAAGTATAATTATTAGTTATCACTGGTCTAATATAAGCGAGAGAGAAAGAGAGAGAGAGAGAGAGAGAGAGAGAGAGAGAGAGAGAAAGAGAGATGAGCAGCTGGTTGACAATTAATATTGATTTTAGTTCCAAGTAGACTTCATATTTCTCACTAATCTAAAATCATATTATATAAGAGAGAGATAGAGGAAGAGAGGAAGAGAGATGACTGATCTTTATTTATTTCCTTATTTTTTTCAATTTTCAGTAATTTTAAATAATTAGAAAGTGTCACAGTCTATCTGGTTGATAGTATCTGCTTGAATGCTTTTCTACAGATGTTATATTTACTATGCTCATAGAAGACGCTCCGGTACGCTCCGCGGTCATAGCTTATCAGTATTTCAGTGATAAAAATAATAATAAAATGATCACTGATACTGTTATGCATTTTCTCCTACTCTCTCATATTTTACTTTCTCGTATAAACATAGAGGGCGCTCCGGCACGCTTCGCACGCCTCCGCGGTCAAAGCCGATCATTAGATCAGTAATAATTGATCACTGATACTGATATGCATTCTCTCCTACTCTCTGATCTTTCACTCTCTCGTATGCACATAGAGGGCGCTCCGGCACACTCCGCGGTAAAATATTATAAAATATAAAAGAGAGAGAGAGAGAGAGAGAGAGAGAGAGAGAGACGAAAAAAGAGGGATGAGAAAAGGAGAGGGATGAGAAAAGGAGGTTACATAGTATTCCGCCTCGCCTCACTTCCCTGATTGAACATACAATGACGTGAGTGCACAATGTTTTATTGTATGTGCTCAGAAAATAAAATTTGCACAGTTTGTTCGAGTGTGGTGAGCTGTTTCGTAGTGCGTGGTGATGTTCTCGCTCATTTGCACAATTGACTGTCTTTTTCTCTGACATCAGACAGACTGGCAGCTGGCGCACTCTCACCTCGCCACACTCTCTCGTCGCGGGGCAATAAAACGACGTCGATTAGAGGAATTTAATTGATAGCGAGCGTCAGAGGTCACAAAAAGATGCAAATTTTGGTAGAAGTGTAGTGGCCACCTATTTGCATGTTGTAGTAAAGGGAGACCTTACACGGTTGCCTAGTTTTCTTGAACAGCCCGCGACAACTGTTTGGTGTCGCCTCGCCTCGACTAAATCACTTCGTGAAAGGAAACCAGGAGGATTTATAAAAAGATTACGGGCAGATTTGTAGGTGAGGGAGTGTAGAGGAGTGACGTCGAAACCGTTTTTCGATAGCTGAAGTCTGCGATTCGCAGTACTCGTTCTTGTAAGGTCTACTCGCCGCACCCGATTCGTCAGTGACCCGTCTCTTCATCTGACACACTATCTCGCTGCTTTTCTGTCTGACTCTCTCGGATTACGCGCTATTTCGTCGGACCTTCTTGAGCTTATAGCTCCGCGGATATGAGAGATAAAGATCTGAAAATTGGAATCCTGCATCTCGGGACCGAGACCATCGGATCGATGTCACGTTTGGCTAGATAGGAGTAGTGGGTGGCGCGGTAGAGCGATGGACGCACAGACACCATAGGGCATTTTACACTTACACCAGACTAGCGCGCTTCGCGCGCTAGATGTAATAAGGATAAACAGATAGAGGATGAAATTATCTATCGATTGATGTATTGATTGATATGATATGTAGTCTAGAAGCTAAGATAGAAAGAAAGAAGTTCTTCCTGCGCGATCACTCTACAAGACTCCTCCAGTAGATGATTATTAATCATGTTATGTTACAGTGTTATAAAAATATGTCAATAATGATTTGCACGCTTCTTTGATACATAGGAGCTTTGGCAAGCTATCGCGCGCTTACGCTGTCAAAGTCTATAAAAACAGGTTGATAATTATTATATTTCTTTGATAACTGATCTACACTTTTCCAAGTTCATAGAAGACGCTCCGGCACGCTGCTGCGCGCATTCGCTGTCAAATTCTAAAAGTCTACAGTCGATAAGTAATGATTTTATTTATATATCACTGTTCTTCTCGCTGTCAAAACAGATTCTGTCAAATTCTAACGGTAAACTGTTGATAAGTCCAGATTTTTTTTATCACTGGTCTACTCTCTCTTTTGCTAATAAAAAGCGCTCCGTCACGCTGCCGCGAGCCTCCGCTAACAAAGATTATCAGTACATAGTTCGGTGGCATTAAATATTTTCATTCATATTACTGATCTACATTTTCTCGGTCTCACCGTCTCTCTGGTTCCGCTCTCACTCTTCCCTGCATTCATACAAACCGCTCCGGCACGCTCCGCCCACCTCCGCGTAAAAGTCTATCAGTAGATAAATAATATTTTTTTTCATTGTTGCTCTTCCATTCATCCATCTTTCTGATCTTTCACTCTTTCTCATGCGCAAAGAAGGCGCTCCGGCACGCTGCCGCGCGCCTTCGCGTAAAAGTCTATAAGTAGATCAATAATAATATTTTTTTATTATTTCACGATTTATCCATCTTTCTGATCTTTCACTCTTTCTCATGCGCATACATAGAAGGCGCTCCGGCACGCTGCCGCGCACCTCCGCGTAAAAGTCTATAATTAGATCAATAATAATATGTTTTCTTTATTATTTCACGATTTATCCATCTTTCTGATCTTTCACTCTTTCTCACGCGCATAGAAGGCGCTCCGGCACGCTGCCGCGCGCCTCCGCGTAAAAGTCTATAATTAGATCAAAAATAATATTTTTTCTTTATTATTTCACAATTTATCCATCTTTCTGATCTTTCACTCTTTCTCATGCGCATAGAAGGTGCTCCGGCACGCTGCCGCGCACCTCCGCGTAAAAGTCTATCAGTAGATCAATAATAATATTTTTCATTAGTAATCTACGATTTACTGATTTTTCACTCTTTTTTATGCGCATAGAAGGCGGCACGCAGCCGCGCTATCAAAATCTATTAAAATTTTTGATAATTGCTATATTGTAATATTTATCTTTTCACTTTTCTACATTTTGCTATGCCCAATATAGAGGGAGGAGGAGACAAAGTGGTGAAGGAATCCGGCACGCTCCGGCGGTCAAATCCTATCAGTAGCTGGTTGACAATGATTAGTTATCACGGATCTAATATTATAAAATCTCTACTCTCGCCTTTGATCACAGACAGCCGCTCCGCGCACCTCAGCGGTAAAATTCTATCAGTAGCTGTCTGTGATCAAAGGCGAGAGTTATTATTCATCACGGATCTAATATTATAAAATCTCTACTCTCGCCTTTGATCACAGACAGCCGCTCCGCGCGCCTCCGCGGTCAAATCCTATCAGTAGCTGGTTGACAATGATTAGTTATCACGAATCTAACATTATAAAATCTCTACTCTCGCCTTTGATCACAGACAGCCGCTCCGCGCGCCTCCGCGGTCAAATCCTATCAGTAGCTGGTTGACAATGATTAGTTATCACGAATCTAACATTATAAAATCTCTACTCTCGCCTACGATCATAGACATCCGCTCCGCGCGCCTCCGCGGTCAAATCCTATCAGTAGCTGGTTGACAATGATTAGTTATCACGGATCTAATATTATAAAATCTCTACTCTCGCCTTTGATCACAGACAGCCGCTCCGCGCGCCTCCGCGGTCAAATCCTATCAGTAGCTGGTTGACAATGATTAGTTATCACGAATCTAACATTATAAAATCTCTACTCTCGCCTTTGATCACAGACAGCCGCTCCGCGCGCCTCCGCGGTCAAATCCTATCAGTAGCTGGTTGACAATGATTAGTTATCACGAATCTAACATTATAAAATCTCTACTCTCGCCTTTGATCACAGACAGCCGCTCCGCGCGCCTCCGCGGTCAAATCCTATCAGTAGCTGGTTGACAATGATTAGTTATCACGGATCTAATATTATAAAATCTCTACTCTCGCCTTTGATCACAGACAGCCGCTCCGCGCGCCGCCGCGGTCAAATCCTATCAGTAGCTGGTTGACAATGATTAGTTATCACGGATCTAATATTATAAAATCTCTACTCTCGCCTTTGATCACAGACAGCCGCTCCGCGCGCCTCCGCGGTCAAATCCTATCAGTAGCTGGTTGACAATGATTAGTTATCACGAATCTAACATTATAAAATCTCTACTCTCGCCTTTGATCACAGACAGCCGCTCCGCGCGCCTCCGCGGTCAAATCCTATCAGTAGCTGGTTGACAATTATTAGTTTTCACGGATCTAATATTATAAAATATCTACTCTCGCCTATGATCATAGACAGCCGCTCCGCGCGCCTCCGCGGTCAAATCCTATCAGTAGCAGGTTGAAAATGGTTAGTTATCACGGATCTAATATTATAAAATATCTACTCTCGCCTACGATCATAGACATCCGCTCCGCGCGCCTCCGCGCAGTAATAATAAGAATAAATTGATCCCTGCTACTGATATGCATTTTCTTCGACTCTCTGATCGTTCACATTCTCGTATGCACATAGAAAGCGCTCCGGCACGCTCCGCGCGCCTTCGCGGTCAAAGTATATCAGTAATAATAAGAATATATTGATCACTGCTACTGATATGACTTTTCTCCGACTCTCTGATCGTTCACTTTCTCGTATGCACATAGAAAGCGCTCCGGCACGCTTCGCGCGCCTCCGCGGTCAAAGTATATCAGTAGATCAGTAATAATAAGAATATATTGAACAATGATACTGATATGACTTTTCTCCGACTCTCTGATCCTTCATTTTCTCGTATGCACATAGAAAGCGCTCCGGCACGCTCCGCGCGCCTCCGCGGTCAAAGTATATCAGTAGATCAGTAATAATAAGAATATATTGAACACTGATACTGATATGACTTTTTTCTGACTCTCTGATCGTTCATTTTCTCGTATGCACATAGAAAGCGCTCCGGCACGCTTCGCGCGCCTCCGCGGTCAAAGTATATCAGTAGATCAGTAATAATAAGAATATATTGAACACTGATACTGATATGACTTTTCTCCGACTTTCTGATCCTTCATTTTCTCGTATGCACATAGAAAGCGCTCCGGCACGCTCCGCGGTCATAGCTTATCAGTATTTCAGTGATAAAAATAATAATAAAATGATCACTGATACTGTTATGCATTTTCTCCTACTCTCTCATATTTTACTTTCTCGTATAAACATAGAGGGCGCTCCGGCACGCTTCGCACGCCTCCGCGGTCAAAGCCGATCATTAGATCAGTGATAATTGATCACTGATACTGATATGCATTCTCTCCTACTCTCTGATCTTTCACTCTCTCGTATGCACATAGAGGGCGCTCCGGCACACTCCGCGGTAAAATATTATAAAATATAAAAGAGAGAGAGAGAGAGAGAGAGAGAGAGAGACGAAAAAAGAGGGATGAGAAAAGGAGAGCGATGAGAAAAGGAGGTTACATAGTATTCCGCCTCGCCTCACTTCCCTGATTGAATATAGAATGTCGTTAGTGCATACAGTTTTATTTGTATTGTATTTGCTCAGGATATAGAATTTGCACCGTTTGTTGGAAGTGTGGTGAGCTGTTTCGTAGTGCATGGTAATGTTCTCGCTCATTTGCACAGTTTACTGTCTCTTTCTCTGGCATCAGACAGACTGGCAGCTGGCGCACTCTCACCTCGCCACACTCTCTCGTCGCGGGGCAATAAAGTGGCGTCGATTAGAGGAATTTAATTGATAGCGAGCGTCAGAGGTCACAAAAAGATGCAAATTTTGGTAGAAGTGTAGTGGCCACCTATTTGCATGTTGTAGTAAAAGGAGACCTTACACGGTTGCCTAGTTTTCTTGAACAGCCCGCGACAACTGTTTGGTGTCGCCTCGCCTCGACTAAATCACTTCGTGAAAGGAAACCAGGAGGAGTTATAAAAAGATTACGGGCAGATTTGTAGGTGAGGGAGTGTAGAGGAGTGACGTGAAAACCGTTTTTCGATAGCTGAAGTCTGCGATTCGCAGTACTCGTTCTTGTAAGGTCTACTCGCCGCACCCGATTCGTCAGTGACCCGTCTCTTCATCTGACACACTATCTCGCTGCTTTTCTGTCTGACTCTCTCGGATTACGCGCTATTTCGTCGGACCTTCTTGAGCTTATAGCTCCGCGGATATGAGAGATAAAGATCTGAAAATTGGAATCCTGCATCTCGGGACCGAGACCATCGGATCGATGTCACGTTTGGCTAGATAGGAGTAGTGGGTGGCGCGGTAGAGCGATGGACGTACGGAAACCATAGGGCATTTTGCACTTACACCCGACTAGCGCGCTTCGCGCGCTAGAAATATAAGTATAAAAAAGAGGAGAAAATTATCTATCGTTTGATATATATATATAGATTGACTTGAAATGTGCTCTGGATGTGCTATTAGGAACTGTTCTAGAAGTGCTGTCGTCAGTCTTTCAGTAGATGACGGATCTTTATTCATTTCCTTTATTTCTATTTTTCAGTAGTTTCAAACAATTAGAAAGTGTCACAGTTTATTAGTATCTGGTTGATAGTATCTGGTTGACTGCTTTTCTACAGATGTATTTACTACGCTCATAGAAGGCGCTCCGGCACGCTCCGCTGTCAGAGCCTATCAGTAGATCAGTAATAAAAATAACAATATAATGATCACTGATACTGATATGCATTTTCTCCGACTCTCTGATTTTTTACTCTTTCGTATGCACATAGAAGGCACTCCGGCACGCTTCGCGCGCCTCCGCGGTCAAAGCCGATCAGTAGATCAGTAATTATAATAATACATTGATCACTGATACTGATATGCATTTTCTCCTACTCTCTGATCTTTTACTCTCTCGTTTGCACATAGAAGGCGCTCCAGCACGCTTCGCGCGCCTCCGCGGTCAAAGTCGATCAGTAGATCAGTAATTATAATAATATATTAATCACTGATACTGATATGCATTTTCTCCTACTCTCTGATATTTTACTCTCTCGTATGCACATAGAGGGCGCGCCTCCGCGGTCAAAGCCGATCAGTCGATCAGTAATTATAATAAAACATTGATCACTGATACTGATATGCATTTTTCCGACTCTCTGATCTTTCACTGTCTCGTATGCACATAGAGGGCGCTCCGGGACACTCCGCGGTCAAAGCCGATCAGTAGATCAGTAATTATAATAATACATTGATTACTGATACTGATATGCATTTTCTCCGACTCTCTGATTTTTTACTCTTTCGTATGCACGTAAAGAACGCTCCGGCACACTCCGCACTCAGCGGTCAAAGTCGATCAGTAGATCAGTAAAAATAAGAATATATTGAACACTGCTACTGATATGCATTTTATCCGACTCTCTGATCGTTCACTTTCTCGTATGCACATAGAGGGCGCTCCGGCACGCTTCGCGCGCCTCCACAGTCAAAGCTGATCAGTAGATCAGTAAGTATAACAAAACATTGATCACTGATACTGATATGCATTCTCTCCTACTCTCTGATCTTTTACTCTCTCGTACGCACATAGAAAGCGCTCCGGCACGCTTCGCGCGCCTCCGCGGTCAAAGCCGATCAGTAGATCAGTAATTATAATAAAACATTGATCACTGATACTGATATGCATTTTCTCCAACTCTCTGATTTTTTACTCTTCCGTATGCACATAGATGGCGCTCCGGCACGCTTCGCGCGCCTCCGCAGTCAAAGCCGATCAGTAGATCAGTAAGTATAATAAAACATTGATCACTGATACTGATATGCATTCTCTCCTACTCTCTGATCTTTTACTCTCTCGTACTCTCTCGTATGCACATAGAAAGCGCTTCGGCACGCTTCGCGCGCCTCCGCGGTCAAAGCTGATCAGTAGATCAGTAATTATAATAAAACATTGATCACTGATACTGATATGCATTTTCTCCAACTCTCTGATCTTTTACTTTCTCGTACTCTCTCGTATGCACATAGAAAGCGCTTCGGCACGCTTCGCGCGCCTCCGCGGTCAAAGCTGATCAGTAAATCAGTAATAAAAAGAATATATTGATCACTGCTACTGATATGCATTTTCTCCGACTCTCTGATATTTTACTTTCTCGTATGCACATAGAAAGCGCTCCGGCACGCTTAGCGCGCCTCCGCGGTCAACGTATAACAGTAGATCAGTAATAATAAGAATATATTGATCACTGCTACTGATATGAATTTTCTCCGACCTTCTGATCGTTCACTTTCTCGTATGCACATAGAAAGCGCTCTGGCACGATCCGCGCTCCTTCGCGGTCAGTGTATATCAGTATATCAGTAATAATAAGAATATATTGATCACTGCTACTGATATGAATTTTCTCCGACTCTCTGATCGTTCAATTTCTCTTATACACATAGAAAGCGCTCCGGCACGCTTCGCGCGCCTCCGCGGTCAAAGCCGATCAGTAGATCAGTAATTATAATAATATATTGAACACTGATACTGATATGCATTCTTTCCTACTCTCTGATCTTTCACTTTCTCGTATGCACATAGAGGGCGCTCCGGCACACTCCGCGGTAAAATCCTATCAGTAGATGATTGACAATTTTTAGTTATTATAGATCCAAGTATGATTTATACTTATCACTGGTCTAATATAATAAAATATATGAAAGAGAGAGAGAGAGAGAGAGAGAGAGAGAAGGAGAGAGAGACGAAAATGATGGATGAGAAAAGGAGAGGGATGAGAAAAGGAGGTTACATACTATTTCTCGCCTCACTTCTATGATTGAATATAGAAGGACGTGAGTGCATAGAGTAATGTTTTATTTTATTTGCTCAGAATATAGACTTTGCACAGTTTGTGGAGTGTGGTGAGCTGTTTCGTAGTGCGTGGTGATGTTCTCGCTCATTTGCACAATTGACTGTCTCTTTCTCTAAAAGCAGACAGACTGGCAGCTGGCGCACTCTCACCTCGCCACACTGTCTCGTCGCGGGGCAATAAAACGACGTCGATTAGAGGAATTTAATTGATAGCGGGCGTCAGAGGTCACAAAAAGATGCAAATTTTGGTAGAAGTGTAGTGGCCACCTATCTGCATGTTGTAGTGCAGGGAGACCTTACACGGTTGCCTAGTTTTCTTGAACAGCCCGCGACAACTGTTTGGTGTCGCCTCGCCTCGACTAAATCACTTCGTGAAAGGAAACCAGGAGGATTTATAAAAAGATTACGGGCAGATTTGTAGGTGAGGGAGTGTAGAGGAGTGACGTCAAAACCGTTTCTCGAAAGATGGAGTCTGCGATTCGCAGTACTCGTTCTTGTAAGGTCTACTCGCCGCAGCCGATTCGCCAGTGACCTCTCTCCTCGCCTCACACACTATTTCGCCGCTTTTGTGTCTGACTCTCTCTGACTACGCGCTATTTCGTCGGACTTTCTGGAGCTTATAGCTCCGCGGATATGAGAGATAACGAGCTGAAAATTGGAATCCTGCATCTCGGGACCGAGACCATCGGATCGATGTCACGTTTGGTTAGATAGGAGTAGTGGCTGGCGCGGTAGAGCGATGTATGGACAGACACCATAGGGCATTTTACACTTACACCAGATTTCCTCCCTTTTTTTTCTTCCCCCTCTCTTTGCTCTGAGTTGGGTTGGGTCGGACGTCTCTCTCTCTCACTCTCTCTCACTCTCTCTTTTCTCTCTCTCTCTCTCTCTCTCTCTCTCTCTCTCTCTCTCTCTGTCACTTCACTCTCTCTCTCTCTCTCTCTCTCTCTCTCTCTCTTTCTCTCTGTGTTTTTCATGAAATAGTTTCGTGAATTCTCTCAGTTAAAAAAAAGATCACAAAAGTAACACAAATGAACGCTGTCGAAAATATGTTTATTTGTACCATATTTGGAAATAAGCAATTGAGGTCAATGTTCAATACTCTAACCCTAAAAGGGCATATCAAAAGCATGAAAACTGATGAAGATACAACATTACCATATTTGGAAATATGCAATGGAATTATGCAAATGAGGTCAAAGTTGAAAACTGAAGTTATCAACACTACAGTACTCCAATCCTAAAAGGACATCTTAATAGCAAAAAGAAACTGATCCTGAATATGTCCAGAAACCTCTAATCTAACTAAGAAGTACATTACAATAGAAACTACCGAAAATGAAGGCCGTTTGAACGTTGTTTACAAAATTGTTTACTTGTTTACACTTTTTGTAAACAACATTTTTGAACTCGCCTCTTTGTCTACTACACGTTACACATGATTAGAACACGTTTTCAGGTTGTTTACATCTTTGTTTACTTGTTTACAACATCTGTAAACAACATTTTTGAACTCACCAATAATGTTACTAAACATTTGACATCTTCAAAACACATTTTCAGGTTGTTTACAAAGTTGTTTACTTGTTTACATCATCTGTAAACAACATTTTTGAACTCGTCTCTCGATCTACATCATCTTAGATACCTTAAAAACAAACTTTAAATTTGTTTACAAACTTGTTTACTTGTTGACAAACATGGAAAGAACAACATCGCTGACTTGCCTTCAAGTCACATACCAAGTTTGGACTCTTCAGCATCAAAACTGACCGAGATACGACATTACCATATTTGGAAATATGCAAATGAGGTCAAAAATCAAAACCTACATTCTCGACCCTACAGTACCTTAACCCCAAAAGGGCATGTCAGTAGCTTGAAAACGAAGCATAGTTTACATAAAAAGTGCTTAAAATTCCGTCTATGTCCATCAGAGTTTCGGTCAACCCATATAAGGAAACGTCGATTCACGACCCCAATTAAACGATTGCGTGCGGTGACCACCTCAGCTCTAAGTTCCATACCTCAACCCCCAACGATCACTACAACTTGAGATATGACCGCGGACAAACAGACAGACAGACACCATAGCATAATTTATAGGAGGAGGGGGGTGAAGAGGCGTTGGCTACAAGCGAAAATTAGCCCGCGCCGCGCCTGGCGAATTGTCGCCAAGCTAACAATGAATGTACAAACAACAATATGTACAAATACAACAATACGCGAGCGATTGTGCTGGCGACTTTGCATATTATAGCCGGCTACATTTCGTGCGCGAGTGTGGGCTGGGCTACATACTATTGAATCTTTGAAAGTCGCCAGTGCACTTTCCGCGAACTACAATGCTGGCGACTTTTGCACACAGAGAGGGGAATTGCACGCGCTACAAAAGTGTGTCGAGTCCCTTAAAGTGTGGTCAGTCCCTTCGAAACGCCTTCGAAACACGCTGTTTGGTCGTGTTTCGAAGGCGTTTCGAAGTCAGTATCGAAGGGAGTTTCGAAGAGACTGACCGCTACTTTAGTTTCCTGCCGATCTCGTGTGTTTCATTTTGCACATCCACATCCGCAATACGTGGAACGCATTGTTTCCGAAATGACGCTTGTGTTGTTCTGATGTTTTTGGTGGTAAACACATGTGTTGTCTCATCACTAATGAATAATGAGAATTTACTCACTATTCGACAAGACATGATTATGACACAGTTTTTTCACTGTTTCTTGTAGTTTTTTTTCTAGGTTTAATTGTTTTCCTACAGGATTCATGTTATTTATGATGTGTGGTACGTACTTATGTGCATGTTCAGCTATAACGATTTTCATGTTGTAAAATTGTATGCAGATTCATTCAAATCTTTAGAAAACATCAATTCATTCATGTCTAATAAGCAATGTAATATCACGTTTAAAGGCACAGTGGCCCTTAGATTTTGACTTTGTTTCGTTGTTTGACCCATGGAAACACGAAACAAAGCAAGAATTTTTTTCTCTAAACCTACTCATAATTTTTTCTCTAAACCTACTCATAATGTTTACGAATATCAAATTGTTATTTGAGATATTCTCAAGGCCCATTTTGCCAGATCAAATTATGATGCCATCTGTTCTCTAATTTTTTGCAAACCTATTCACGGTTTTTCGTATACAGATTACAGATGTTTTGACTATAACAGAAAACACAATGCATATATAGTTTTCTCAATCACATACCGTAACTCAGTCGTTTGCTAATTCATGGGCCTTTTTCGCATAATAAAATCATCGTGTTAACATTCGTGACTTTTTCGACATTTACTGACAAAGTGTACCCTGAAAACGATTTTCAAACGCCTAATAACACGTGTTTGCATTTCCAAACTGCTACACAGAGTATACTGCGGCGGTAAATGTTTGCAGTTGCCTGTTCCCATCTTGTGTGTTGTGTGATCTTATATGTGTATAGTATACACGGTAGTGAATATTATTATTGTTATTATTATTATTATATGTTCTACATGTTGTTGTTCCGATTAAAAATAATAATAATAAGTCACTTTCCCTATTTGATGTGCGGTCTGCTGATCGCTTCTGATCACCGCGCGCACGTATAACTTTCGTTCCACCTGTATTGGAATAACCGTTTCGTGAGGAGTGAACGATTAAAAATTGTTAGAAATAGGCCTATGTGTCGTTAGACTCGTTTAAGACGTGTCAAATTTCTGACGATTTTAATCAGTTATCATTTATACATACGTTACGAAACAAAAATTCAAATGCAGGTTGAAAGGGAGTTCTGTTTGGAAGCGGTCATCAGAAACGATCAGCAGACCCCGCTGAGAGTAATTTTTCTACATAATTCCCGCCACTCTGCGCTCTCTTACGTCCGCATGCTCTCTCGTTTTCTTGCGTTCGATAACTATAGGGTGGTGTGTGTGACGTCGAACAATATACACACTAATTGACAAAAGATTAGTATGTAAGTATTTACCATCTCGTACCGATGAACGGTCAGGGGAGAGCCAAGATTTTTACATCACTTTAACGCTCACTTAAATCGAGTACCCTTCTGTAGTCATTTTTTGCAATTTTTATGCACTTTTCCGAACATTTATATTCAGCATACAGTATTATAGGATTACGTTATCCAGCCCTTCCTTTTATGTAATACTCGTACGTGATTACATTCAGTTTTCAAAAAAGCAGAAACATCTGTAATCATTTCCTTTGGGAAAAAGGAAACGATTACAGATTTTTTTCTCTACGACGCGACACTTCCGCCAGAAATCATTTTCGATTCGTTTAATTTAGTCGTTTGATTCGTTTATTTACACAGTTAAAGAAACAGTGGCGACTTTTTTGACTCGGAGTATATTATTAAAAAAATATTAACCTAACACATTTGCAATTTTCGCGAAAGAATGACGATTCTGCTGCGTTACTTTCGAATCTGCCACTGCCCCGGATGCAGACGAGAATTTGAATTAACCGCCGACGCTTTAAAACTGCACGTTCGGGTCGGAGACATAAGCACAAATGAACGACGCCCTCTCACTTGATTCATGGCTCAGTGCATGTGCGCTGCGTTGTGGTTCCCGAGCTTCGCAGGTTCGATTCCGGTTTTTGTCCAATGTTTTGCTCGTGTGAAAGCAGGTTGTGGCAGAAATAAGTCGCCACTGATTCTTTAATGAACACTAGTGAAGCACATTTGCTTTATGCGTTATGTGACGTTGAACAATATACACACTTATTGACAAAAAACGCATTTGCCATTTCTAATCAGGTTTTTCTAAAGGAATGATGTCTCGCATTTGTTTTTTTCCTCATATGTTCATAATATATTTTGTGTGAGGTGCAAACTACAATTTTTAGACCTTGTCACGGCAAAGCACAGATCATGAGCGCTCTATTTGTTATTGACATAGCGGAAGGTGTTCCTTTCGAAAAAAAAACAAATGTAATGAAAACTTTTTTTAGGAATCTTTCTGGTCGCCGCTAATCTACCACTCACATTGATCATCTACAGTAACCGTGTGCTGCGAGTGAAGAAAGAGCTAGTGTTCATAGGTGCTGTACTCTGTAATCACCCATATATTATATACGATGTTCCATGTTCACTTCTATATACTTTTTCAAAGTTTTAATGAATATTACAGGGTTACTATGCGTAGCGGATATGCTACACGGATTTGCATGTTGCACGTCGAGTTTCGACAGACACCGGAAGGTCGCCAATCATATAGGTAAGCGTTTCTCAATCCGTGACAAGCATGACAAGCATCACCAACAACATGTACGTATCCACCGGACCACCGATACCCGTATTGTTGGAACTCGCAGTGGGCGTTGTATTACTGTACTTACTGTTACCTTACCGTAATTTACATTAACATGCGCTTCGAGATAAATTTTCTGATTCTGAAACGTATCGCATCGGTTTCGTTATCACAGTTTTCAGATTCCGTGCTGATTTCCAACAAGCGCTGCTTGGCTACGCTCTACGAAGGCGTGTTTATTGTGACTTTTCAGCTGGTGAATACCTTTATCAATAGAGTTGCTTGATTTCCTTATTAGCATGTACTTGAACTTGACTGAGTATGAGTGGAAAAAAAGATTATTCTCGATGGTTCACGAAAATGTCACTGTCAGATGTTTGAAAAACGAGTATTTATTTATTATAAATGTTTCATATTCCAGGTGCCGCTGGCGACTTTGGCAATTGCTCTCGACCGGAACTACGCCACTTTTTCCACGATGAACTATCGAATCAGAAAAGCGTCATACGCTTATTCAATAGTATCTGGTAAGTAATAATTAGTTTCCAAAAAACCTTTCAACAACCTTTTCCAGGCATCTGCATCTTTGTTGTTGGAATGTTACTACTATGCGTATTGCAAATTGTGAACAGTGAAGAGGTGTGAAAGTGGATAGTGAACATACGAAACCCCATTCAAATGATCAGGTGCTGGTCTCTCCGATGTGTTATACAGACTCGGCGATTCCTGGTATAGTATGGAAATATATGGTGTATCTGCGGATAGTACTCATGATAGTATCGGAACTCTTGTACATCCCTATTTTCATAAAGATATATGTGGTCAGTACAATAGTGTATAGTTATAATAATACTGTTTTCGCATGTTACATTTAGTTAATGCGAAGTCAACGACACGTTATGTCGTCGGCAGATACGAAAATCGTTCAAATCACAAAAGCAATAGGTGTGTATGCATTAGTGATACCTTAGTAACAAGTTACTAACGTTTTAATGCATAGTTTGTGTGTTGTAATGTATATGTTGTTCAGCCAAAACCTCAATCAGCAGTTTACTTCTGATCATTCCGGACCTCATTTTGACATTCAATCTATTTGGTCTCGGACAAATGTTTCAAGCCCTGTTATATCTCATCTCTCAATCAAAGGGTAAGTAAACATGCTTTCAGAATACAAAAATATTGTTCGTTCTTTTTCAGGAATCGTAAACCTATTCATTTTCACACTAAACCACGAAGATTTGAGGAGGGTGATCACACCAAAGATGTTTCGCAAATCTGAAGGTGATTTAATTTAAAAACAACATTTCGATTTTACAGTGTACGTTTTAGCGTCTAACATAAAATCGAATGGACGTCGCGTGATCCCACAAACACGAACTTTTCCAGCCCCAACATTTTCCACTTTTTGAAATGAGCATATTTTTTTTATTGTATATGTGCGCCGCGTGGTATTGTGATATGGTGATTAGCAATGTTCGCTATACCCTATGGGTCGGGGGTTCGATCCCTCTCCCGGCCCCTGATAAATTGGTAGCAGCAGTCTGCTGCGAACGTAACCCTTCGCCACCCACAGGCGCATTTTTCCGAAAATAAGCGTGAACTGTCGTTTCTGGGCTTTATGGTGTAGTGCTATAGTCTGTAGTCTTCCTTCGATCCCCGGAAAGTACTACTTAATCGTCTGGGACTACTTTTACCTTTAGCTTCACTGTGTAAAATGTGGTTATCGACTCGCACTCGTTTCCCCTCACAATATTCCCCTTCACTTTCTTGGCAACATGCAGTACATTCAGTGT
Organism: Rhabditoides inermis; assembly: GCA_963966185.1. Lineage (NCBI taxonomy): Eukaryota > Metazoa > Nematoda > Chromadorea > Rhabditida > Rhabditidae > Rhabditoides > Rhabditoides inermis. The sequence continues at coordinate 1,908,332 of CAWZYM010000283.1, forward strand.
CACACCAATTCGCTTTAATGAATAAAAAAGTGTTCACTAGATGTTACTAGATAAAAATTCTAGTTCTAGCACGAGCCATATATTCAAAGCTGAAAAGCGTAGCCACCGCCACCTTTCAGTTACTTGCTCTTCGAGGTCTTCGAGGTCGAAGACGAATGATTTCACTTCTCTCTCCCATGTATCGATCAGTCAGAATCAAGAAACAAAACCCAACACTTTCACTTCAAACAAAATGAAAATGGAACAGAAAAAAACAACCACCATTAGATAACATTGATGAGTTGGTAAATAAAAACAACCGGGTTAGTCGAAGATGACATGAATCCTAAAGCGAACTGGGAGAAAGGCGTGGATGGTCTCTCAATCCTCGGGCGGGAAGCCCACCATGACAGCAGCGCGGATCTTGGCCTCAAATAGACAAATAGAGAAGCATAAAGAGATAGAAAGAGAGAGAGAGATATTTATAGAGAGAGAGGGGAGAGAGAGAGAGAGAGAGAGAGAGAGAGAGAGAGATGCTCACCTTGACGATGGCTAGCACACGGAATAGATGACGCAGGTCGTCATTGTCCGCATCATAGGTGGACAGAGCGCGTTCCAGAGACAGCTGTATGATATACGCGGCGCGCCTGCAAAGTACATTGGATAACAAGGAGCTGCGTACATTTCACGCCACCAAATATTCAGGTGAATGAAGCAGTTAAAGGTAGCGTATCTCTCTGATTTTCGAAGTTGAGTTAGCAGTAGGATGTGAATATAATGCACTTTCTTATAGAAAAGTTATTTCAAAATTGCCTCAAAATGTATCTAATGTGCGCATGAATACACTAGTTCAAGAGAAAAGTGTGCAGAAACGTGCACGATGTGTAATGTTTCTCCAACTTCCCGGCATTTCCATCATTTGGTACAATTGGCAAAATTACAACACTTTTTTGTTCATTTTCACATTACAGTGCTAACTCAACTTCAAAAAACCAGAGGGTACACTACCTTTAAAAATCACTTGCCATTAAAAACTTCGCCGATTTAAACAGAAAGTGGGTCAGAAAGGGCTAGAAGATACCGAGAAAGGCTCGGACTGACTTGAAAGTTTTCCGAGTCAATCCGAACCCAAGATGGTCGTATAAGATCGAATATGCACCTGCTAGGCAGAATACAGATGTTGTCTCCAAGGTCGCACGTCTCCAGCACAGCCTGCAGCGACGTCTCCACAGAGAGGTTGCTGCAATCAAAAAAAAATCACGATCACAATTCGAGTTGAACGAGTGCATACTTCGGGCGATTCAAACTTGATTCAATTAAAGGCACAGTGGCGCTTAGTTTTTGACGTTGGTTCATTGCTTGACCCATGGACACACGAAACAAACAAAGAAAACGCGAAGAACGGCGTTTCCTTGTTATCTACACGCTTACCAAAATGTGCACGTGCGAAGCTTGGTGAGGCGCATTCAAATTTTGCGCCAAATTGCTTATTGGAAAGTTGAGCTGTGTGCGCATCTCGTCGATATGAGTTCGACAGCACATGTCGTTGTAGTGTTGTGGTAACGCTCACGGTTCACGGACCATAAACTGGTCTCCATCCCGCCAAAACAAAATCGGATGATTCGCAGGTTAACGTTTTCATATCTCCTGTAAGAAATGATGACATGGGTGTTTGCGTACACCATTCGAACGCTATGAGCGCGTTAGCGCGCAAGTGGTTTTGCGCGGGAACCAGCTATTGTCAAATCAGCTGTTCCGTTTCACGTTCTTGTTTTCGTTCAGTTTATCAGATTATATTAAGTTTTCAGTATTGTATTGTGTTTCGTATGTTTATTTATTGACCTAGTCGTGTGTAGCTCCTTTTGAAACGCTAGTCAACAAAAATACGTTGTCGAAAGTTCTGGAATCATGAATTATCGCACAATATCGCAATTCTTATCTTTCCTTTTCTATTTTTTTTACTTGCGTAATCGATGGCATGTTTTCAACTTGTTGCTATAGGACTGTTGCTTCGTTCTTCCTCATGTGAGCGCATCCTGTGAACTTGCTGCTATCGGCGGTCCTAGCGCAGTGCCAGGTTGGGCAGACGACGGCGGTACAGCGGAGAGTCTGACCAGGTTCACTATAGTCGGATTGGATCCTATATGCCATCCGTGACATTTCACATGTTGTGCAGTTTTGTGCAACACAACATGTATGTCATCAAATATCCAAAACGCTTCCATTAGTAGGAATCGAACCCGTGAGCAGGTCGCGACGATTGTGCGCTGGCGGAGCACACTACCACTGCGCCATAGAGGCAGTGGTTAAGAGATCGAAGAGAGAGCCTATCTAGCTCCACTGGCCTTTTCAGTGTACGATGATGAGACATAACAAGCATGCATATCTTCGATATGCAATGACCTCTCAATACGAGCTTTAATGGCGCAGTGGTTGAGCGCGCCGCCAGTGCGCAATCGCTGTGTGGTGACCACGGGTTCGATTCCTTCGCATGAAACCGTTTTGGATATTTGAAGACCTTCATGTTGTGTTGCACAAAACTGCACAACATGTGAAATGTCACGAATGGCATATAGGATCCAAACCGACTATAGTTATTAATTATAGTGTTTGATGATTGTAATATGCGATATGACTCGTCTACGTGCTATAACTGATGCATGATTGCAGTAGTTTTCGTACACGCTGCACTCGTCGGTCGTCGCAAGCACAGCACCAGGTCTTCGTCAAAAACGTATCTTGCTTTTTCAAGGTAAACAACATGTTTTGATCATGTTCACAAACGATTGCAATCCATGAATTGTATCAATTGCAAAATGTTCGACGGAATTGACGGAATCTGTGTGAAACGTACATATTGCAGGTGGAGTCTTCACTCTCCGCTCCCCGCTTTGCGTCGTCACGCGCACACCAAGAACAACATCTCCGTCTCCGTAGACGGAACTGCGTTTTTTTTGTTTGTTTTGAAATAAACTTGGAAATCTTGTATTGGATGTTGCGCATGAATTTGGGAATGTGATATTGATGTACTGACAATTGTCCGTGAATGGAAAGTTGATGTGGGTTCTAGGATACAACGTTGTTTGGTTGGTCTGTTCTGTTTCTTTCAAAGTGAAGTACGTTTCAACGCGCGCTCAATTTCTTCGATTTCCGCCAGCAGTCAAATCAGACCACGGTTGCGCTTGCCAGCCACATGTCTCTTTGGCGCAGCTGGTTAGACAGGCGCCTCTCACGCTGAGGGTCGCGGGTTTGAATCCACCTTCCTGTTTTGCGTGTGCAAGCGTGTGCAAGCGTGGCTGCTTGGCACTAGGCCAAGTGACGGGTCCAACTTTCAAGCTCCGCCCATTCCTGGCCGATTGGAGACGACTTTACTCGAAGATCGCGTGCGAGACGTGGACCTGATGAGACGCATAGTCCACATCCCGCCATACCCGCGATCGCGCAGCTTCATCTGAACACAAGGATAGAAGGCCCCATTATACTTTCACGCTGACGCTGACGCAGCTTGCCGCGATAGCAGCGAGCGTGATCTCAAGCATCACACCAAGCGTAATTGCAGCGTCAACTAAAGCGTCATGCGGGCGTCAACACACGAATTGTCCCCATCACAAAAATTCGACCGCGTTTGCGCGATTTTAGTGCAGTTTCACTTTTATGATGACGTAGTGTCCCGATTGTTTGTGTTTTACGTGGTTAATTTTGTACATGTTTATATGTTTATTTATATGTAATTATTTGTATACATATTTGTATTTATTTTACTCTTCAGATATGATACGTGTCCCGCAGGGGGCACGGGTCGTCGATAAATCGGGAGGCAGGACCCCAAAAGGACCTGCTGATAAGAAGTCTCGTCGTGGAGATTCTGTCGCTGCAAAATCCCGTTCGGAGTTCTCCTTCCAACAGCGTTGCTTTATTGCTCAAGCTGCGCAACGATAATATCGTTATCCAGAGCTATATGACCCGAAAGATTTCAAATCGCACAATTCTAATGCAAGGTCTTTGGCGTGGTTTACAGTTGCCGATGCATACAACCACAATTTTTTATCGAATTATAAGGGTATGTATTAAAATGTTCAATTTTCGACTTTCTCCTTTAGGAAATGCTATTAAAGTTCAATTTAAGTCTATGAGAGATGCGCTCGGCCGAGTCGCAAGTTGTCTGGTGCCGCTGCACGCGAATGTCTTGAGACGTGGCCCTACTTCCCGTATGTCAAGTACCTCATCGAAGACACGGGGTGAGTGTTGTCGTTTTTTTTTTCATTTTTAACGACATTTCTAGATCGACGCATCGACGCTCACTAACAACCCAACGACTGGGGAAAGTTTTCCATTCCGTTTAGAGAAGCTGATGACCATCTGGCGAACAAAAGAGTGGAGAAGAACGACAATGTGGAGAAGGCCGACTACGAGAAGGAGACCGAATACGCGGAGAGGGACTACGTTGGGGTGGTCGAATCGATCTCACGAACGAGTCTTTCGTCGTCGTTGATGACCATGGTGACGTATTCCTGGAGCCGCACTATCAATCTGCCATTGAGGTACTAGTTCATTCTTTTATTTTTGACCAATTATTATTTTCAGGGCTTTGGCCAGTTCTTCGTCCCCGGATCCAACGCTCATGTCATGCAGATGGCGGAACCTCTACCAGCTGCACCTGCCGCTGCTGCACCTGCTGCTGTCGCGCCTACTGCACAGTTTCTCGGGGCTTTAACGACTACATGCTTTCTATCGAGATGCGAATGTACGGAACCGGTCATGGCACAATGAAACGTTACGCTCGTTTATGTGCTCACTTCTTTCACTTTTTTTCATTTGACACATTTCATTCAACAAGAAAGTCATACATGCCACCAACACCTTACGCAACTTGATTAAACAACTTGATTTTGAGAAAGACGCATAGCTGAAACTCAAGTCAACTCAACATTTATCCGGTATCGCATTATGTGATCATAACTCAAAACATCAATCATTCACAGAGTAGCGCCGGGAAGCAAAATTCTTCCATCTTGTTGCATCAGCGTCCGCGGCCACACTCTTCCATTCCTCCTCGAGGGTCCTCCTATTGGTCTGGATCGTCTTCTTGAATTCGTCGCTCCACTGTAGATGGGGGCGACCGGCCTTGGCTTTCCTTGGCGGGTTCCAATCGATCACGCGTCGCGTCCATCGGTCGTCGTTGCAAGTCATGATGTGGCGGGCGAACCTCCACTTCCTTGATCTCGCCTCGCACAGCACGTCTCGTAATCCCGTCAGTCGTCGTATATCCTTGCACGGCACTTTGTCCAGCAGAGTCAACCCGAGCATCTTTCGTTCCATTCGTCGTTGGACAGTTCTCAGCTTCTGCAGGTCTTCTCTCCTTAGACTCCATGTCTCGGCAGCGTAGGTGAGTGCGGGAAGAACTTCCATCCGAAATACTTTCCTCCGCAGTCGCATCGGCGCACTCTTCAGCGTCAGGAACTGGCTATGGCGGAAGAAAGCGCCCCAGCCAGCCTGTATCCTCTTTGTCACCTCCACTCGGTCGTCAGCCAGAAAACTAAGAGAGCGGCCCAGGTAGACGAATTTGTCCACGTACTCCACTTCTCCTCCGTCCAGTCTAATGCTCTTCTTTGGTCCGTTGCTCATGACCACCGTCTTCTTCCTGTTCACGTACAGCCCGTAGTCGCTGCTCTTCTCCGCGAGTTCCTCCAGCATCCTTTCTGCAGCCGAGGCCGAACGTGCAAAAAGGATGATGTCGTCAGCATAACAGAGATGAGTCAGCCTCTGTCCTCCAATGTCCAGTCCGGCTCCAACGAAGTCGAAGTCCATCTTGGCACAGATTTCAGCAAGCACGCAGTTGAACAGATGAGGAGATAGCGGGCAGCCTTGGCGCACACCTTTCTTCACTTCGATTTCGGCCGGTGTCCCTCGAACGTTCACTTTCGTCTGCCATCGTTGTAGATACTCTGCAGCAGTCGAATGTAGGCGGGGTGCACTCCACATCTCTTCAGCGCAAGCCACGTGTCGTTGTGCTCGATGGAGTCGTAGGCCTTGGCAAAGTCCACGAAAACCAGGTAGCCGTGGTAGCCGTGGCGATAGAGTTTGTAGATCACTTCTCGCGTCACCAGAATATGGTCGTTGCAGCTGAATCCTCTCCAAAAGCCGGCCTGCTCCAGCGGCTGCTGCGCCTCCAAAGACGGTTGTAGTCAAGCGAGCACAGTCCGCATTAGCAGCTTCAGCAGCGTCGAAGACACAGAGATCGGTCTGTAGTTGCCGATGTCGAGTGGGTCGCCCTTCTTGTACAGCAGCGACACCAAGGAGTCGGCCATGTCGTCAGCGATCCTCCCTCCAGTGAGACAGGTGTTGAACAGCGCGGCAACGTACTCCAGTAGTATCGGCGGCGCGTACAGCAGACTCTCCGTAGATATCCGGTCAGGTCCTCGAGCGACATTCCTCTTCATCAGCACCAGAACGCGACGAATCTCCTCGGCAGTAAACTCTTCCGGTAGTGGTTCATCCACGTCGAACGGCGGGAACGGCAGCCAGGCAGTGTCAAAGAGAGCGTTGTAGAAGAGCCGGATAACTTGGCAGACGTCAGCGGGGCGGGTGGCGATCGTGTCGTCGACGGCACGTAGGTGTCCCATCAACGTCCTCGAGACCTCCTGTCCTCGCAGTGCCTTCCTTGATGCGATTCCTCTCCGGTATAGTGCTATGTGGCGTCTCTCCAAATCCTTCTCGATGGCAGACCGAATTGCCTTGTTGATCAGTGTCAGCGAAATGCGGGAAGCCGAGTCGTCCTTTCCTAGCAGCAGTCTCCTTTGCCTGAACAGCTCCATAGTAGCATCTGACAGGCGCGGATCGGGCAGCGTGAATGTTGAAGTGGTCCATTCCGCGTCCTTCACTACGTCGCACAGGGTACGGTAGTGTACCGTGGCATCCGACGAGCGCGGCAGCGTCGTCCTCGACAACAAATCTCCAATCTCCTTTCTGTATTCTTTCCAGTTCGTTTTCCATCTTCCTTTCGTTTTCGGCTTCCTCTTGGGCAGGTGGACTCGCAGCTCCATCCGGACCATCCGGTGGTCGGACCGGAAGTCGAACTGGTTCAAAGCCCGGCAGCTCCTCACTCCGTCAAGACTCCGCATGAAAACGAAATCATAACAAGAGCGAGTACCTTGGGCAGATCTCCACGTCCAGAGTCGCCCTGTCCGGTTCCGGAAGTAGGTGTTTCCGGCGATCCATCCGTTGCTCTCGAGCCACTCAGCCAGTATCTCTCCTCTTCTGTTTCTGGCACCGTATCCATACGGGCCAACGCAGCGCTCCGAGTCCACGATTCTTCTTCCCAGCGATGCATTCATGTCACCGAGGACAACTACGCGGAAACGGCAGCGAACCCCGGATTCGGACCGACGAACGCTTACCGATCCACCACCCCGGGGGCTCTTCTGCCTGGAACCTTGGCGGGTGCAGTCATCCAAGGCTTCAAGAGTGCGTTCGTATTCTTCATCCGTGTACGACGTGGTCTCCATGTAGACGCAAACCACGCGTAACGTGTACTCCTCCATATCCAGGTCGACGAAACACAACCGCGGTGAGACGGCAGTGAATCCGACGACGCGGTTTGCGTAGACGGGGCTCAATAGAAAACCCACGCCATGCTTCTTTCCTCCTCCGGTGTGGTAGAATTCGTACCGGCTCTGGTTCAGAAGACGTTGTCCGGGTGCGTCGCGCTTGACTTCGCAGAGCCCGAGAACGTCCACTTTTACCTTGTTCACGGCCTCCTCCAGCTCCAATAGTCTCCTCTCTGTCCGGAGAGAGCGAGCGTTGAGGACGGCGATGTTGATGACGTCCTTTCGCTCCATCGGGCTTCTCCGTGCGGGCCCAGTCGTGACTCACGGAGGTTTCCAGAACATGCGGCAGCGACGGCCGGGGGAGCGAGAAATGCACCCGACCGGCCGCCGTGACGAAAAGAAATGGAATTAGGATTAGCTGAAGTAAATGAATATGTACCTCAAGTATGAATAGTAAACATACTCATTAAATAAACACTTCGTTTCCGGTGTTGATTGATGCGGTGTTTCGGAGCAAGAGCGTGAAATCATGGCGCCTTGTGACGCTCCTTGTGACGTCGAGTTAACGCTGACTCCGCCCTCACTTCGAGCGTGATGCTAGCGTCTCCGCCAGCGCGATAAAAATATCGCTAGTTGCATCTTTCGCACGGGAGCGCGAGCGTTGCATCAGTGTCAGCGTGAAAGTATAATGGGGCCTAGAGAAAGACCCAAGTGCTACCTCCAACCTCGTACCAGCGGAGCGAATCGTGCGGCGAGCGAGAGTGGGCAATGTTGGAGACGTGCAGTCGCTGCGCCCTGGAAAGTGTGGTGGTGGGCTGGAAGAGGGTGGCGAGCTGGTGGAAGAGTGGTAAGGAAAAATACTCACTCGAACACCTCGACCTCGTCGGCGCACGGATCGCAGACGATGGTCGCAGTTGATGAGCGCTCTCCGACCCTGATCAGCTGTTGGAAGGCGCGCGTGTACACGTCCGGAGTCTCTGTCTCTGTCTCTGTCTCTGTCTCTGTCTCTGTCTCTGTCTCTGTCTCTAGAGAAGGATGGGGTGCCGTGGAGTCAATCAATAATGGGCGGAGCTACAGGGGGCGGAGCGTAGAGTGGCTCCGCCCCTTTACGCTCCGCCCCTTCGAACCACGCCCCTCAAATGCCCCGCCCTCTGAAGCCACGCCTCTCTAGCACCGCCTATTAGAGTCACGCCCCGTCTTGCAATACCTATTTGAGGCACCTCCTTCAAGCGCCGCCCTCAAAAGCCCCTCCCCTAGCCTCCTTTTACCGCACTGCTCCTAAGCTCCGCCCTCCTACCCGTCCGCCTATTGGCCGGCTGCCAGCCGTTCTCTCTCTCTCATCTTTTCACGCGATCTCTCCAGTCTGAACGCGAGCGAGTGAGCGAGAGTGTAATGTGGTAGAAGAGAGCGCGATGCGAAGCGCGCGATACACAGTTGTATGGAGGCTCGCCTCTGGGCTCGCACCACCGGTCTCGAAAGCGCAATGTTTTGGTTGTGAGATGAAATGCATGGTCGCGTCAGATGGGGACGAGAGAGCAGGCAAGCAAGAGAAAGAGAGAACAAGCAAGCAAAATAGAGAGAGCAAGCAAACAAGAGAGAGAGAGAGAGAGAGAGATTTGTTGTACAATGAGGGTGGATTGTTGTACAATGAGGTTTGTTGTACAATGAGGGGCCACCACTTCGAAGTCACTTGGTCGCAGAGGGCCGCCGCACTGAGCGAGGAATCCGCTCCGCCTCCTAAAGCTCCGCCCTCCTACCCGGCCGCCTACTGGCCGGCTGCAGCCGTGCTCTCTCTCTCTCTCTCTCTCATCTTTTCACGCGATCTCTCCAGTCTGAACGCGAGCGAGTGAGCGAGAGTGTAATGTGGTAGAAGAGAGCGCGATGCGAAGCGCGCGATACACAGTTGTATGGAGGCTCGCCTCTGGGCTCGCACCACCGGTCTCGAAAGCGCAATGTTTTGGTTGTGAGATGAAATGCAGGGTCGCGTCAGATGGGGACGAGAGAGCAGGCAAGCAAGAGAAAGAGAGAACAAGCAAGCAAAATAGAGAGAGCAAGCAAGCAAGAGAGAGAGAGAGAGATTTGTTGTACAATGAGGGGCCACCACTTCGAAGACACTTGGTCGCAGAGGGTCGCCGCACTGAGCGAGGAATTCGGAGATGAGTGAATGCCCGATTGTTGCTAGAGAATAAATATTGTTTTTTTTTTGTCTGGTGTCGCGCGCGGCCGTGTTTACGTTTAATTGTTCACACTTACATTGAGTTCGGCGTGCATATGATCGCGTCTATAGTGTATGCACGTTGCACATGAAGGCGTGACGTCACTCTCGCGGGTTTTGCGCGAGAGTGACGTCAATACGGCACATTCTACGTGGCTAGCGTAGCATGCGTCGCGAACGCATACGGGAGAGAGAGAGAGACACTAAAGGTATGTATGTGTTTTGAGTGTAATTTATACAATGTTTATATTGTACGCATTGTAGTGTCGCTGCGGTTGGGCGGAGCCGGCTGCTTCGCGAAAGGAGAAGAAAAAATGAAATAAATTCAACCAAATTTTATTTGTTTTCATAAATAAACAATTATTCAAGCAATGCGGGGGGCGCGGCTAAGTGGATAGAGCGTTCGTCTCTCAATCTCACGGTCGCTGGTTCGATCCTCCTCGGAGTCAACCATTCTTGTTAAATTCACCCAGCCCCTGTGGTGTGGCAAACCACTCTCATGGTAGCCAGAAGGCGTCACAGCACCATATACGGACTCAAGAACGGAATTCAAGACGTCCGACGCCACCCAACCCAACTACCTCTGCTGACGTTGTCGTAATCCAAGAACCCCATCTTGTTCTCGACTAGGAGGATCCCGGATTCAACCGGCTAAACAAAAAAAAAAAAAAAAAGCGAATATACACCTTTTCGTTAGAATCGATAAACAGGGGGATGCACGCCAGCTTCCTTAGAGTGTTTGTCTTCTCGATTGTGCGGTGCGCGGAGGTCGGCTAACTGGTCAATTACACAAGCTTATCATGTAGATCATCTTTTATCACAAATCAAAATCGACAAAATGCACTTTTCGTTGAATCGGTGATCCTGTCACACTGTGAATAGCAGACGGATGGGGTGGTGGGACTCGTTGCTCGGTGACAATGACAACCTTGCTTTCGCCCACGTCTCTCCCGTACCTAAGCAGCGCCAATCACTTATGCATTGTTCAACAGTGACAAACCGGGACTGGTAGAAGTCGGCGAGCGAGTCGTATCCGGGCACAGCAGATGGCGTGTGTCCCGCGTCCCGCGCCGTCTTTTTGACCACCACCCCGACAAATGCGAAACCTGTAACTCGCTATTAATTCAATTGTTTCTCATTGCGTATTCAGGAAACATATGGGGAATGGGGACAAAATATGTGGCTGTAATAAGTGGTGAAACGTATTTCGTGTAAAATCAAATCAAAGAATAGTAAAACAGATACAAATGCGTATGGAACAATACAACAGACATATGTATATGAAATGAATCTGTTCTGTTGCATATACTGGGGAACCCGTGCCCGTATCCATCAGGAAGCGCGGATGCGATGGTTCAATCATGCATTTTCTAATTCTGACGTGTTCATTTTAGTCTCTATCACCTCCGCGGCTATACGGTAGCGCGGGGGACATACTTCTGCCGTGCCTGAATAGCTCTCTATAACATTCATGCGAACTACTATTCTCACTTCTCTTGACTTTTCTCTCTCTTGAACGGTTTCCTTATATCTTTTTCTCTTTATTTATCTCTCTCTCGTATTCTATTCGGTGCCTTTACACGACACTGGAGAAAACCGCCCGTGATCAGTTGGTCTGAGTGAGAGATGGGATCAGGCGCCCGACAGGCTATCTACCCTACAACAGAACATCGATAACCCACCGATTTACCCCCAAACATCCACTTTCTCATTACACGGATGGAGCGAAACATAGTTCTAAACAGGTTCAAATTAGATACATTAATACATCTGAAAGCTCGGAAATGCGTACATACCCGTCTCGCTACTCGCGGACAGCGCAGCAAGGAGCGAATTAGTGTGTCAGGCGAGGAGAGTAAGAGTAAGCGCGAGGATGCGCATGCGAGAGAGACGCACCTTGTAATTGAGGTGCAGTACGGAATAGCTTAAGCGTACATTTGATTCGGAAGGCTCGGGCCGATCTCCAAAAAGCGCATCTCGGGCATCGATGGGATTCTAGATTAATCGAGGATATCATTAAACTAACAACAATCTAGTCACCCTGATGTCGCATTTCCTGAAGAAGGCGTGTGTCTCAAGACTCCTACCCCACAACAGAACATCGATAACCCATCGATAACCTCGCTTTTCCAAATAACAGACCACTTATCAAACTGTGTCTTGATGTAGAGGGCGCGCCGCTTTTCACGTGTTCTAGATTAATCGAGGAACACGTGAAAAGCCCGTATTCTGCTTTTCTCCGGTTGCATCACATACGTGCACATCTGTCGCACTGTACTTGAAAGAGTAGCGGTGAAAACAGGCAGCCGTGGTAGTCGATAGCGGTTCTTTTGCCACCTGGTGCGGTCGGCGGAACGAATCCATCAGCCCGATACCGCGAGCCAGACACTGTGATCTCGCCTCCTCGGCCAGCATGGTGGATCTGCGCGCCACACGTCACTCTTCACCACTTCATGTAGAGGCAGGCAGCAATGCTCTCCACAGCTCGGTGATCCTTCTTTTGGGTGTATTCGTCTCCTCGGAAACAAAGTTGTCACAAAAGGTGCACGCTTGCGATAATACATGCACAGGTGTGATACAGTATAATAGCTTGCGGAAGATGTTAATAGAATATCTCAGCAAAATTACCTCCTCATACTCTTGAATGTACGCCTAGATCTCCTCTTCCGTCTCCACGCCCGGTGGCAGCCAGCCCGCGCGACTCCTGGAGCAATGCAGTTCCCTTTCTCAAATATATAGTAACCTGCTGGATTTTCATCAACATAGTCCTCTCATCCGGATTTGTTGTAGTTGAAGTTTGCCGTCGAGCGCGGATATGTCATTCTCGACGTTCACAAGGTGAGACTCTGACTATCGCTTTCACCTATTCGCGTCATTTTCTACACTACAAGATCTGGAAGCAGTACGACAAGGAGAACGACGAGAAGGTATCCCTTTCCTCCTTCATCGACTATTTTCTCCGAGTGAAACAGGTGTGCAAATTGAAGTAATGACAGGCTATACGCGTGTGTACGTTGATAGGCAATGTCGGGTCTTCCTCCTGGAGTGTCAAACTGGTGCTCGAGATCATCAAGTTCAACCCGGGACAGCGAACAGGGAGCAAACTGCTGCTCGACGATTTGTGTGAGTTTATTACAGTCATCAAATCACGCGCGCTCGCGCACTCAGGGGCAAACTCGGAGAGGAGCCCGACAAGGCTTACACTGTTCACAGCACTAACCCCGACGACTTCTGGATGGCGGTCGGAAACGCGTCAACTGGCTCAAACGCCGTTGAAAACCATTGCAGATGCGAATGCGTCTCTCACGACTGCGCACGCGAGGATTCGTCTCTACGAGGCCTGGAGAAGGGCCGAACGGGAGTATCTAGTGCACACAGGTTAGTGATCGTAGAAGGTAGAAGGCTTGAAAGAATGTTTGGTTGTAATTTCAGACACGGACTCGGTCCAGTTCGAGATGCCGATGGACGAAGCCAGCTTTCTCCAACACATGGTCGGCGATTATTTCAGTGTGTGCCAACAATCACTTGTCACCTAATTTATCACATTAGGCAATTTCACATCCGAATCCCTGAGAGACGTAGTTCGTAGCAGCCGGACCGAACCCCTATGCGTACAGGAACGCGACCGGCGAGGAGAATACCGAAATGAGTCCCTCTTCCTTTCTCTCTCTCTTTCTCTATTAGCCCTTTGTTAAGGTCAAGTGTAGAGAGTTCAAGTTGACAGACGAAGCGAGGCGGATTAAATCACGTTTGCTGAAGTGAAGAAGCGCGGGTATGCATGCGCTTGTGAAGGAACGGGAGTTGCCGTCTCTCGACGTGCACTACAGCATCTTTCCTGCGGCATCCTGCTTTTTCACGGTGCCCCCAACCGCCAAGAAGTATCGTGCGATGTTCAACAAGAGGATGCTCGGTCTAGTACCGAAGGACAAGTATCGCACTCTGCCCTGGGGGTACAACACTAATTGCGCTTAATTGATTGTTTTGTACAGTTTTGTCTTGATTTACACGTATAAACAATCGCCCTCATCATCGTTTCTCTCTATCGCGCGTTAACTCTTGCGGCTCGGCATTTCACTCGCATCAGACGGGCATCTCTGACGAGTCATGCGAATCCCGACAGCTTTTGTACAGTTTTGTCTTGACTCGAGCCACTCGAGCGTCTGCCAAGAGAAAGCAAGGGGGAAGGCATCATTGGGCGGCGCCTGAGGGATTGATTCAAACAGATGATGCAAAACGCAAAGTAGGCGTGACTCGAACAGGCGGAGCATTAGGGGGAGTGGTTCGAGGGGTGGGGCTTAAAGGTGCGGAGCATTAGGGGCGTGGTTCGGAGGGGGTGGGGCCAAAAAGGGCGTGGCTCAAAGGTGCGGAGCATTAGGGGCGTGGTTCGAAGGGGGTGGGGCCAAAAAGGGCGTGGCTGAAAGGGGCGGACCATTGGGGGGGGATGGTGTCATCGAGTCAGTTGCTGTTCCGCCCCTTTAAACCACGCCCCTTCAAGCCACGCCCCTTCAAGCCACGCCCCTTGGAGCCCCGCCCCTTTAGGCACCGCCCCTTTAGGCGCCGCCCCCAATGGTCCGCCCCTTTCAGCCACGCCCCCCCCAATGGTCCGCCCCTTTCAGCCACGCCCTTTTTGGCCCCACCCCCTTCGAACCACGCCCCTAATGCTCCGCACCTTTGAGCCACGCCCTTTTTGGCCCCACCCCCTCCGAACCACGCCCCTAATGCTCCGCACCTTTAAGCCCCACCCCTCGAACCACTCCCCCTAATGCTCCGCCTGTTCGAGTCACGCCTACTTTGCGTTTTGCATCATCTGTTTGAATCAATCCCTCAGGCGCCGCCCAATGATGCCTTCCCCCTTGCTTTCTCTTGGCAGACGCTCGAGTGGCTCGAGTCAAGACAAAACTGTACAAAAGCTGTCGGGATTCGCATGACTCGTCAGAGATGCCCGTCTGATGCGAGTGAAATGCCGAGCCGCAAGAGTTAACGCGCGATAGAGAGAAACGATGATGAGGGCGATTGTTTATACGTGTAAATCAAGACAAAACTGTACAAAACAATCAATTAAGCGCAATTAGTGTTGTACCCCCAGGGCAGAGTGCGATACTTGTCCTTCGGTACTAGACCGAGCATCCTCTTGTTGAACATCGCACGATACTTCTTGGCGGTTGGGGGCACCGTGAAAAAGCAGGATGCCGCAGGAAAGATGCTGTAGTGCACGTCGAGAGACGGCAACTCCCGTTCCTTCACAAGCGCATGCATACCCGCGCTTCTTCACTTCAGCAAACGTGATTTAATCCGCCTCGCTTCGTCTGTCAACTTGAACTCTCTACACTTGACCTTAACAAAGGGCTAATAGAGAAAGAGAGAGAGAAAGGAAGAGGGACTCATTTCGGTATTCTCCTCGCCGGTCGCGTTCCTGTACGCATAGGGGTTCGGTCCGGCTGCTACGAACTACGTCTCTCAGGGATTCGGATGTGAAATTGCCTAATGTGATAAATTAGGTGACAAGTGATTGTTGGCACACACTGAAATAATCGCCGACCATGTGTTGGAGAAAGCTGGCTTCGTCCATCGGCATCTCGAACTGGACCGAGTCCGTGTCTGAAATTACAACCAAACATTCTTTCAAGCCTTCTACCTTCTACGATCACTAACCTGTGTGCACTAGATACTCCCGTTCGGCCCTTCTCCAGGCCTCGTAGAGACGAATCCTCGCGTGCGCAGTCGTGAGAGACGCATTCGCATCTGCAAAGGTTTTCGACGGCGTTTGAGCCAGTTGACGCGTTTCCGACCGCCATCCAGAAGTCGTCGGGGTTAGTGCTGTGAACAGTGTAAGCCTTGTCGGGCTCCTCTCCGAGTTTGCCCCTGAGTGCGCGAGCGCGCGTGATTTGATGACTGTAATAAACTCACACAAATCGTCGAGCAGCAGTTTGCTCCCTGTTCGCTGTCCCGGGTTGAACTTGATGATCTCGAGCACCAGTTTGACACTCCAGGAGGAAGACCCGACATTGCCTATCAACGTACACACGCGTATAGCCTGTCATTACTTCAATTTGCACACCTGTTTCACTCGGAGAAAATAGTCGATGAAGGAGGAAAGGGATACCTTCTCGTCGTTCTCCTTGTCGTACTGCTTCCAGATCTTGTAGTGTAGAAAATGACGCGAATAGGTGAAAGCGATAGTCAGAGTCTCACCTTGTGAACGTCGAGAATGACATATCCGCGCTCGACGGCAAACTTCAACTACAACAAATCCGGATGAGAGGACTATGTTGATGAAAATCCAGCAGGTTACTATATATTTGAGAAAGGGAACTGCATTGCTCCAGGAGTCGCGCGGGCTGGCTGCCACCGGGCGTGGAGACGGAAGAGGAGATCTAGGCGTACATTCAAGAGTATGAGGAGGTAATTTTGCTGAGATATTCTATTAACATCTTCCGCAAGCTATTATACTGTATCACACCTGTGCATGTATTATCGCAAGCGTGCACCTTTTGTGACAACTTTGTTTCCGAGGAGACGAATACACCCAAAAGAAGGATCACCGAGCTGTGGAGAGCATTGCTGCCTGCCTCTACATGAAGTGGTGAAGAGTGACGTGTGGCGCGCAGATCCACCATGCTGGCCGAGGAGGCGAGATCACAGTGTCTGGCTCGCGGTATCGGGCTGATGGATTCGTTCCGCCGACCGCACCAGGTGGCAAAAGAACCGCTATCGACTACCACGGCTGCCTGTTTTCACCGCTACTCTTTCAAGTACAGTGCGACAGATGTGCACGTATGTGATGCAACCGGAGAAAAGCAGAATACGGGCTTTTCACGTGTTCCTCGATTAATCTAGAACACGTGAAAAGCGGCGCGCCCTCTACATCAAGACACAGTTTGATAAGTGGTCTGTTATTTGGAAAAGCGAGGTTATCGATGGGTTATCGATGTTCTGTTGTGGGGTAGGAGTCTTGAGACACACGCCTTCTTCAGGAAATGCGACATCAGGGTGACTAGATTGTTGTTAGTTTAATGATATCCTCGATTAATCTAGAATCCCATCGATGCCCGAGATGCGCTTTTTGGAGATCGGCCCGAGCCTTCCGAATCAAATGTACGCTTAAGCTATTCCGTACTGCACCTCAATTACAAGGTGCGTCTCTCTCGCATGCGCATCCTCGCGCTTACTCTTACTCTCCTCGCCTGACACACTAATTCGCTCCTTGCTGCGCTGTCCGCGAGTAGCGAGACGGGTATGTACGCATTTCCGAGCTTTCAGATGTATTAATGTATCTAATTTGAACCTGTTTAGAACTATGTTTCGCTCCATCCGTGTAATGAGAAAGTGGATGTTTGGGGGTAAATCGGTGGGTTATCGATGTTCTGTTGTAGGGTAGATAGCCTGTCGGGCGCCTGATCCCATCTCTCACTCAGACCAACTGATCACGGGCGGTTTTCTCCAGTGTCGTGTAAAGGCACCGAATAGAATACGAGAGAGAGATAAATAAAGAGAAAAAGATATAAGGAAACCGTTCAAGAGAGAGAAAAGTCAAGAGAAGTGAGAATAGTAGTTCGCATGAATGTTATAGAGAGCTATTCAGGCACGGCAGAAGTATGTCCCCCGCGCTACCGTATAGCCGCGGAGGTGATAGAGACTAAAATGAACACGTCAGAATTAGAAAATGCATGATTGAACCATCGCATCCGCGCTTCCTGATGGATACGGGCACGGGTTCCCCAGTATATGCAACAGAACAGATTCATTTCATATACATATGTCTGTTGTATTGTTCCATACGCATTTGTATCTGTTTTACTATTCTTTGATTTGATTTTACACGAAATACGTTTCACCACTTATTACAGCCACATATTTTGTCCCCATTCCCCATATGTTTCCTGAATACGCAATGATAAACAATTGAATTAATAGCGAGTTACAGGTTTCGCATTTGTCGGGGTGGTGGTCAAAAAGACGGCGCGGGACGCGGGACACACGCCATCTGCTGTGCCCGGATACGACTCGCTCGCCGACTTCTACCAGTCCCGGTTTGTCACTGTTGAACAATGCATAAGTGATTGGCGCTGCTTAGGTACGGGAGAGACGTGGGCGAAAGCAAGGTTGTCATTGTCACCGAGCAACGAGTCCCACCACCCCATCCGTCTGCTATTCACAGTGTGACAGGATCACCGATTCAACGAAAAGTGCATTTTGTCGATTTTGATTTGTGATAAAAGATGATCTACATGATAAGCTTGTGTAATTGACCAGTTAGCCGACCTCCGCGCACCGCACAATCGAGAAGACAAACACTCTAAGGAAGCTGGCGTGCATCCCCCTGTTTATCGATTCTAACGAAAAGGTGTATATTCGCATTGCTTGAATAATTGTTTATTTATGAAAACAAATAAAATTTGGTTGAATTTATTTCATTTTTTCTTCTCCTTTCGCGAAGCAGCCGGCTCCGCCCAACCGCAGCGACACTACAATGCGTACAATATAAACATTGTATAAATTACACTCAAAACACATACATACCTTTAGTGTCTCTCTCTCTCTCCCGTATGCGTTCGCGACGCATGCTACGCTAGCCACGTAGAATGTGCCGTATTGACGTCACTCTCGCGCAAAACCCGCGAGAGTGACGTCACGCCTTCATGTGCAACGTGCATACACTATAGACGCGATCATATGCACGCCGAACTCAATGTAAGTGTGAACAATTAAACGTAAACACGGCCGCGCGCGACACCAGACAAGCACACACTGACGGACCTCCTACTTTCATACGCAAAGCTCCGCCCTCCCCCATAAACCAAATGCAAAAGAAAAAAAAAACAATATTTATTCTCTAGCAACAATCGGGCATTCACTCATCTCCGAATTCCTCGCTCAGTGCGGCGACCCTCTGCGACCAAGTGTCTTCGAAGTGGTGGCCCCTCATTGTACAACAAACCTCATTGTACAACAATCCACCCTCATTGTACAACAAATCTCTCTCTCTCTCTTGCTTGCTTGCTCTCTCTATTTTGCTTGCTTGTTCTCTCTTTCTCTTGCTTGCCTGCTCTCTCGTCCCCATCTGACGCGACCATGCATTTCATCTCACAACCAAAACATTGCGCTTTCGAGACCGGTGGTGCGAGCCCAGAGGCGAGCCTCCATACAACTGTGTATCGCGCGCTTCGCATCGCGCTCTCTTCTACCACATTACACTCTCGCTCACTCGCTCGCGTTCAGACTGGAGAGATCGCGTGAAAAGATGAGAGAGAGAGAGAGAGAGCACGGCTGCAGCCGGCCAGTAGGCGGCCGGGTAGGAGGGCGGATCTTAGGAGCAGTGCGGTAAAAGGAGGCTGGGAGGGGTTTTAGAGGGCGGCGCTTAAGGAGGTGCCTCAAATAGGTATTGCAAGACGGGCGTGACTCTAATAGGCGGTGCTAGAGAGGCGTGGCTTCAGAGGGCGGGGCATTTGAGGGGCGTGGTTCGAAGGGGCGGAGCGTAAGGAGGCGTGGCTTTAGGAGGCGGAGCGTTAGGGGGCGTGGCTTCAAGGGGCGGTATCAGTTTTTGACTCCACGGCACCCCACCTTTCTCGGCTGGCAGCCGGCCAGTAGGCGGCCGGGTAGGAGGGCGGAGCTTTAGGAGGCGGAGCGGATTCCTCGCTCAGTGCGGCGGCCCTCTGCGACCAAGTGACTTCGAAGTGGTGGCCCCTCATTGTACAACAAACCTCATTGTACAACAATCCACCCTCATTGTACAACAAATCTCTCTCTCTCTCTCTCTCTCTCTCTCTCTCTCTCTCTCTCTCTTGCTTGCTTGCTCTCTCTATTTTGCTTGCTTGTTCTCTCTTTCTCTTGCTTGCCTGCTCTCTCGTCCCCATCTGACGCGACCATGCATTTCATCTCACAACCAAAACATTGCGCTTTCGAGACCGGTGGTGCGAGCCCAGAGGCGAGCCTCCATACAACTGTGTATCGCGCGCTTCGCATCGCGCTCTCTTCTACCACATTACACTCTCGCTCGCTCGCTCGCGTTCAGACTGGAGAGATCGCGTGAAAAGATGAGAGAGAGAGAACGGCTGGCAGCCGGCCAATAGGCGGACGGGTAGGAGGGCGGAGCTTAGGAGCAGTGCGGTAAAAGGAGGCTAGGGGAGGGGCTTTTGAGGGCGGCGCTTGAAGGAGGTGCCTCAAATAGGTATTGCAAGACGGGGCGTGACTCTAATAGGCGGTGCTAGAGAGGCGTGGCTTCAGAGGGCGGGGCATTTGAGGGGCGTGGTTCGAAGGGGCGGAGCGTAAAGGGGCGGAGCCACTCTACGCTCCGCCCCCTGTAGCTCCGCCCATTATTGATTGACTCCACGGCACCCCATCCTTCTCTGTCTCTGTCTCTGTCTCTGTCTCTGTCTCTGTCTCTGTCTCTGTCTCTGTCTCTGTCTCTGTCTCTGTCTCTGTCTCTGTCTCTGTCTCTGTCTCTGTCTCTGTCTCTGTCTCTGTCTCTGTCTCTGTCTCTGTCTCTGTCTCTGTCTCTGTCTCTGTCTCTGTCTCTGTCTCTGTCTCTGTCTCTGTCTCTGTCTCTGTCTCTGTCTCTGTCTCTGTCTCTGTCTCTGTCTCTGTCTCTGTCTCTGTCTCTGTCTCTGTCTCTGTCTCTGTCTCTGTCTCTGTCTCTGTCTCTGTCTCTGTCTCTGTCTCTGTCTCTGTCTCTGTCTCTGTCTCTGTCTCTGTCTCTGTCTCTGTCTCTGTCTCTGTCTCTGTCTCTGTCTCTGTCTCTGTCTCTGTCTCTGTCTCTGTCTCTGTCTCTGTCTCTGTCTCTGTCTCTGTCTCTGTCTCTGTCTCTGTCTCTGTCTCTGTCTCTGTCTCTGTCTCTGTCTCTGTCTCTGTCTCTGTCTCTGTCTCTGTCTCTGTCTCTGTCTCTGTCTCTGTCTCTGTCTCTGTCTCTGTCTCTGTCTCTGTCTCTGTCTCTGTCTCTGTCTCTGTCTCTGTCTCTGTCTCTGTCTCTGTCTCTGTCTCTGTCTCTGTCTCTGTCTCTGTCTCTGTCTCTGTCTCTGTCTCTGTCTCTGTCTCTGTCTCTGTCTCTGTCTCTGTCTCTGTCTCTGTCTCTGTCTCTGTCTCTGTCTCTGTCTCTGTCTCTGTCTCTGTCTCTGTCTCTGTCTCTGTCTCTGTCTCTGTCTCTGTCTCTGTCTCTGTCTCTGTCTCTGTCTCTGTCTCTGTCTCTGTCTCTGTCTCTGTCTCTGTCTCTGTCTCTGTCTCTGTCTCTGTCTCTGTCTCTGTCTCTGTCTCTGTCTCTGTCTCTGTCTCTGTCTCTGTCTCTGTCTCTGTCTCTGTCTCTGTCTCTGTCTCTGTCTCTGTCTCTGTCTCTGTCTCTGTCTCTGTCTCTGTCTCTGTCTCTGTCTCTGTCTCTGTCTCTGTCTCTGTCTCTGTCTCTGTCTCTGTCTCTGTCTCTGTCTCTGTCTCTGTCTCTGTCTCTGTCTCTGTCTCTGTCTCTGTCTCTGTCTCTGTCTCTGTCTCTGTCTCTGTCTCTGTCTCTGTCTCTGTCTCTGTCTCTGTCTCTGTCTCTGTCTCTGTCTCTGTCTCTGTCTCTGTCTCTGTCTCTGTCTCTGTCTCTGTCTCTGTCTCTGTCTCTGTCTCTGTCTCTGTCTCTGTCTCTGTCTCTGTCTCTGTCTCTGTCTCTGTCTCTGTCTCTGTCTCTGTCTCTGTCTCTGTCTCTGTCTCTGTCTCTGTCTCTGTCTCTGTCTCTGTCTCTGTCTCTGTCTCTGTCTCTGTCTCTGTCTCTGTCTCTGTCTCTGTCTCTGTCTCTGTCTCTGTCTCTGTCTCTGTCTCTGTCTCTGTCTCTGTCTCTGTCTCTGTCTCTGTCTCTGTCTCTGTCTCTGTCTCTGTCTCTGTCTCTGTCTCTGTCTCTGTCTCTGTCTCTGTCTCTGTCTCTGTCTCTGTCTCTGTCTCTGTCTCTGTCTCTGTCTCTGTCTCTGTCTCTGTCTCTGTCTCTGTCTCTGTCTCTGTCTCTGTCTCTGTCTCTGTCTCTGTCTCTGTCTCTGTCTCTGTCTCTGTCTCTGTCTCTGTCTCTGTCTCTGTCTCTGTCTCTGTCTCTGTCTCTGTCTCTGTCTCTGTCTCTCTCTCTCTCTCTCTCTCTCTCTCTCTCTCTCTCTCTCTCTCTTCCCCTGAATCCAATCATTTGAGACATTTTTCTTCAGGTACAGGTACATTCTCTAGTTCTGTCAGTTTATTTATGACCTTTGCCATCTGTTTTCTTTTCGCAAACCTATTTACGGTTTCTCTAAGACCTTACAGACAGATGTTTGACTGCACAGCCTATCAGTTTCTCTATTACGGTAACTATAGTCGTTTGATAATTCATAGGCCTTATTCTCGCATAATAGAATCATCGTGTTAGTGTTCGTGACTTTTTCGATATTTACTGATAAAGTGTACTCTGAAAATCAATCACAACGTCTAATAACACGTGTTCGCAATGCCAATCTGCTACACAGAGTTTGCTGCGCCTATAATTGTTTGGAATTCCATGCTCTACATGTCAGTGTTCTTCGACCCCCTCCGCAGAGTGAACTCTTCAATCGAGGGGCTACCTTTACCTTTACCTTTTACATGTCAGTGATCTTATTTGAAAAATCATAAGACATTTTCAGTGCATGCAAAGTTATTTTTTTCAAGCAGATTCATTTTCACGTTCACTTTCATTGAATACCATCAAATTTTTGCCGGATTGGAAATATCTTCTTTTTTCACTTTTCCGAACTTTTAAACTCGTACGTACGTGCGTACCTGCACTTTTCCAAATAGCAGAAGTTTTTGTAAACCTTTCCTAATTTATTCACATATGCCTACACCTGAGGAAATTGTTTAGTTCGTTTTTACGACGTGACACGTGCTTCCGGCAGTTTTATTCTCGTTTCGTTCAGTTTAGTCGTTTCTCGACATTCACTCTATGTGTTATGTGTTGTCGAAGAATAGATACACTGATTGACAAAAGAAACGTAAGCATTTTCCACCTCTAATCAGAGGTGGGTATTAGTTGAGAACGCTAGTTTTAAGAATTGATACACACTTATTTCTTCTTTTTTTCTGCACACTGTTTTTTTCATCAAATATGTTGTGTGTGGCGTAGTGCAAACTACCGTAACTTTTTCAGACACTGTCACGGCTGATTACAAATCATGAGCGCTCTATTTGTTATCGATATAGCGGAAGGTGTGTATTTCAAAAAAACAATTTCGATTGTGTGAACTTGCCAGGAATCTTCCTGGTCGCCGCCAACCTACCCCTCATATTGATCATCTACAGTAACCGTGTGCTGCGAGTGAAGAAAGAACTGGTGTTCATAGGGCTGCTATGTGTGGCGGATATGCTGCATGGATTCGGATGTTGCACGTCCAGCCTGGACAGACAGTGGAAGGTCGTTCATCACAAAGGTAAACGTATCGTTTGTATCTGATTTCATCTCAGTTTCAGATGTCGTTCTCATTTCCAACAAACGCTGCTTGAGCACGCTGTATGAAGGCGTTTTCATTGTGACCTTCCAGCTGGTACGCTTCACATATTGACAACATAATTTTTTTTTATCAAAATAGAGAAATGTGATCTGCGTGTGTGTGCTCCACACAAGTCGAGAAATTTAGTTTCTCTGTCTCTCTCTCTCTATCTCTCTCTCTCTCTCTCTCTCTCTCTCTCTCTCTCTCTCTCTGTATTGTAGTTAAGTATATCTAGATTCCAGGTGCCTCTGGCGACACTCGCTATAGCACTCGACCGGAACTACGCCACGTTTTCTATGATGAACTATCGAACCAAAAAAGCCTCATACGCCTATTCAATTGTTTCTGGTTAGTAAAGTTGTATACAAACGGCCAGGAAGCTCCGCCCCGTCGTTTGACACTTTTCGTGCGCCACCCGCACCGCTCGCGCGCTAAACAATTTGCTTGCCCCGCTTTGGTGTTTGCCAATCACACGCATTCGGCATTCGATCAGCAATAAGATCTGTACGCGCACTCTTAACTGAGAGCGTGGCGCAGAGGCAAGAGAGACGCGTGCCGTTTTCGCGCTAGGAGTTCGAATCTCCTCTGCACCTTTCAGTGAAACACAGATAGTGTTAGTGTATGAAACAAAACCGCAAAGTTTATGTTTCAAAATTAGCCCTGCTCATCCATGGAGAATAGGAGAGTAATGATTAATAATAATTAATCAAACACTACATTTTTCCAGGCATCTGCATATTTGTGGCGGTGATGTTGTTACTATGCGTAATTATAACTTGGCATAGTGATGAGGTGTGAAGTTTGAACATACGAAACTACATAATGCTATCAGGTGCTAGTCTCTCCAATGTGTTATACAGACTCGGCTCTTCCCGGTATAGTATGGAAATATATGTTGTATCTGCGGATAGTAATCATGATAGTCTCGGAACTCTTGTACATCCCTATTTTCGTCAAGATATTTATGGTCAGTAAGTAGATGAGATAACTTTTTTTGCCTAATGCTATGACTAGTTGATGCGAGTTCAACGAAAAGCTATGTCGTCGGCAGACTCGAAAATGTTCCGAACTACAAAAGCAATAGGTGTGTGTGTACGCATTACTATTGTCTAATCACAGAAAATTACTGCTCACGAAAGCCTATCAAAATGTGCAGTCTCATCTCAAGCATGCTGGTTTTGTTGTACTTTACGCTTTTCAGCCAAAACCGCAATCAGCAGTTTGCTTCTGATCATTCCTCATTTTGACATTCAATCTATTTGGTCTCGGACAAAGGTTCCAAGCCGTATTGTATCTCATTGCTCAGTCAAAGGGTAGGCACACAGACGCTTTCAGAATATAAAAAAGAACATTGAATGTTTTCTTTTAGGCATCGTAAACTTATTCATTTTCACATTGAAGCACGAAGATGTCAGAAAGGTCGTTACTCCACAGAGGTTCAGAAAAACGAAAGGTGACTAGTTCTAGAGAAAAAATAATATCACAGTGTTACAGCGTCAGTAATAATGTCGACTGGAAGACGTGTTCTCCCACAAATCGTCCAAGCGTCAAGATTATCAAAATTTTGAACTGGAACAGTGAATCTTAGTTTTCCTTATTCTGAACTCATGGTCAAATTATCACTTTATGAGAAAACGACGTCATTTACATTTTGTGTCGTTTTCACAGGAACAATATTCATTAATCATTTGGCGACGGAACAATCATTGATCACTAGAAAATTCCGTCTCCAAAACAACGAACTCATTCTGAACCGTTTATTCATCAAAAGGTGCAAAAACAAATGAATGCAAACACATAGTCGTAGTGAGTAATGTATGTATAACTAATAGAAGTGCAATTATTGCCGATGTCTTGTAAGTCTCAAAGAGGGCTAGACCTCCTGCCATTCTTCAGCACAGAGATCTCTCCTTTGCAATGATATCAGAGAAAACATCCATCAAAAATTTCGCTTGTTGCGCGTATTCCACATTAGTGGAACAGAGACGTGTTCACATAATCAAATCAGAGATGCGATGTTCTGCTCTCTTACTCTTTATTAGTGGCAATTGTGGATATCGCTAGGTGAGATACTTGAAAGCACCCGCGAAAGTTAAGTTTGTCTCTGAAAAAACACGTATTTTTGTACAATCATAATACCCATATATTATCCTTTAAAACTTAGAAAGTTAACTCACGTGATCATGCGCACATCAAAAGACTCTCATCCATGGAGAGTGTGGAGAGATGTATGTAGGTTCGACTATCACAACGTCTCTTGTCCCTTTTGTACTGTAGAGGAGAGGGTGTGTGTGTGTGTGTGTGTGTGTGTGTCCGTGATTGCCGGTGGCACATATGCATCTGTTGTGAAACGCAAGTGTTCTTGCCCTCTTCCAGTCTGGCAAGACAGTCCGGCAAAGCATGACCTCGGGGTATTCTTCATTCGCCTGGGGTGTTCATGATGAGTCTGTTGAATCGAGAATACGACTAGTGAAATAGAGTGCTCTGTTATCGTGTTATGATTCAGGTATAGTTTAAAAAAATCTCCAGGTATAGTTTAAAAAAACCTGAACATATATCATTGCAACTGCAACGTTTGAGTTGTATCAAAGTTTTTTTTAGAAGTTTTTTTTATATATTTAGTTTCACGGAAAGTGGATTTTTTTTTAAGATTTAGTTTCACGCAAAGTGGAATTATAATTGCTTTTCAGGCGAGCTATATTTTGAGCGTGAAACGTAAACGGATAAAAAGAAAAGCAATAACTATTTCTGTGTATCTACTTATCATCAACTCGAAAAAATATAACTTCCAAACGCGACAAAACTACGATATTGCGACGAACAATGAAGCAAAAATTCCATTGGTGGTATGAGTTGAGTATGAGAACGGTTCTTTCTCGGCCTCCGCTGCTGACGTTGTAGATTCTAATCCGAAAAATCGAGTTCAATGAAGTTATAAAAACCCGTTTATCGCAATGAGTAGTTATGATGTGCTTCGCAAACACAGGGGACTATATCATCATGAACAGAACCAGAACAGACAAGAGAGCCGCAGTGAGCGTGGAAGAAGGAGCATGGTTCCTCCTCGGCTTCCGCTTGCTGACGTTGTAGATGCGCGCGAGTTCCTCCCCCTGCACCGCGTTGCAATTGGCCGAGCGACAACAGCAGAACGAGAACTGCAAGTGAAAGATGAACAAGAGGTCAATTTGAATATCGTATCAGAGACACTGTCCTACGCTCGCAACAAAAACCGCAGCAGAAAAAAAGAACTGCAAAGAGTTTGACACATTTATAAAAGCATCGCGGTTTGATCAGATACTTATCAGATTATGATTACAGAACGAGAACTGAAACAGTTTCACAGAATTATAACAGTGTTATTATCACAGTTTGATTCGAATATGACAGAAAGAGAATTGAAAGATGATGGTGTGGAACATTGCATTATGGACATTGTCCTATTCTCGCCACAAACAAAAACAGCAGGAGCAGATCGAGAACTGTGAGGGGATTGGCACATATATATATATATATATATATATATATAACCATCCTATTATCACGTTATAAATCATATGATTACAGAACGAGAGATGAAAGATGTCAGAATGGAAGAATTGTAATTTGCTTTCAAGGTGAGCTAAATGTTGATCGTGAAACGTAAAAAAAAACACAGTTAAAAAAAGAACATAAAAGTCGGATGTAGATTGAGAACAGTGAAATTATGAGAGAGAGAGAGAGAGAGAGAGAGAGAGAGAGGGAGAGAGAGAGAGAGAGACTCACATTTCCCTTCATGCCGTCGTAGTAGTTGATGGGCAGACAGCCGCCGTGCTCCGACTCGGTCTTCGAACACATCTAAAAGTAAACAAACAAGTAAACAAAGAGGTAAACAAGTAAACAAACAAGTAAACAAACCTGCCGATCACCGCCAGTGTAGCCACAGCGCGTGGAGATGCCTTGCTGGAAGATGTGGTCTGCAAAGGGTGGCCGTACAGTACATATGATATAGTTTGAACGAGAGTGATACAGAGAGAGAACAGAAAGAGGAGAGTGTGAGAGATAAATAGAGGTGAGAAATAGTGATGAGAAATACAGGGAGAGGTAAAGAGAGGCAGAGAGATGTAGAGAGATGTAGAGAAACAGAGAGAGAGAGATAGAGAGAGAGAGAGAGAGCGAGAGAGAGCGAGAGAGAGAGAGAGAGAGAGAGAGAGAGAGAGAGAGAGACCTCCTACCCACCATCGTCGAAGGCCGAGTGTATGAGCACCTTGATGCACCAGGCCGCCGCGCACATCCGCGTATCGTTCACCGAGAAGAACGCGTCTTCGACAGAGGCCTGGGAACGTATGGGAAACGTATGGGATGGAAACGTAATTAAAATTATGTGAACCGTATGAGAAATCTATTGTAAAGTAAACGTATGGAAAATGTGCAACGTATGCAAAAAACGTATTTGAATACTTTTCAACACTTCAACAGGTAGTTAAGATTGCTAGACATGTGGGAGCATTTTGTTCGTGATCAGTTGCTGGTTTGAAAAAATTGGGAAGTGTGTTATTTTTATTTTTTTTTCCTAAAGTTTCTCTGCTCAGAGGCGTATGTCTTCGACTCATTGGACATGCTGAGAAAGTGCAGTTGAGAGAGGTGAGAGGTGAAGAGAGAGAGTGAAAGGAAGAGGAAGAGGGAGAGAGAAAGAAAGAGAGAAAGAGGAAAGATAGAGAGAGGGGGGAGAGAGTTTCTGTTAGGGGGCGCCTTTCCTTTTCTACTTCTCACCCTTCCTTGTTGAAGATGCAAAAAAAGTCAATTGAAACACGATAGCGTTATAGAGCCTGAAATGTTGTGGCATGTTTTCAAAGACGCCACGCAACTCGGCCTTTTCATATGCTCTGTGAAAATGCGCAACGAGTCAGACTTTTGACAGCTCTCGTTCTATTTGACCAGCACTCTTTCGTCTCGCATACACAAAACACTGCCATCCCTTCATTTGCGCTCATTTCGCGTGGCTTTTGAGAGTAAACGACCGCGGCGCCACTTGACAGCCATAGTTCTTTCACTCAAATGGCGGTTTTTGTTTATTTTCAAAGGGAGAGAGAGAGAGAGAGAGAGAGAGAGAGCAATCCCGCAATCATTCTGCCCTGGCAAAATACTAGCAAAAGTCGCGCGTCGGTCGTATCCAAAACAGGAAGAAAAGGAGGGTAGAGCGCATAATTTATGGGGTTGAGGTGAGAGCGCTTAGTGACTGAAGAGGGGAAAAATACGGGGACAGAGGAGAGAGATGGAGAGAGAGAGAGAGAGAGAGAGAGAAGAGGGGAGGAGAGAGAGAGAAAGAGAGAGAGAGAGAGAGAGAGAGAGAGAGAGAGAGGGAGAGGGAGGAAGGGAGGGAAAGAGAGAGAGAGAGAGAGAGAGAGAGAGAGAGAGAGAGAGAGAGAGAAAGAGAGAGAGAGAGGGGAGGGGGCTAAAATTAGCAAATGAGCGCGTAGCTATAGCTAACAACCAACCGGGTGAAACGTCAAAAACCACAATCGCTTTAACAAACATCTGTTTCATTTGATGTTGATCAATCCGATATCAAATGGTTGGCCAGAATGATAACATCAATAATCCGATTACAGATCACATGTTTCTCTCTTCTCCTCATCTCTCGTTCGTTGAAGAGAGTCTTGCGTTGCGTTAGTATCGAGTTACAAAGAACAAAGTGATTTTTAAGATAAATAAAATAATATAACATGATACATTTTCTTACCTGCATTCTTCCCACGAAACCATGCTGGCAGTCGTAGAGCGCGTATCCGGAGGGGATTACGGTAGAGAATACGGTAGCCAATAAAACCGCGCTCATCGCTCACGTTGCGCGCGGTCTGCAGTGCGTATGTGGGTGGACGTTTGTTGACTCTGAGAGAGAGAGGGAGAAAGAGAGAGGGAGAGTGAGAGGGAGGGAGAGAGATAGAGAATGGGCGGGTAGGGCCCCTTTGGAGAGTGCACACGCGCTCAGCATGCAAACTCGATTGACTCTGAAAATCCCTGTGCTCGCCCTGGAACTCACTCGAAGAGCGTCCTCAAGTGGCTTCACTCTATGTAAGCGCGTTTTTCACGAAGCATATTTCGAGTTTCGAAGCTGCGCGCGCGGAGATTTCCCAGACTCCCAGAATAGGCAAATATGCTAATAGCGAGTTGGCAGAACGTTTTCGGCAAGATTGGGACATATAAAACGCGCTGGCAGGTTTATGTCAAAAATCAAAGACTATGCTAATGTGATTTGACGTGGCAGGAGTGGAAAGCGAGGCTTTTAGAGATATGCTATCGAGATAGTGAGATTTGGCCGATGTGAGAGAGGGAGAATGTGGAAATATTCGGTTACCTCACGATGGAAAACTCGCTATTCGGCAGAAGAATAGGGATTCGTTCGTTTTTGAAGAGTCTCTCTCTCTCTTTTTATCTCATTCATTTTATCTCATCCAAAAGATATTTCAGTGTTTCGAGAGGAACACAAAAACAAAGACGTGCAAATTTGATTGACAAGTGTGCAGGGGTGCAGGGTACATTTCATTAGGTCGGAATTGGGGGGAGGATGTGGGAAGAATATCTAGAATTTTGTAAGAGATCTTCTCATGGAAATATACTCAATGGCGCGCGACACACAAAGGAATGATGACATAAGAGAGAGGGCAAACAAGCATGTTCTATTATGTATTCTTTCACACGCAAATGCAATCAAAAGAGGTATCGGATGACAGAGCGAGCACAGATGAAGCGATGAAAGGAACCACGCGCGCTCTCTCTCTCTCTCTCTCTCTCTCTCTATATATATATATATATATATATATATATATATATATATATATATATATATATATATATTTGCTGATAAAACGTGGAGTACTACAGTTTTACAGTTAGTGTGGAAATGGCAAAAGTGTCTTCAGTAGTCATGTGAAAGTGGAAAGCTGACGTCGTTAAGGCTAAAATTGCCAGTTACAAAGAGGAGAGAGTGGGGGGGGGAGAAGACAACATAATAGCATACTCACACCGCTTTGCCTTTGTCTTTGTGCGCTCTTTTCGCAGAGTGATGTTTTCATGCACGAGATCAGTGGATTCCTAGCAGAACTACTTCTTATATGAAATATCATGTTATCAGGGTTCATCATCAATCGTTGAGGAATTGGAAACAAGCTGGCCCACAACACAAGGCATAGTTGTTCAGTCTTATAATACCGGCTTTCCACTGTGTGCGTCGCTGAAAAGAATTACTATCTAGAAGAATGCACGGAAGAGAAAGTACTTCCGGCACTAGAGACCACAAAGAGATTTTCAGATTTTTGGATATGGCATAGCAATTAGTTCATTATTGTAGTTCATTTTAGAGCACATCATGCGTCCAGTGAGAAAATGTTACATGATTTCGCCTCACTCTCTGCATCTCACTTTGTGGTCCCTATACCGGCACTCTGCAGCATACTCAAGTACAATACGTACCGTACAGGCTACAGGCACACGCATATGTATACAGGCTCTTGCTTTGTCACTCTTGGTGGACTCGCCCCGATTTAAGCAATCTCTACATAACATATTCATGTTTTCACGCATATGTGTGGTTCACGATTCAAAAGACATACATTTGATTTGATTCATATCATTTATTATTCGTCAAATCAAAAGTACACGTCAACACAAAAAAACACACGAACACATGGAATGCAAGCGAGTGAGGCAGTCTCTCGCCACTTATTAGACATTATTAGATTTCCTGACGCAGAGGGGGGGAGAGATACCAGTAAGAGAGGGATACTGTAGGCACTACAGTACCCTACTTCCTACCGTACCCGCCGCCGTAGCCTCCGTTACCGCGCGGCCGGTAGTCGTCTGCCTGGATGCGCGGCTGCGGCCCCGGGTTGACGAGCAGAATCGAGTCCACATTCTGGCACACGCATACTCCCGGCTCTCCGGGCGGACCCTGTCCTCCAAGTGGACCCTCCGGTCCCGGGTAGCCGGACTCGCCGGACTCTCCGGACTGTCCCGGCCATCCGCGGTCGCCCTGAGGTCCGGTGAGTCCGTTGCGGCCGGGAAGACCGGGCAGGCCCGAAGCGCCCATGGGGCCGGGGATGCCCTGGTCGCCGGGTGGACCCTCGCGCAGCTCACCCTCCGGGGTCTCTCCCTGGAAATGGAGTGATGAGAGAGAGAGAGAGAGAGAGAGAGGGAGAGAGAGAGGGAGGGAGAGAGAAAGCTGACCTTGTCTCCGGGCGCTCCTGGTCCTCCGCGGTATCCGGGCGGTCCCTTGGGTCCGGGCTCTCCGGCCGCTCCATCCTCTCCGTCCTCGCCCTTCTGACCCGGCAGACCCACGGGTCCGATGTCTCCCGGGAATCCAGGCCAACCCTGCAAAAGCGATCAGTTAATCAATCAAGAAATCAATCACCTAGACAAAGGCAAAGTCCGTCTCTTCACAACTTTCCAGCGCCTTCACAATTGCGAACAATCTCTATGTGTTCTCGTCAAATCCTTCTCCCTATTCCGACCTTTTACGAGGAGACTGACTGAATATGCCATGAGTTGATCTATTACTCTATTACCTTGATTCCGGGCGGTCCCTTGGGGCAGGGCCGGCAGGGTGGCGGTTCCCTCTGCACGTGGAGGGGACACGTCTGGTTGGGAGTGGTTCCGGGCATTCCAGGCTTTCCAGCGGTTCCCGGCATACCGGGCTTGCCGGGCGATCCGGCCGCGCCGCGAGGACCGGGCGGACCAGGAATGCAGCAGCCTGGAATGGGGAAATGTATTTAGAATCATAGAATCCCTCGGAATGAATCTCACAACCGCCGCGCACCCGACGCATGTGTGCGAGAGAGAAAATAGAAGAAGACAACATCATTTGTAAGAAAGCAAAGGTGTTAGTGCAAACCAAATCGCTAAATGAGAGTGGCAATCGAACCAGGGACAAAACAAATTCAAGGGTACACTTTGTGTCTTTGGATCGCGCATTTTCTTTGCGTGGATAGTGAAACACCAGCTATCGACGCGAGACAAGCAATTTCAATCACTCACCGGGGCACTCGGTCTCCAGGGGCGTTCCCGTCACCTCGTCTCCGTAAGCCTGCGGACGCTGCTGGTAGCCGCCGTAGGCAGACCTGCGATGACGTCATGAGAGAGAGGAGGGAGGGAGGGAGGGAGAGGAGGAGAGAGGAGAGAGCAATAGAAAGAGGAGGGGAGAGAGAGAGAGAGAAGGAGAGAGAGGGAGGGGAGAGAGAGATTCCTCACCTCCTCGTCCTGTTGCCGCTCATCTTGCCGTACTCGAGCTCGATCACCGCGTCCTCGTTGGAGCGCTGAACGGGTACGGTAGGTACAGTACTCGAAATTCAGACTACAGTACATCAAGGGCAAGCTACCGTACCTCGCAGAAGGCGATCTCCTGCTCGACGTAGGCCAGAGTGGTCTGTACGTGGTTGTACATCACCGGCAGAGTGAGGCAGACGAGAAGTAGGGAGACGAAGCTGGAGTATGGTACGTTGGATTGGGTACGGTAGCGGATACTGTACATACTCAAACTACTGTTACTGTAACTGATATTTGGATTACGGTACATTGAGCTCACCTAAAGGCAATCTGTAGAGCGGTAACGAACTGGTACGCTCGCTGTCGCTGGCTCGCCGCATTCGGCGACGACAGAGCACAACTACAAAAATATCGATGTATCGATTGATTATTGATTTATCGATTTTTCAACTCACCTTTTTGTGCTGTGCATTGTGCTGCCACCAGTGTCCGTCGACGCTCGCCGAGGAAAAAGCGTAAGAAGCCTGAAGGATACGGTGCTTTCAAAAAAAGATTACTGTACTTTGAAAAATACACCAGCGAAAAGAAACATAATCAATGCAATGCACACGGTGATAGCGTAATAGTCTCGGGATAGGAATGGGTGATTCGTGGATAGAGAGAGACAGCAGTGACCCTAAGGGTGGAATCGCATCAGTCAGTCTCTGTCTCTCTCACTCCTTCCCGCGCGCGCGCGCCGACCAATCAGATAGCGGTGACCCAAATGAGTGTCGGACGGCGGACGCAAGTGATGAGAGAGAGAGAGAAAACAGGGAGAGAGAGAGAGAGAGAGAGAGAGAGAGAGACGGACAGAAGCTTGACACAGTTTGGTAGAAAACGAAATCGGCCCTGCACTTGTGATAAGTGATTGGTGGCGACAGGCTTTGGGCGAAAGTAGGAAGAGAGAGAGAGAGAGAGAGAGAGAGAGAGAGAGATGAGTACTGTAGACGAGTACCTTGCGCGAGAAGCGGAATCCGTTCGCGGGTCGGCGGAATATGCGTCGGATCGAGTTGAGGACTGAGCGAAGAGTGAGCCGCTTCCTTGGCTTCTTCTCTGTTCTCTCCTCGACTGCGGGAGTAGCCGGGAGCTCGCTGCAATAAGAACAGTGATGATATCTCGATACGTATCGTATACGATTACAATAGAAAACCTCACAATAACAATGTACTTGTGTGAAACATCGCAACAAACCAAACCATACGTTTCATCATTCGGAATGGATTTTCTCTATGATTTCCACGATTCCACTTGTTTTCAAACGAAACAACAACAACAACAACAACAACAACAACAACAACAACAACAACAACAACAACAACAACAACAACAACAACAACAACAACAACAGACTCACTTTGCGTTCTCGTCGACCTCGACGTTGATCTGCTCCCTTGTCAACACCTGCTCCTTGTCCTTCTTCTTCTGCTCCTTCTTCTCCTTCTTCACTCGCTCCCGCTCCTCCTTCTCTGCCTTCTTGCTCTGATAAACATGATAGGGTGAGGAAGAGAGAGAGAGAGAGAGAGAGAGAGAGAGAGAGAGAGAGAAAGAGAAAGAGCTCACCTCCTTTCTTTGCTTCACTTGCTTGACGGTCTTGGGTGAGGGAGGAGGCACCTGCAAAGCGCCCCCGATAGAAAAGTGACTGAATTTGAGAGATGAACTAGAGACGAAATAATAAATAGAGTTCTACTAGTAGTACTGCCGCTACCTCGAATTCCTCTGGAGGTGGGCTGGAAGGCACAGGAGGAGGACAGTCGTCGACTGTCTGGAAATATCACAGGTTCGAAAAATAGACAATGCACAAAACACAATGTTCAATACACATTGTTTCGCCAGGTTTTTAAACGTATTTCACGGTTCAACTCTTAGAATTAACAAAAGCAGCAACGTGCATATGATGACAATAGCGTGAAACGTATGCTCACCTGGTTTTCCATTAGCTGAGGGTCACACGTGGACCCTGTAGCAGACTGTGTGAATCGCCTGAAACGTACAAACTACACACACACACTGGAAACGTATCGCAGCCGGAAACTCTGGGAGAGATATACGGCGGCGACTGTGGGAGGTGTGAAGTGACTCTCTCTCTCTCTCTCATTTGCATATCCGTTTCCAGATCTCCGTATGCAAATTTTCGGCCGTCGTATCTTTCTCTCTCAGAAATCCGTGTCACGCGGTTGTTTACGTACTTACGGTACGGAATCTGCGATATTATACGGATATGATCAATGTGTTGTTGTGCTGACATGGATGAATGCAATAAATCATAGTACGGATGTGTACAATGTGTATGTTCGAATTAAAAAAAAAACAGCAACAACAGCAACAACACACTCATCTTCCGTTTTCGACGACCTCAACGTTTATCTGATTTGGCACCTGTTCCTTCTCTTTCTCCCTCTTCACGGGCATCTTCTGGATTACTGTAGAAATCGTATTGTATACCGTATACTACGATCAAATGTTGTGGATCGTCCTTGTTGTCTCGAACCCTCTGTGATTTGCTCTCAATAAATCAGCAGACACGGGACATCCCGGTTCTTCCTGGAAACTTCTTCTCTGATTGTGAGAGTTATGCTCTCGCTTTCACTGCCGGAATCTGGGTGAGTGGGTCTGGGGAGAAAACAGAACCGATCCGTCTATCCCCCGGCTATCAGCGGAAACCGCGAGAGAGAAAAGTGAGAATCGGGGTCAGCCTATCTAGACTAGGCTCGAATTTGCGACTTTGATTGACACACCTGCACTTTGCGAAACACGCGCTAATTTACTGTTGCTGACAAAGAAAAAGAGCGCTTCAAGGTGCTACCGTACTTTCAGGTCGCACTTTGTGACGTCACAATCATAGTAAGGACAAAAAAGATTATCATAATGATTTATTATCATCGAATCACATCACAAGCACGGAATGTATGCGAGAAAGACAATTGTAGCGAGGGCACACAAGCACACAAGGGGCAAAAGGGAGAGAGAGGACTACCGACCTGGAGGTGTATTATTATTATCGATTATGCAAATTATTATTATCATCATAACTCTTAACAATGCGCGCCGCCGCCGCGCCGACCCATAGAGTAGCTGATAGATGTGCTCATTTGCATATCTCATCAGCAAAGCGCCTGATTCTGCGGTCGGCGTGGAGACAGTGCTGTGGGGGACCCTTATTAGCATGGTGATCAATCGATCGATAATCGATCGATAATCAATCAATAATCGATCTGTAATCGATTATTGCCGGCTGCGGTGGTAGCTGTAGTATCCGCCGTCGTTGGCCTGCGGTTCCGTGGGCGCGTTGTATGAGGGATAGGCGGGCTCCGGAGCAGAGGGGACCTGGAGAGGGAGGGAGGGTTAGAGAGAGAGAGAGAGAGAGAGAGAGAGAGAGAGATAGAGAGAGAGAGAGAGAGAGAGAGAGAGAGAGAGAGGACTCTCACCTCGGTCTCCTGTTGGGGCTCGTCCCTCGGCGCGGGGATCTTTCCGTTCACGTCAGCCATCACCACCTCAGTGTCCTGGCACACGCAAGTACCAGGAGTACCTGCAATGACGTCATCAACACTGAATTCTATGACGTCATAGCCACTCACCAGCAGGTCCCTCCTCTCCGGGCGGACCACCAGGTCCGGGCATTCCAATGGTGCCGGGTGCTCCGGGCGGTCCGGGCCATCCCTTCTCTCCGGGCGCGCCAGGGTATCCATCTTCTCCCTGCGCTCCCGGATGTCCCGGCGGTCCCCACGGTCCCGGATCTCCAGCGTCTCCGGGAGGTCCCGGGATAACATGGGCCTCGGGCGTCCTGCCCTCGTCTCCATTCTCTCCCACCGGTCCGGGCGCTCCCGGCTCTCCAGGCGGTCCGGGCTCTCCGGGCTTGCCGGGGTTTCCATCGGCTCCGGGGCGTCCCTCGATACCTCCATCCCCGGAGTCTCCGGGGAATCCGGGGTGTCCGGGCACTCCGCGCGGTCCCTGGGGACAGGGCAGGCATGGGGGCGGCTCGAACACTCGCTCGGGGATGCACGACGCGTTGGGGGTAGTGCCGGGTCGGCCGGGCGCCCCGTCGGGACCAGGGGAGCCGTGCATTCCGGGAAGGCCAGAGTCGCCATTCGGTCCGCGGTCGCCGGGAATGCAGCAGGCTGAAGAGGGGTTGGGTGAACGACTGATCTACCACTGTGCTGATCCACCAACTGATCTACCATTTATCGATTGGTTGATCGACTCACCAGGGCACTCCTGGAACTGCGGAACGTCGCTGGCCATCATGGACGGGTTGTAGGCCTGAACCAATCGATAAATCAATAAATACTTGACGAGAAAAAAGAGAAAGAGAAGGAGAGAGAGAGAGAGAGACTTACCCCGTATGCCCTCTTTGTCCTGTTCGACTTGCCCAGTGTCTCCCGCATCGTCGCCACCTCGGACTCCATGTCAGACGTGGACATCTGGAATGTTGAAAAGATTACAATCATGTTAATCACTAATATCATCGTCACATCAACGACTTATGATTTCAAAGTATGATTTCAATACTGTGCCACCGCTAATTCTGCCCACGTAGTTCTTCCGGACTAATGAATGCGGGCGTACAGTACATAATACATAATTGTTCAAACTTAGCGGCAAAACCACACGAACGAAGCGTTGTGGCTAATGGCTCACGATGATGTGTACAATAAATGATGTCCGTCGTAAGAATGACGCCAAGCTCACCTCGCAGTAGCCAAAGTCCTGCCGGCCGAACGCGGCGACATTGTCGACGTAGTTGTACATGGAGGGGACGACCAGGCACACTGTGAGAAGAGACACCACCGAGAGGGAGATGGAGATCGAGATGACCGCCTTGTACGCGTCCTCGCGCGACTGAAACGGTTCTGCTCCTGCTCCTCCTACTCCTCCTTCTCCTCCTTCTTCTTCTACTCTTTCTACTACTACTCCCGAACTCCCGATTCAAGACACTATTATCATGATAATGGGAACATTAGGTATACGGTATTTACAGACGGTTACGGTACCTCGCAGATGTCGTCGTCGCGTGCCATGGCGGCGTGCGTGCGGCGAGAGTGTCCGAGTCTGAAACAACAATCAATAAATCGATAATCACAGCGCTATCGATTGCTCGAAAAGGGAAAGCGAGAGCGCGCGAAACAATACAAATGAATATCCACGGGGTGGTTTCTCTCGCTCCGGGAATTCGGATGACCGACGGCAGAGACGCAGAGGGGCGGGTGATAGGATCACTCTCTCGCTCTCAGGTCTCTCGCCGACTCCCTCCGCTCGAGCGTCTGCGCCCTCTCACTATCACGCACTGTCTGCGCGGTGTTCGTCTGCGACAGTGCACCCGCGCCTGGGGCGATGTGGGTCAGAAAATGAGTGGAGTGAGTGAGAGAGAGATTAGAGATAAGGTGATAATGAGAGGGGCGAGATGGAGAGAGATTGCAGCATGCAACATCGCCTACACACTTGTCTCCTCCCACTCTAAATCGGCCCTGATTCGAAACCTTATTCTTCGTGGAATCTGTGAATTGGAATCGAGTCCCGAAAAATACAAAGAGACCTACAGCTTTCCGGAATCGAGAAAATGCACGAACGGTGGATGATATCCAGAAGGATATATCGAGAAAGAGATAGATCCGGAGATACGCAATACTCTCTCTCTCTCTCTCTCTCTCTCTCTCTCTCTCTCTCTCTCTCGGTGAGTCGCCGACCCACTTTTGCGATTATCAGAGGCGAGGCGAGCGCGAGAAAAATATAACCGTCGTGGATACTATGCGTATTTTGTTGCGCGAGGGACCGAGAGATGCATTCAAATTTGAAACACTGGATTTGGATTTGTACACACTCTCAAGAATCCTATCAGCGTACCGAGTTCAGCTTGAAACTCTAAACTGAGAAATACTTTCTGTGATTGAGTGCTTCAAACATCACAGTCACCGCCACTCAATTTCGGGAACACCTTATCAGTGTTTTCACAGCTTCAAGTGATTTTGACGCTAAAAGTACCGCGTGACGGATCTGAAACTGTCATAAATGTCGTGAAAAAGTATTACCGCAATCAAATTTCAAATCACCGCACATCCCAGAAACACCAAACCAGATCTCCGGATCATTTCGAAACCAGGTGCACGGCTTTATCACTGTATTCCCCGTATTAGATTATGTCCTCGGTTTTCTCTAATCACTGATTACTGATAACGGTGTATTTCCCATGTCTACACAAGGTCATGAGAAAAATAAGCGAACCACCCGGTCATTCGAGATTACATGCAAACGAGAGACGGCTATTATTGGCTGTTTTATTGCAAGTCGTTTCTAGCCCCCATATTTATGTAGCTGATTCTTTTTTTCATTATTTATCTTACAATCAGCTCTTTTCATTACTACTTTTGAAACTGAAAAAATTCTTATTGTTTCTCACGAAATGTGATTATTTTCTGACCAGTTTCGATAGTGACATTCTTAGAGTTTGTATAATCATATCAGTTCATTTTGAATACCCAGAATGAATACATCCGTTTACAATACGACATTCAAGCTGCAGTCATTTGATAACGATGATTGGACGAATAATCTGTTTGCTTGAACTTGTTTTTGCTGATCATGCCCTTATTTGCACTTCGTACTGCGCGTTTGCGATTTTACGAGTGACCGGGCGGGTACTGAAATG
This sequence comes from Rhabditoides inermis, assembly GCA_963966185.1. Taxonomy (NCBI): domain Eukaryota; kingdom Metazoa; phylum Nematoda; class Chromadorea; order Rhabditida; family Rhabditidae; genus Rhabditoides; species Rhabditoides inermis. The sequence continues at coordinate 1,947,440 of CAWZYM010000283.1, forward strand.
TCGTTTCTTCCTGAGTCACTGTCCGGTTCACTTGTGGAAAGGAGAGGTTGTCTCGAGTGACGAAATACATTCTGTAATTCGTACACTCTCTTGTCTCCTGTCAGCCCCAGATCCCTAGTAACTTTCCAACCCTATCACATACTCAAATGTTATTTTATCGTTCTTGTTGCATGTTGCGAATTCTTTCATTCTATGGTTGGAAGCGGGGAGACTCACTACTTCGACTCACTCAGTCAATTGCAAAACGAGTTCCCCCATACTGTTCCGTCTATGCCGCACAATCCGATTCCCTCTTTCTCTCTTTCTCTTTCTGTCTCTCTCCCACTCACTCTCCCTCGCAGTCAACTCTGCAGTATTCCTCGATCGAATCCTCTTTTATGTTCTCTTTCTCCCTCTCTCTTTACTCGCCCTCCCTCTCTCTCTCTCTCTCTCTCTCTCTCTCTCTCTCTCCCCGCGAAACTCCGATCGGCTTACTGGTCGCGGCGGTTTTGTCTCATGTCGGTCAGCTGGTCCCGTTGATAGCACAGCTCGATCACATGTCCTCTCTCCCGGATCCCCCCGGCTTCGCGTAAACCATTAATCATATCAGCTTGTCCTATCATCACGACACAACACAATTCGTCGGTCGCTGCCATTCGAGAGAGAGAGAGAGAGAGAGAGAGAAAGAGAGAGAGAGAGAGAGAGAGAGAGAGAGAATCGATCGCTTCTCATCATTCATCATTGCGCACTGGTTTTGTCGCTATTTTTAGTAGCAGCAGTACCCGCGATTGCGGTTGATCGTCTGATCATTGGCTATGCTTCCATAAATCATTTTCATTTTCCCCATAAGTAGCTAGATGATTGATAGAGATAGCCTTGGGTCCTTGGGTCTGCTCGATATTTGCCATACATGTTCTGTTGTTATTCTGTTATCATATCTATTATTTATCATGATTAATAGTTATCAGTATTGTTTCAGAATGCACGTACCTGTCGTGCGAATCGAGACCGACTGCAAGCTATACACCCCGGGACAGTGGATCAAAGTAAGACTAAGACATATACGTTTCAATTCCACATCAACGGCCAGACCCGTGAAGTTATTAGTGAAGCACGAATGTCATGTAGTGATCAATTATACACTGAAAAAACGGAAAAAAGTTATATCGTAACTTTTCTGACTGAGCGGTGCGGCTGCTCTGTGTGGGCGCACAGTCAAGGGCTAGCTCACTGCTTCTAAAGTTGCGGTCAGTCTCTTCAAAACACTCCCGAATGCCTCCGAAACACTCCGGAATTACCTTGCGAATCGGGCGCAGAACACTCCCGAATGGCCTTCGGAATACTCCCGAACACTCCCGAACACTTTGGAATGCCTTGCTATGCCTTCGAAACACTCCCGAATGGCTTTCGAAGAGACTGACCGCACCTTAACTATTCATTTCATGGCACCGTGCTCGTCTCCTGTTCCTCTCCTCTGCCCGTCGATAGAATCACAGTGGAGCTGCTCGGAGAAGCCAGTGTGTCCTTCACAAAGGTTAGATGTTTCATAACTTTGTAACTTTATGTTTAAAATGGAAACTCTGCGTTTTATGGAAAAGTTTGCCATAACACAGAGAATAACAAGCAATTCGAACTGATTGAGAGACTTGATCCCCGGAGCAGTTCCAACTCGTTGCATTCACAAAATGATAATCACAAACATTTATCACAACTATAAAAACGCTATCACACACATGCTGCGGTCAGCCTAGTCGGTGGTGTTGGCCTTGGCCGCGTTCATCTTCTGCTGTTTCTTCTTGCTCTCCTCGATCTCCTGAAAGTAGTCGTTGATAGTTGTTATCAACTGTTGCAGTTGCTGTCAAAATTAGACACTAGACAGATATCAACAAGACTTGAACACTCGAACCCTCACTTTTACAAATTGACGTCAAATCAAATAGCAACACACTTCAGAAACTATAGCTGGAATAAAATCCGAAACATTGATACTTTTACAAATAGCTCCGTAGAATATATGGGAGCTGATTGCAAGGATGCTGGAGCGCACCTTGAGCCAGCGGGCCTCGAGCGCCGGACGCTCCTTCTCCCACGCGAGACGCTCCTTCTCGATAGCCGCCAGAATGGACTTGTCTTGCTGGAGAGAGAGGGGGGATGATAGATATACATTCCCTTTAACATGAGAACATCGACATCAAGCAGTGAACGTGATAAACAGCAGGTATGGATGAGGTTCCAACCAGAAAGAGAAAGAGAGAAAGAGAGAGAGAGAGAGAGAGAGAGAGAGAGAGAGAGAGACGCACCACGAATTTCGCCGGCGCGGGCACCGGGGCGTCTGCCTCCAAGAACTCCTTGTCCGAAGCGGATCTAGGAATAGAAGCATCAACAAAGGAGGAGAGAGTGAATGAGAGATAGAGACGGGGGAGAAGGACAGGGGAAGAAGAAGGATAGAAGGATTAGAGGAAGATGGACGAAAGAAGAGAAAAAGAGGAGAGGGGAGAGAGGAGGGGAGACCGCACTCCATTGTTCTGCCACTCGTCGGGGGATGGGATGAGAGTAATGACAATCGCAGAGAGCGTGAGACAAAAGAGATGGCTGCCCTTCTCATATGCTAATAAGCATTGATAATAATTTCATCTATGAGACATCTCAATTTCTCAAAACAAAAAGACGCGCACATTTCCAGAGAGTACGAGAGCAGTCGCTGTAAAATCGCTAAGGGCCTCGGCAGACTTATCGCAATCGCCGAATCGTCAGCGAATCGCTGGCGAATCGCTAACATTCGAAAACGCCAAGCTTGGCGATTCGGCGATTGCGATAAGTCTGCCGAGGCCCTAAGCTATGATGTCGTGCTATAGTCTTACGACCCCGCTCCGCAAAGTCTATAGAATCGGGGCGAAGACACGAGAAGACGAAAAGAAAGCGTTTTATTTTATCTCTCACTCTATTCCAGAACAACCAGCACTACTCGCAGCGGCGCCCTCTGCTGTCCGAGTGCCAGGAGGTGTGGCGATACACCACACTCAGCGACCTGCTCGATCTGGGAGGCAGCGAGGTGAGAGGGGCACAGAGCTCTGTTCTCGCGTAGATCGGAAAGACGGAGAGTCGCCTCGCGACAGTAGCGCGCAAAAACAAGAGCCGGAGGGTCAGAGCAGCGAGGAGAGTTTTGAAGAACCATCACTCTGGCACAGGTTATTAAAAGAACACAACGTTTTTGAGGGTTGAGTAGAAAAACTTCCTAAAAGAAAAAAGTTTCATAGAATTCTTGACGATAAATTCTTCACGATTTAGACATTCGACCAAGCTCTCCGTGAGGCAGAGTTGGTCGGGTGCATCTTTTGATTGTTCGTTTTGTCTGTAGTCTCGCACCGATGTATTTTGCACTTTCCTGAATGCAGATGCGTCACTAATACACAGACAACTGTCTGCATTTGAGGGACCATTCGTCTGTCCGAATTGTGCTTTACACTTTACCGTACTTACTCAGTCTAAGATCTCAGAGAGAGAGAGAGAGAGAGAGAGAGAGAGAGAGAGAGAGAGAGAGAGAGAGAGAGCGTTCATCACTCCAGACAAGAGTAATGCGTCAGCGCAGTGTCTGTCTGCTATATGTGTGCTGCGAGGATTACTCTAACATGTGTTCATTGAGATCACATGAACTGATTAACAATGCACAACGACAGCCAACTATGCTTCGCTGTGCATTCGATACACATGCACGACTGGCACTGGCACTGTTGTGTTATAGTTCTATGTATGTAATGTAGCTAGCCGGAAGATGTTATGGTTTGTGCTATCTGCCATCGCAATCTCACTGTTACGCACTCATAGCCACGTGAATCGTTCACATGATTCTCCACAACACTTTTATGAACAAGCTCTTTGTCGATCATCACACCTTTCGAAATCGTTCAATCTACGTTCACTCTGCTGGTGCAACCAAAATCCTGTAATCAGAGTAAGAGCGATTGATCTCTCTTGCCTGCCCCCGTCTTAGTGGTGACAGAGAGATCAATTCATGCGGATTGCGGATTACTCGGTTGCACCAGCACAGTGAAAGTGGATTTCCTGTCTCATCAGAGTCCACAAAACCATGAGAAAAGCGCATCACTTTCTCTCTCACTCACTCTCACTCTCACTCTCTCACTCTCTCACTTTCACTCTCACTCTCTCTCTCTCTCTCTCTCTCTCTCTCTCTCTCTCCTCGTAAAATTGAGCGTAGGCTACACGTACTGAAAACGGCGAATGCAGGCTGCATGTACACACTTCGAGCTCAACTTGTTCAGCTCCGTGTCCATGTAGCTTACATTTTGTGCAACTCGACCCCTGGCCACGCGTCTCTAGTACATGTATGCTACATACCAAACCGTATGCTACATGTACAGGTGCCGTAAACCCGCGTTAAATTGCACTTTGGCGGCAGCTATAAGAGAAAGAGCATCAGGTTCAGCCGGTTCACTATGCTGCGTGGGACACCACAAAGTATGTACACTACAAGTACACTGCTCAGTTCTTAGGATACCGTATCCGTAGAAGAGCAAACTTTTGTCAAATATGTTTCTTATTGCATGTGACTATCTAACAAAGTCTTTCAAAAAATGTGCCGAAAATCGGTGTCTGCGCGGGGGCCGGCCGCACGAGAATGTAGCATACATTATCTTTCAAAAGTACTTCCAAGTAAAAGTAGTTGGTTTGTACCGTTGTCTCAGTTGAGCAAAAGGACTGACATGTTTTCAATGGAGACATGTGCCAACAGGCTCTCTCTCTCATACCAGTGCAAAGCGGCCATATTATAATGAACGCGTTTACGAAGTTATGCAGTTATTATCTAAAAGCATAACTTCTGTTGTAACATAACACGTCGAATAATGCTGAGAGCCTGTTTGCACATGTCTCCATTGAAAACATGTCAGTCCTTTTGCTCAACTGAGACAACGGTACAAACCAACTACTTTTACTTGGAAGTACTTTTGAAAGATAATATCTGTCCTTTTCTTAAGTTTTGTTTCACAAAATTACATTTTCATACACGTTCGCGATTCGCTGCGAGGATACCGACGCGCACCCGCTATTCGCCTATCTCTCTCTCTCTCACTCACACACAGAGGGGGCGGGGCGAAAGCGATTGTCCGACGCCCGACACCAATCTCAATCCGCACTCGAATGCGGACTCTCCGTATCTCGCTTCAAATTCAATCAAACTCAATACAACTTTCTATAACTCTATCGAATAGAGATGTGAATGCAATGTAACAGTGGAAATCACTTCAAAATGAGGAAAAGTGCTTCATCCGAGAAAAGTCGTTTTTGAGCATTCTAGCGCGCGGGGACATCCAGTACAAACGAGAGGGCGCTGGCGCGCCCTTTCTAATGTACAGGGTGCGTTTGCTACACCGCCTGGCGATGGAGACGCCGATCCGTGTACGTGTAGAATACGCACCGAGCGCGTGTAGCCTACGCTCTGTTTTACGAGTCTCTCCCTGTCTCACTCCGTGCATAAAATGTCCGCGACTGCGCGATTTGCATGCATTTCGTGAGATCATCTGTGGTGTTTCATCGTTTTAGTGTGTAACTAGTGTGATTGTGCACGTACTCGTACAGTCCGTGATTTTTAAAACGGAAATATTTCGAGTATCAAAAGAAGCGTCAGAAGGAAACTCGCTCATTTTGAGCACCATTTTCGAGATGGAGAGTCGTTTCGAAAACATGATTGTATGATTTCGTTTGCAGTCTCCGCCCCACCTGCGCGCCGGCTGCTCGTCGTTCCCGTTCAAGTTCCTCCTCCCCTCCTCCCTTCCCTCATCGTTCCACTCCAACCAAGGAAGGCTGCACTACAGTGTCAAGGTGAATCGGGTTCAGAGATCCGACATCAGTTGGCTTGACCGCGCGCTCATTAGTGGTCGAGTTGCTTGAAATTGTAAGCGCGTCTTCTTTTTTCACACTCTTTTTACTTTGTCTGTTTCCAGTCGACCCTGATGTCAGCATCCACTCCCCTCCTTACCCAGGTTGCGCCATTCAACCTGATCGCCCCGTCTGCAGCGCCCAGGTAGACAGCTATCTCTCTCACTCTTTCACTCTCTCTCTCTCTCTCCCTCTCTCTCCTTTTCTCTCTGTCTCTCCCTCTCTCTCGGATGGTGTACGAGATTACCTCTTCAGATCGCTCGCCCAGCAGCCTGTCATATATGAGAAGACGTTTCCACTCAACAAGTGAGTGAACAGTGAACAAATATTTTGCATATAGTTGTTGTCTGTATTAAAAGTTTGTAAATCTTGATATATTATCATAATGAATTTAAAGTGACAATTTTATTGATCCGCAATCGGAAAAATTTTGAATTTTGAGTTGGCGCGCTTTACAAATTCTGGCTATAACTATTGAACTCGAGATGCATATCACATAGGGGTATGTTTATAGGCTTCTACGAATTCAGTTTATGCTAGAAACTGAATTTCATATCAGGATTATATTTCGAAATTCCCGTCATTCAAGACGTTTTAGACACTCAACTGTGATGTAACCATGTAACCTCACTTTTTACCCATAAAGCATTTATAATCAACTATTTTTCGTGGCAAAAAATAGTTCAAATTCATAAAAAAAAGTTCTAGTTTTAAGGTTTAGTAGATGTAAAGTCATGTTTCCGTTAACTTTTCATCAGTATAATATCATTTTTAGTGAAATTGTCACTTTAAGGAACCGTTTCATCTCGCTGGAGTGCCGCCTTCCCTCGGCCATCTTTACAACTGTCGGCGAGGTGGGCGCGGAGATACGAGTGACCAACGGGTGGGTGACTCTCTTTCTCTCTACTTCTCTCTCTTTCTCTCTCTCCCTCTCTCTCGCTCTCTCTTTCCCTTCCTCTCTCTAATCTTGCAGTATCTTTCAGCTGGAAGTCGTCTCTCCGCTACCTGCACATGAATATTGTGCGGAAGATCGAATTCGAGGGGCAGAGCGGGCAGAGGAGGGAGAAGGAGACGATCGTCAACGATACGACTGGTAAGTAGATTCTCTCTCTCTCTCTCTCTCTCTCTCTCTCTTTCCATCCCCTCCTCTCTATCCCTCTCTCTCCCTCTCTCTCTCTCTCTCTCACTCACTCACCCCCCCCCCCCCATCTCTGCAGGTGTCGGCCTCCCGCACGATTACAAGATCCCGGCAGGCGACACTTTCACCTATGTGCCCAAGTACAACGTGCCCGCCCTCCCGCCCACCGCCACCATCAAGGGTACGGTACTTTGAATTCGTGGTACTGGGTTACGGTAACTTGAATTTTTCAGGTCTTCTCTCTGTCGAGTACTTCCTCAAGATCACTGTTGGTAAGACGCGGGATACAAAGCTCGGCGAGCTAATGGTGTGTGGTGTTTACTTGTTTACTGATGACGTCGTCATTTTCAGATCCCGATTTCCATTGTGACGGACATCTTCGATCTCGACTTTAGCAGTCCCTCGGATGAGGAAGGTGAGAGGAAGAGCGAGAGAGAGAGAGAGAGAGAGAGAGAGAGAGAGAGAGGACAATGTTGCTTGCAGATGCTCAGCTCATCGACCTGTCCCCTCCATCCCTCTATCCCACTCTCCCTTCCGTCCTGGACTCTCCCCCTCCCTCTTACGAATCGCACGAATTCGACTTTTCCGCGCCACGTCGCTGTCTCGACCTCCTGGCTTGAGCCGTTAATTTTTTTACTGTGAGATTACGTTACTAAATATTATATTCTAGATGTTTCTTCTACATAATTGACATGTACTCGGGTATAGTGTATAGTATAGTGTATGTGACTATATTTGTTAATCGATATGCACCAATAATCATTGATAAAGTGATAATTATTCAATTGGTTTTGGAAAAATCATATTCTGCCACAGTCTGCCACAATTCTGTCACAATCATATTTTGCCACACTGTACAGTAGATCTTTTTTGAAATCTCGGTGCAGAAATGATCTATTGCAATCCGTGTCCGGAAGGTGTCTCCGATTTTTTAGTTCTCTCTTCTCGCACTCTCTCAATCTCTCTCTCTCTCTCTCTCTCTCTCTTCATCTCCATCTCTATCTCTCCTCCATCCTCTATACTCTATACTCGATACGACGCTTGTTATATGACGCTTCAAGCTCATTTTTAACCTGAAATTCCTTTTTTTACATGTCCAATAGAAAAAATGTAATGTTTTCAAGCAAATTTCGTAATCTGTGCTGTGTGGTGCAGCATAGTGTTATATGCGGTTTTCGCGTCTCTATTACAGCGCGCGCAAATCGCGCGGGAGATTAGGCGTTTGCCGCACTTTCCCCGCCATTTTCGAATGTTCTCCCACTCGCTCACTCCACTCACTCGCATCTTCTCGTTAGCTTTTCTTATATTTCTAAAATGTGTACAAAGCGAACGCTCTCGATTTAATGTATTATGTGGTGCAAGTATGGTGGAATCGCGTGGTTCATACATGTGTTTGTGTACCTCCAAAAATCGATCAATAAGTCGATATGCTTGCAGTTAGCAACATGTCTGGATGGAACGAGTCGTTCACGGTCGGGGGTGACGCGGGAGGATGGAACGACACGTCGTTCGCCACCAGCGCCGGTCCCACCAAGGACTCCAGCGTGAGTGTTTCTTCTCCCATCCATAGTTCAACCTCTTCCACTATCAGTAAAGATCATTGGCTCTTTCCGTAGATGCCCGTATACTTCCACCAACAGGAATGCTGTTACGTCAAGTTATCCTATAGACACTGTAATTTAGTTCCAAACAAACATGCAATGGACTGTCAGTGTTTCGCAATTACATTACTCTGTTGCTTTTACATTACTAATCCATTTCAGCACCAGCGCATCTGCGAGAAGCTTCCCGTGCCGGTGACGGTGGCGCACCTCGCCGACAACACGAGCGGAGACGAGAAGTACACCATCGGCACCTACGCATTCAACACGGTACGTACGTAGTACGTGGTTATGATGTTTTCAGCGGCTGTTAGTTTTTTTCTCTTGATGAACTGTCCTGGACACGTATAATAATAACGAAATGTACGATTTTCGTGTTATGTCTCTCGTGAAGCGACTGATATTTTGACAACCCATTTGCGGCTCACAATAACTACACTCTTTTGATGCGACCTCTTATTAGTTTGGTTTTCCTAGTCCTATTCCAATTCGCTGCAGGTGCTGACGATCGGTGACGTAGTCACTGCGGAGGAGACGGATCAGATGTCGTACTACACCCTCGCCGATCCCGCCTCCAACGACAGCCAGTACAAGGTGCAGATCTACAAGGGGGTGAGTCAAGGGGAGGAGAGATGTGTAACGGAATATTAAGGAGGTTCCACAATGGTAGCGAATAATGAAATGTCACATCGGGAAAAGGCGAACTTTTGTTCATGTAGTGATCAGTTATCACCTTCAAATCATTTTATTATTATTATTATTCAGCTGGACGGTGAGGGTGCGGCGGCGTTCGCGGTGGGCACTCGCCTCCACGTGGTCGGCAAGCTCCGGAGCTTCGACGGAAACAACGTGAGGGAGTGGGGGGAGTACTCGATCATGAAGTCAGGTTGTAGATAACACGTTTGCGAACCAGGATTCCGTTGTGTATGGTGTCTTATGGACTTATAGTGTTGTGTATGTTCTGCTTTCTACTATGAAAAACCTTTCCATATGTGGAGGTTTGCTGCCAATGCGCACATATATATCAAGGGTACAGAAGACGCGTACGTTTTCGATCGTATTCGCATTTTAAAAGACCTCTGTGGATGCGAACTTGTTTTCGTTTCAAAATTACAATCTACACTAGATGATACATGTCGTATAGCACTTTTGCAATTCGCGTCAAGTCTCGATTGATGAGAATGTCTTTGCGCCGGTATAAGTGGAAAATGAAACCTACTTTTCATTTTTCACGTCTATCATCATGTAATGAGGTAATGACACGAGTATTTATTTTCAATAAGACATAAGGTTCACAATGTGACACTCATGTTACTCCCTTTTGCAGATGATCACTGCGTTCTCTATCCGCGAGGCGGACGAGCCGGGAGAGTGGACGGCGTTCGTCAAGGAGGCGCAGATCGCCCAGCTATTCTTCGAGAAGGTGCGTTACTGTAGGATTACTGTATATCAGAATTTGTTATAGCTGTTCGTGATTAGCATAGTCGACCAACTGACAATGATACGGTAGGCGTTGTTACGGTATCTTGTTCAGGACGTGGCGATGAAGATCCGTCAGGAGAACGCGGCGCAGGAGCTGGCCGGGTGCTGCGCCGGCGCGCCCATCGCCTCTGAAGCCGGCACCAACACGGTGGGTGGGGGTGGGAAAAGTGTGGGGTGATTAGTTAATGGCTGGTGCACATAGACTGTGGGTGAGCGTGAGCATTGCTTGATTGCATGGCAACATCGTAGGGTGTGTCAGTGGTGATATGAATTCATCAGCCCATCAGCGCGATGAGTGAACTAGCAAAAAAGAAATGAGTCGTCCATTTGTTTACGGAGCAATTGTTTTAAATTTGTGGTTATATGTGTCTCCGCCGACCACTACCTGTAACCTGTTTCACACCGGTTCATTATCATGGGGATACTGTATCATGTACATGTACTGTCAAGAAGATTGAATGTTGATAATAATATAAAAGTGAAGCTGCTTCACACCGATTCATTTCAGCAGTCGAACTACGCTGCCCCGTCTGTCAATGGAGGCCCGGCGCGCATTTACGACGGAGGCAATGCGGGCGGCGGTGCGACGGGAGCTGTCGACGTCAACGGACTGACGGGACTGAGTGGAAAGGTGCGTGGTGGTAGTCTATGGTCTACGGATTGAGCAAGGCGTTCCTAGTGGTTGAAGAATTCTTTGTGATTGTGTTGTCATGAAAGTCGTAGTTGTTATGTTTCGTTGTAATACTTTCTGATCTTTGCGTTGGCATGTTTCAATAATGAATATATGTGTTGTAGATCTTCGCGTACATCAAGCAGCACGGCGCCACCGAGGCCGGCGTCCACCAGAGCGACATCAAGAGGGTGGGTGAAGAGGGATGGGGGTTACTGTATGTTGAATTTGGGATACTGTATCCTGTACATGCACTGTCGAGAAGATTGAATGTTGATAATAATATGAAAGTGAAGATGAAATAGGGAGATGAAGTCAGATTGATACGAGCTGTACTTTATTCTTCTCATTTCAGGCGATGGGCGGTGTGTCGGACTCGGAGTTCCAGGCGAAGCTCTCGTTCCTCTCCAACGACGGCCACATCTACTCCACCACCGACGACGAGCACTGGGCGCCCATCTAGAGGGTACTGTAGATGGAATTACTGTATCCCATTAATGTGTTGTGTATTGATCCGTATTCTCCATTCACGTTGACTGTTTGATTACTCTGTCTCACAATGTTCCGGTTCATTTTTGACGCGAGATAAATTTGATTTTGGAAATGTGATGTTCGATGGGTAATGGGTGATTTACATGTCCGGAGTGGGTTTTCGGGAATTGAGGGAATGAGGGTCGGTCATTTCTCCGCGAGTAGTCATGCCTGCCGGTGCGTACATCAAGACGATCCAGTCGGCACGCATCATCAAGGTGCGTCGTGGGTGGTCCACGTTTCTCTCTCTCTCTCTCTCTCTCTCTCTCTCACCTCCCTGCCTCTCTCTCCAGGAGATGACGGACCTGCAGTCCTCTCCTCGCACCTACATCAAGTCGGTGGCCAAGGAGGGCAGCAACGAGAAGATTTGGATCGTCAAGCTCCTCCCGGTAAGAGTTACGGTACTTTGAATTTGGGTACTGTCGGTACTACTATTGGTTGCGGTACTGTGAGATAGGGTACGGTACGGATTACGGTACTTTGTAGTTCCGCGCGCCGTACAAGGGCGCGGTTCTGTCGCTGCGCGTCGATCTCAGCGGCGACTTCCCGTTCAAGCCGCCGAGCTGCAAGTTCGTCAACAAGGTATACGTTAACACAAGGGGTACTGTACTCTGTATTTCTCGGTAACGGGTTACTGTATGCTGTATTCGGGTTACTGTACTTTTAATTTCGCCCAGCTGTACCACCCGAACGTGGACGCGAGCGGCGAGCCGTGCATTCCCATTCTCTCCTACGACAACTGGAAGCCGGCCAACACGCTCGAGGGACGTGAGTATTATGGATACGGTACTATGAATAAGGGATACTGTAGATTGAAAGTTACGGTACTTTTATTGGAAACTGCTTTAGATGAAATGTTTCGGAACGGTTCTTTGAATAAAAGATACTGTATAGTCTTCGCCTGGAGGATAGTTTCTGTTATTGCCAGCCGGGGTCAGTTGGCGAAACTCAATTGCGAGCGAGAGAGGTCAGACAGCGCGAGCAAATGGTCGAGTGTCGCGCGGCCTCTTTGATTCGCATGCCGGCTTCTTTGATCGATATTATCGTTTGAAAGCGCGCGCTTGGGTCTCCTCACGACTAGAAGGTAGATCGAATGCGACTAGAGGGTAGATCGATTTTCTACCGTAATCTGGCAAACTATCTCCCAGAATAATATTATAGTTTGAATGAGGGATACTGTAATCTCCTCTTTACCGTACTCTCAGTGCTGCTGGCGATTCTGTCGGTGATTGACGAGCCGGACGTGACCCGTCCCGTTAACATCAGCGCCGCCGACGAGTTCTCCACGGTATCGATTGATTATCGATTGGTTATTGATAATTGATTGATTGTAGAACACGGCCGAGTACGAGAAGAAGGTGGCCAAGTGCAAAGCAAGCTGCAAGTAAACGAGAACTATTGATTGATATTGATTTATGTGTTCTGTGGTTTTTTCGTATGGATTCAGTGTTTGTGATGATATGAGATAAACGTTTTTTTCTTTACGGTTTATAATACAATATATATATATATATATATATATATATATATATATATATATATATATATATATATATATATATATATATATATATATATATATATATATATATATATATATTTATTTATTTATTTATTTATTTATATTTATATTTATATGCTGACAATTGTCAAAGATTGAAAGAAAATGTACATATGTCTGTTTTCAAGTTTCCGAAAATCGATTGATAAAAAGTCTATATCGAATGGTTTTGATCGTTTGGCGTTTGGGGCCATTCGGAAGTAGGAATTAGTTTCGGGGATTGAATATTAAAATCTTACTGAGTGAGCGGTAGCACCCATGACGCGACGCGGCATGTGTTTCCTCTTTTTTTGTTTTTACTCTTTTTGCTTCTCTGAGCTCCATGACGAGAGAGAAGAGAGAGAAGAGAGAGAAGAGAGAGAGAGAGAGAACCAGCAGGCAGGAATGAACAGGTTATTCCCCTTTACGGTACATTTTTTTTGTTCTAAATCGAGTCAAACGAAGCGGAGCTTCTTTGCTCATCAGAAGTTGCGTTTGTTGAACTTCACTCCAGAAACTATGCAAAAATGTTGTCCTTCGATCATTTGAAAAATGAAGAGTACATTACAGTATACATTGAAAGAGTGCGGAAAAGGAAATCCTTCGCAAATGTTGTAATGCGTTTGATTGCGGTGCTCATTACGCTAACTATCCGACGAGACGTTTTGTCTGAAACCCCGCCAGTAGACGCAGACAGTTGACGTTACACTAGCCCAGCGTTTCCACATCACCTTCCCGTTCTGTCATTACTTTTCCGCGCCCCATTCCTGAGTGGTCGCCTCCTTTCAACCTTTTCAGCAATGTCTCATGACTCGTCTTTTTGTGGCATTCCCACCCCGAAGCGCATCAAGAGGTATCGATCGAGAATCGATCGAACACCTTTCCGATTCATGGCGCGCGAGTCGCCGCCGCCGCTGCCGCTTCCGCGCCGCGCGATCAAGCAGGAGGTAAGTGACATCGGTGACGTCATCTTGACGTCATCTTGGCAGGAGAGTGACGATGATGTGATCTGCGTGGGTGAGGTGAGGCGGCGTCGCGCCGGTCGCAGTGGCTCGCGCATCATGAATCTGAACGCCGTGAAAACGGAGCCGACGGAGGATCGGATGGAGGAAAAGCGTGTGGAAGTGAAGAGTGAGCTGGTGGAGCAGCGTCCGCTCTGCGAGAATGTGCGCGAGGAGAAGCCCGGGGTGGAGGAGCGGGAGCAGGTGCGTTTCACAAACCCCATCCGAAAAAGACTGCTGTACAGCCGGTGGAGAGTATTCCTGTGCTCACCACCAGAGGATCCCGAGGTGGTTGTAGGTAGATACTTTATTCATACTCGATCCGTCATTAAATACTCAGAGACATTCAAAACATTACGCTCGTGACTCATGCAGCACTCAAAACATTACATGCGGAGGATATGTGAGGAGGGGGACGTATGTGTGGGTGAGTCACATATAGGAATGCATGAGTCACACGAGAACAACAGAGAAATCGTCAACATAGAATCGTGGGGTTCTACACACTCGGGCGCGGGGAAAATGACAGAGAGAGAGAGGGAGACACTACGGAATCGGGGCTTCCCTACTTAGGGCGAGGGGAAATGGGGATGGAGGCACTCACGGGATGGGGACGGCCTCTGCGCGGGTGAATCCGTGTGAGCGAAGAAGGAGCCAGAAGTAGATCGCCCATCTAAAATCCGGGTCGCGTGAATACACTGAGAAGACTAGACTCACCGATACGATGACGGTCCCGCACGGATGAACACCACCCGCGCGTGTCTCCCATTCTCGTACTCCATGAATACGAGGTGAGCCGGTAGTCTCAACGCATGACGGAAGCGGAAGAGAAGCCGGTGCGCCTCGTGGTGTCGGTGAATCGGCGCGCGCACATGCACCCGTATTTCGACAGCAGTACGGTACGCCACCATCCCGTATTCCATCGCGGTGGTTAGGTCGCACAAATGGAAAGCGGGAATCTGCGGGTGCGGATTGACGACACTGACCCCTCAGGCATCGCATCTGATATCGTCCGCGGATATCAAAACATAATTAGTGACGGGGGAAAGAGAGATCGCTGGCACTAACACATGTATTGAAACACATGCATCAGGCGGGGGGTTGATGATCAGTGATGGGTGGAGATCGCTGGTACTGACGCATGTAGCGAAACACACGCGTCCTGCGGGGGGGGGGAATGATGACTCGCATCATCTTGCTCGGCGTGCGCGCCCGATGAGGCGAAGGGCGACCTTGTATGCGGCGATCACTGTGACAAACACGATGAGTGCGGTGGTCAGGCGAGAACTGACGTCATCGATGATGGTTTTGAGGTATCTTCTGACTACGGTGGCGAGACTGGGTGCTCCGATGAGAGCGGGTCGGGATTTCCATCCTGACCCGGAGACGTCGTAGTCCACTGCAAAGAGGTTGGCTCTAACATGGGCCTCAGTCTTAGCCCCCGGGCAGGACACGTTGCACTGCTCGTCAATGTTGGGTCGATCGAACTGCACTCGGGTTGTCTCCATGACAGGATGAGATCGGCAGATGACTTCGAATGTGGAGGAGCTACATTGCACGTGCGCGCGCTGCTCACTGGCGGTAGAGCACACGTAGTCGACCGTGGCTCCCTCCGCACATTGGAAGCAGCCCTCGATCTTCTTGATCTCCAGGTCGCAGGGGGCGACATCGTGTCGGCTGCTGGCCTTGAACGCCTCGTCCAAGGTCACTTGCAGAGTGGTTAGCGAGTACGCTGAGTCGGAGAAGACGCGTCCGTCTCGGCTGAAGAGTTTCACGTCGTTGTAGATCAGAGGGAGCGATGTGGTTCTATCCAGTAGAATCCGGTTGGAGTCGATGGAACATACGGAGCCCCCGTCAGCTGCGTGACAGGCGACGTTCCGGTTGTCGAGAGCGCAAGATGTGTTGTCGCACCTGAGGGTCTCTGCTATCCGAAGTGCGCGTGAATCGAGTAGAAGTGTAGCGTCAGGGGAGCGCAGAAACCAAGCCTCGGTGAGTGGCAAGGGCGGTGTCACGGCCTGGACATTGATTGTCAGCTTCTCGCTCGAAGAAGTCCCTCCGGGCGGGATGAGGGCGGCCAGCAGAGTGGATGTACCCAGATTGCTCGTGAATTCGACGTGCACCTCCGTTGTCGGTTTCCAGCTGCATTTGAAGACCTGCAGCAACGGAGATTCCGTAACGGCATACACCCTTGTAAAAAGGCATCCACTGGAACAGAAAAGGCATCCGCAGGTGACACAGCTGCAACTCTCCTCGCACATATTGATCCCGGGGAATTGTTGGTAGGCAGTGAATTCCTCGAGATGGGTGGTTGGTGAGAGTGTGGAGCATACGTCGTTGACGCATGAGCCGGCATGCGGGCAGCGTCGAATGGAGGTTGTGTGAAAGTCGGCGATGCGCGTGTTGAACGCCTTGGTTGGCACGCATTGTAGCAATGTTCTTGCTCGGATGCTGACCGACCCCATTGGGCGGTCGGCCTTGTCCTTCAGTAGGATCTGAGAAGGAACATCCGATGTCAATGTCATGATAGTTGATTCCGTGAATCCGCACTCGGTGTGCCCTGAGGCGTAGTAGGTGCATTGTCGGTCGGACGCGGTGAAGGATAGGGCGCTCTGCACGGATGTTGGAAGGATCGTGATTGTTAGTATCGCGAGGAAAGGGTTTCTCTTCCAGTCGGGTACGAGAGGGAGGCGGCGCCGGCGACGACATCGGCATGTGCGGTGGATGGCCACCAGCACGGCGAACTTGACGAGTGTGAAGACAAGTGTGGCGGTCAGCAAGGACATGCCCTGTACTAGCCGTCGGTAGAGACATCCTGGGTAGCGAGCCGAGTTCCAGCAGATGATGCAATCGGAGATGTCGCATATAGAATGCGACGAGCAGGCTATCGTGGTGTTCCAGGTCTGCTCTCCTCCTTTCCAGGCTGCGAGTGCGTACTGTTGCCTCGAGAGTAGATAACCGTCTGCTGGGATGAACATTTCAGTCTTCTGGGGAAACTTCAGGTGGGAACAGCGGCTTGTCGAATCATGAAGTATGCAGACCTCGAGAAGGGCCGCTCGGCAGCTGAGGGAAGGGTCGACGATGATTCCAGGGGACCCGCATGACACGTTGACGTGACAGGCGCGGTGCGGGGGTACTGGTCGGTCATGTGGAATGAAAACTGTGGTCAGGCGAGATGACCATGCGGCGACCGGCACCTCCGCGGTGGGCGTCCGCAGGAACGTTGTCTCTGGGGGAAGGGTACAGAAGCGAGTGGCAGACTTTTCGCATGGGTGGTGGCGGCAATACGCTTCTGTTCCCGTGGCTGGTCCCTCTCCGAAACACTGGATGTCCTGGTTGGGCAACTGCTTCTTGATGAGATCGAGTTTCTTCACGGTGAAGCGGGTCTGGTCCGCCAGCATGACGGAGTGGACCATGGCTGATGACTTCGATGGATGGGTCTCCGTTCGGGCGAGAGTCCATTCGGCGAGAAGTGGCTGCAGGTGTGGCCGTGCCTCCTTTGATGTCATCTCGATTGGCGTGGGTGAGCAGTCGTCTGCCCATGAAGGGCATCGGCACATCTCCCCGCAGATCGATCCTGATTGTTGGGCGTCGATGGCGGAGCGCAGGTGGCCGTTACACTTGACATGCTGCCAGCAGAATGATGCAGACTCCTCGAAGACGGCGAATCCCTCGGGGTGACACGCATCTGTGTACACGATGTTTGAGAAATTGCATGTCGTCGAGTGGCAGACTGCCACGAGGGAGAGTAGCACGGTGTAGAAGAAGGTTTTCTTCTTGGGGTTCCGGCGCAAGTTGTACCTGGCGGGTATGATTGAGGCGGCGTCGTCCTGGGAGCCGATGATGTGGTCGCGCGGATGGTCCGGCTGAGAGTCGACTGAAGCCGAGGTGGCGGGCCCATCAGTGGCGGCTTCAGGCGCGCTTTCGGGTTCGACAGGATGAGCGTCCTCGGGGTGGTCGGCGGCGATATCATGGTTCAAGTCGGCCTCCAACGGATGGAGCGTGGCGATAGAGCGCCGACTGGTCCTTCCGTTTGCGAATACGACCTCGGCAGTCCGTATCTGAGAGTCTCTTCCGATCTCTGTGCTGGTTATCCTCGCGAGTCTCCAGTGTCCTCGGCGCATGTTGGGTTCGTCCACGAGGACGATCTCACCCACCTGCGGGGTACGAGGGCGAGCCCCACGGGGTTGGGCGAGGCTGCGGAGGTGTGACTGACGGAGGCTGACGAGATAATCCTTATAGAATACTTCCCAGACCTTGTCGAGGCGAGTCTTGGCCCGATTCCATGTTTCCTCTAGGTGAGTGGAGTCCAGCTGGTTCCAATCCGGAGGCGAGGACGGCAGCCCAGGGCTGGATAGGGGATCCAGGAAGTCGATGGGACGGAGGACTATCTTGTCGTCGGCGACGTAGGACAGGGGGCGGGTATTGACGATCGCTTCGGTTTCTGCGAGCAGGGTCCTGAACTCTTCGAGCGAAATGAGGTTTCGCCCAACCGCCTGCTTGATGCTGGCCTTGACAATGCCGATCAGCCGTTCGTAGTGTCCTCCGCACCACGGTGAGTGGCTGGGTATCCAAGAGTACTTGATTCCGACGGACGAGCAGTAGTCGACTATCAAGCGCGCCGGGCTGGGCCCCTGCTCCGTCCACTGCATCAGGATGGGCGCAGCTCCTTTGAAATTCGTGCCGTTGTCGCTTGTGAGGGAGGAGGGGCGGCCTCGGCGGGCGACGAAGCGTCGGAAAGCGTGTAGAAAGTCCTCTGAGGATAGGCTGTCGGCGACCTCGAGATGCACTGCCCGAACGGCCAGGCATGCGAACAGTGCGAGGTAGACCTTGCGAGTCCCGGCTTCGGTCGAGACGGTGAACGGTCCAGCGTAGTCGACCGCGCAGTGGTCGAAGGGACGAGAACGGCTCACGCGGGCTCTCGGGAGGTCCGGCACCGGCGGGAGACGGAACGGGCGGGTGTTCCGAATGGAGCAGAAGGAGCACCCAGATATCGCTTTCTTGACCGCCGCGCGGCCTCCCGGAATCCAGAAGTTGGTCCTCAACTGGTTTAAGGTGTGAGAGATGGAAGCGTGGTGCAACTTCTTGTGGATGTCCTGGATGAGGAGGGTTGTCGCTCCATCGTGGCGAGGAACGAATATCGGGTCACAGGCGTCTTCGGGCAGAACGGAGTTGTTGAGGCGCCCGCGGGAACGCCAGAGCCCGTCGGTATCCTTGAATAGACGCAGCTCGTTGATCTCCTTCGTGGTGGGGGGTGCCCGGTCTTGCATCTGTCGTAGCAGGACCGTGCGGGCCACGCGCCTGATGTCATCTCCCGATGAGGAAGTAGCGAGAGCGAATCTCTTCCATCCTGCGCGGCGGAGGCGGAGGATGAAGGAGATGATTGTCGCGACGGTGCCGAGCAGCGTTTCCCACTTGGAGAAGCGTTTCGGGTCTGGTCCGGACGGCATTTCGACTGCTGCGGGAGTGGCGATGACCTCGGGGGGTCTTGACGCGGCCTTCTCGGTGCCTGCTGTGTCCGGCGCGACCGCGGAACCTTCCGGCTGAGGGGGCCAGCTGGACTCGGGTTTGGAGAGGAAGTTGGGTCCATGCCACCACAGTGTCGATTCTTGCAGACGGGAGAGGGTGAGTCCTCGTGTGGCGAGATCCGCGGGGTTCTCGTGGGTGGAGATGTAGCGGAATTCGAAGTCATGTGAGCGAATTTCCTGCAACCTTCTTTGCACGAAAGGGGGGTTGGATGTCTTCCCGTTGGTGATCCAGGCGAGCGCGATCCGGCTGTCTGTCCAGACGACGACTCGTCTTGTGAGAGGATTGGACGCCTCGTTCAGGATGAACTTGGCCAGTCTGCACCCTATGAGGGAACCGAGGAGCTCGAGCCGCGGGATGGTCGATCCTTGGAGAGGGGCTAGGCGCGATCGACTGCAGATGAGTCGCGGGGAGTCGTCGGAGTCGGGGCACTTGAAGTACGCGCAGGCGGCGAACGCGTTCTTGGACGCGTCGACGAAGATGTGTAGATCGGCGGGGGACGTGGATGAGATGACACGTCGTGGGATGTCGATGCGAGTGGGATCATCTTGCGAAAGACCGTGTAGCTGTGCTGCTTCTGCTTCTGTGAGCGGCTCGTCCCATCCTCGGCCATTCCTCCAGAGCGTCTGGATGAAGAGGCGGAAGGGAAGACAGAACGGGGAGATGAGTCCGACTGGATCGAAAATGGACGCGAGTTCCCTCAGGAGTGATCGCTTCGTTGCTCCTTCGGTGGTGATGCGGGCCGGGCAGTAGCTGATGACGTCTCTGCTGGGGTCCCAGTACAGACCTAGGAAGGAGAGCGGTTTTCCCTCCACGTTCCATAGCTTGTTGAGCTCCGGAGATGACGACACTTCGTCGCGAAGGATCATCGATGCGTCAGCAAGGCGCTTCTTTGCGTAGCGCATCTTGGCAAACCCTTCTTCCACCGTCCGTGCCCCACAGAGGAAGTTGTCGACGTATCCAGAGCGGAGGAGTTCTCGGTCGACCGGTGTCGCGTCTTGCTCGAGGTGGATGCGGAGGACGGCCGAGAGAGTGAACGACGAGCTTGTGACTCCGAAGTTCAGGCGGGCGAAGCGCAGGACGCGCAGGTTGTCTCTCGTGAACGGTTTGTTCCAGTCGATCGGGGCAAAAAAGCGGAGCAGGTCGCGGTCGGGCGGGTTCACAGCGAGTTGATTGTACGCGGCCTTTATGTCGCTGGAGATGGCGATTGTGTGACAACGGAAGCGCAGGAGGATGCTGAGGAGGTCCACGGGGTTAGCGGCGCCAGTCAGCAGTAGGTCGTTGAGAGAGGGCGACCCTTTCCTTTTGCTGCTGGCGTTGTGGCACAGGCGGTACTTGCGTGTGCCGTCTGGAAGATCCTTGACAACGATGAGGTACGGTTGGTAAGATGCGGCTCCGAAACGGGGGTTGTCAACTTCCTGCTTGGGGACGATCTCGACGACTCCTTCGGAGAGCCAGTCGTCAATGATCTTCTGGATCTCCTGTTTGACGTGCGGCTTCTTGTCGAGGTTCTGCTTCATGTTGATCAGCTGTCGGATGGCGACTCCTTCATTGGTTGGTATGACGGCGTCAGGGTCTCGGAGGGGAAGACTGACGGAGTATCGTCCGTCGACGAATCGACATGTCTTCTTGAAGAGGTTCCACGCGGCTTCGTGGTCGTCCGCGTTGGCGTCCTCGGTGATCCCGATTCCCTCCAGGGCGAGCCATTTTGAGATGGCGTTATCGTTCTCCTTGTCGGTGGCGACGCAAGGAAGGGCAGTGACCATTGGAGCTGCGGTGGCGGCGAGGGATCGGGGGGCCGTACCGTGAAGCAGGGGACCGACTGTCGACTCGATGATGTTGAACCCGTTGACGTGCTTGTTGGTCTGGCGTTTGATGAAACTCCAGAAGTAGTCGTTGCCGATGATCACAGATGGGGACCGATTCTCTCGGATGACTTCCAGCGGAGTTTCCGTGCCGGTCGGGATGCGGATGACCTGCATGCTCTTGAGTAGAGTGGGGACGCTCCAGACGTCCAAACGGCGATAGCTGCCATCAAGGGTAGCGATTCCCACCGTGTGTTCGTTGACGTCCACGTCGGAGTGGCTGCCACTGAATCCTTGGATCCTGATCTTCCTGGGGGATAAGGGCGTCAAGTCCAGGGCGGCGGCCAGGTTTTGGGTGATCATCGTGGCTTGACAGCCGGAGTCGAACAAGGCGAGGGCGCGAACGGCCTTCTTCGTCACGGGGTTGCACAGGGTGACCTCCCTGGTCATGAGTGCCGTCTCCCTGCCGTCGCTGGAGTGCGCGGCGGCGGATGACAGGTCCGCGGTCGCAGAGGTGATCCTCTCGGTGTCGGCGGCGGCTGCGGTTGTTGTTGTCTTCTCGCAGATTGAAGTGTGGTGCCGCGAACGGCAGTTTCTGCATGTCCCTTTGCTGGTGCAGCTGCGGAGGACGTGTTTGTCCGAGAGGCAATTGAAGCATAGGTTCAACTCTTTAGCGCGGGTGCGGCGCGCACTGGCGGTCGAGTAGCGATCGCATCCGCGGGGTCCATGGGAGGTACCCTGGCAGAATGGACAGGGGCGAGGGTCCTTTCGTGCGGGCTGAACGGAGTCCTTCGGCTTCTTCTTTTTCTTTCTGCGGTCGTCCGTAGCTTTGTTAGGGTGGACGGTCGCGGGAAGAGTGGTGACGTTTTCCGCGGAGGAAGGGATGAAGGACTTGGTTGTGCGCTCCGTCGCCGTCTCCGAGATTCGCTTCAGCAGCTTACGAAGCGACTGGATGTCGAAGTTCTGGTCCGCTAGGCGGGCTTGGAAGATCTGCGCGTCGAGCCAACCGGGGAGGCTCTTCTCGACTTGGATGAGCGTGGACTCACCGGTGATGTCGATGTTGAGGTTCTCCATCTGCAACAGGATACACTCTAGGCGGTCGACGTAATTATAGAGGTCGATGAGCGAGGATCCTTTGCACTTGAGTTGTGCGAGCTGCGAATGGAGATCGCGGGATATTTTCTTTTCGTTTCCGAATCGGTCGGTCAGGCGCTCGATGGCGGCGGCATAGTTCTCCTCCTTGATCTCGAATCCGGCGACGCAATTCCTTGCGGGACCTTCCAGGGAGGAGATCAAGTAGTGGAACTTGGCGACGGTTGAGAGAGACGAGTTGGAGTCCACGGAAGAGCGGAACAGCTGCATGAACTGGTTCCATTCCATCGGGTTTCCGGTGAACTTCGGCAACTCCATCTTGGGTAGTCGGAGGGGGGCTCCACTATGCTGGGAGGAGGACGGCCCTGGGAGGGCAGGAGACTGGGAGGACAGAGATCCCCCCATCTTCTTGGAAATGGTGTCTTTGAGAGATGCCAATTCCTTCAGGATCTCGCGTGTCTTAGAGGTGACGGCGTCCGGGCCCTCGGCGGTCTGGGTGTAGGTCGCCATTACTCCATCTTCTCGCTCGGCTGCGTCATCACCCATGGATCCGATCAGTTTCAGCCAGGCGAGTTCTTGAACGTTGATGTTGTCGAGCTCGGCGGCAAGTCCCTTCTCGAATCCTCGGATGGTGCTGATAGCCTCGGCGAGCTTGGTGGGGTCTGTCTCCGATCCGGCTGCCTGTTTCAGCAGCGCGGCTTTCGAGGAGAGGTCCGCTAGTTGCGTCTTCAAGACGTTCACCGAGCGAGTGTAGCGGGTGCGGATGGTCGTGGACATTGTGGGTCCGTGTTCTTTTTAGTAAGAAATCACACTCACGGGGTCCTGCGGTCGACCAGCGGCGGTGACTCTGTGGCGGAGTCGGGGGTGTCGTGCGGCGACGGGCTGAGCAGCGCTGGCGAAGAGCGGCGGCGCAGGCTGGGCACAGCGGGTGACTCTGCGGCGGAGTCGGGGTTTGCTGCCGGCGTCGAGATGTGGTGTCTCGGCGGCGGCGGCGGGGTCCAAGTAGAGGCGAGCGCTTGCGGCGGCGAGTGTGGACTGCTCGACGACGGCGAAGCGGGGTCGGCGCGAGTGGTAATGGCCGATGCACCAATTTTGTGCTCACCACCAGAGGATCCCGAGGTGGTTGTAGGTAGATACTTTATTCATACTCGATCCGTCATTAAATACTCAGAGACATTCAAAACATTACGCTCGTGACTCATGCAGCACTCAAAACATTACATGCGGAGGATATGTGAGGAGGGGGACGTATGTGTGGGTGAGTCACATATAGGAATGCATGAGTCACACGAGAACAACAGAGAAATCGTCAACATAGAATCGTGGGGTTCTACACAATTCCCCTGCCGCCCGGACCACCGCCTCCGATGTCGTCCTCTCTCGAGCGGACCGAGCCCTCGCCCTCTCCGCCCGCCGAGGCAGGGAAGGCCAGGCCGCAGCAGCTGCTCACGCGCCTCTACCTCGAGCCGCGACACGGACCCATGATCGCGAGATTCGAGGTAGAGGTAGAGGAGATGCTCAAGTAGTTTCAGAACCTCAGAGGCAGAGCTAACTACGAGGCAATAGACTGACCACGCCGTCACAGACAGGTTTTGGATGATGTTTGATATATCGACTGCTTTCAGCACCGCCACATTCCTCTGTTGTCGGGCAGCGTGGGCGACGGACTCAGCGAGGATGAGGCGCGCGACGCATTCGCCCGCATCGCATACGCATCCGGAAAGGTACGGTGGCGGACCACTGTATTGCGAGAAACCATGAGACACGCGCCCTCTCCTCTCGCCATCTTTAAAAAAAATAATAATGATATTCTGAAGCGCTAGTCAGTAAGAAGAAATGCACGGCCTTTTCGTAGTAGCAACTCTTTCCTTCGAAACGCCTCGGTGTTTCGAAGGCAGTCGTGAATCATGAAGATAGTAAGCGAAGTGATCAGACTATTTCAGTGTCGCCGCTGGCGCGCAGTCTATGACGATATCACCGTCGGACTGTCGGTCGATCACCGCACCGAGGTCTTTATCGATTGATTTAGATTTTAGAGTATCGATTTCTTTTATTGATTGAATATTGAAATATCAATTTTTAATTAATTTAGCGTTTTATTTTTATTTCGTATTGATTATGTTTAACAGTCGAATATCGATTATCGATTAGATTATCGATTAGATGACTTGCGGTGTGTGCCCGAATAAGGAGCACATTGTGACTGGCATGCACCTCTTCCAGCACATCACCAGCCACGAGCACTGGCAGGCGGTACGAGGGTTACGGTACTTTGAGGATTACGGTAGTCTGAATCTAGATGTTCGACGGTAACCTGCTGCGTCGCGTGGATATTGACTACTGGACGGGGCTGTTTGCGCAGCGCATCGTGCAGACGGTAGATACGGTAGATACAGTACCCTACAGTATCCCTTACAGCCGCAGACGCCGGCCTACTTCCAGCAGATGGGTCGATGGCCCGGGCCGGTTGTCAGACCGTCGACCCGGCCCTGGCAGAACAATACGAGGAGGGGTACTGTAGCCTACCGTAATGCTAAAATTACGGTACTTTGCAGAGGACCACTCGAACGTGACCAAGCACTATCTCTCACATCGCCCAATCCGAAAAGAGAAGCACTAGAAGAATAAAATAGAGAAAGAAGAGACTTATAGACACTCTACTTGTAGATGTCTCGATTGCTATGCTGTGTTTCATTCGTGTTTGACATTTTACGATATTCTGTGTGCTTGATAAACGTGCTTTCATTGTGAGTGGCGTGATGTTGAGTATGATCTACCCGCTTTTTCCCGCGCGCCGAATCTCTGACCTACCCACCGATCGATATCTCAGACACTTCTCCTCCTCGCTCGAGTGACGGCGAATCACTTGCAGTTGATCTAGGGGTAGATTGAGTGGCAAGAAGAGAGGGTCACCAATCTACAAACTACAATGATGGACAGTGATTGGCTGTTGTGATCGTTGTGGGACCTCCTCTTTGGCGAGGCTCCGCCCACTCTCTAAGGTGGCTGGGCGGGGCTACCGGCTGTCGCGGCTGACTTGACCTAGCGATTTCCTTGCAATTTTCTTTTTGAATCGCCGTTCCTCGTTCCAGCGCCACACAACGATGTCCACCTCATCGTGAGTTCATCTTTTTTATCGCCTATTGAAAAAGTATTGATTTATCGATTATTGATTACCTCGCGGTTCTACATAGGTCCGATGACGAGTGCGCGCTGGTCGGCGAGCTGCGCCCCACTGTCCAGCGATTCGAGGTATCGATTAGGTGTATCCGCGTACAAAAAACCGAACTAAGATGGTCGTCGACAACGTTCCGTTTTAAATGTGTCGTGATCATGTTTGCGCTTCCGATGCGCTTCCGAGCCGTGTCCGAAGGATCATTTGATGTCTTGTTGACCTGTCCGCACAGGTGCCATCCGATTGCGAGGACGATGTGGTGTGCGTGGCTGTTGTGACGGCGCCGCCGCGCAGCCGACCCAAGCGCAAGGAGGTTGAGCACGTTGTCGGTGAGTTTTCCTTTCCATCACCTTCCCAATAACGTGAAGTGATGGGAAGTTGCGTCTGAATAGATGCAAGAGTTTCCTTCTTTCCCATTGTGGCTGTCCTAGGCGTCCATAGATGAACACTTCACGATTGCAGTGCCGATCGACTGGAAGCGCGTGAAGCGCGAGCTCGAAGAGGAGGAAGTAAGTCACTATTGATTGGTTATTGATTTTTATAAATGTATCGATTCCGTTCCAGACTGCGGCCGCTCTGCACTGCGAGTCTCCACCACTGGAGGAGACAGTGGCTGTGAGTGCACTTATCGATTGATGTTTCACTCACTCGATAGGAGGCTGTGATCGATCGAACGGCCGCCGCCATTCTGCGTCTGCGACTGCGCAGGCCGCCCAAGACGGAACGCACTGAGGCGAGTTGGCTCTCTCTTTCTCTCTCTCTCTCTCTCTCTCTCTCTCTCTCTTTCTCTCTCTCTCTCTCTCT
Source organism: Rhabditoides inermis (assembly GCA_963966185.1). NCBI lineage: Eukaryota > Metazoa > Nematoda > Chromadorea > Rhabditida > Rhabditidae > Rhabditoides > Rhabditoides inermis. The sequence continues at coordinate 1,973,676 of CAWZYM010000283.1, forward strand.
CTCTCTCTCTCTTTCCCTCCCTCCCTCCCTATGTACCAAAACTGTGATGAGTGTGGTGTTGCTACTTCCCTTGTAGACCCGTCATGTCCCGCTGCTCTCCCCCCACCGCAACACGGAAGAGATGAGCGAGAACGAGGCGGCGCGCTGCTACCAAGAGATCATGGACAAGTCCAAGCTGGTCAGTGAGGGATTGAGTGAGTGACCATCCAGCTTCAATCAGTTGTGTGTCTTATATGAAACGGAAAAGGGATTTTGAGGATGTCGGGGAGTCAACTCGTGGCGCGTGCAAACGGATAGATGTCAACATAGAGCGCATGCTAAATTTGAAGTGTTGGAGATTGTAGATGAACATTTGAGGTGAAACGCTGGCGCACCGTGTACGCCGACATCACCGGCGTCGGCACCAACATCAACGTGGTCGAGGTGGGTGCGATTGATGATGAAATTGATGATGAAACTCTCTGCCGATATCTCGATTGATACGCATTTATCTGCGTCACTCACTGTTAACTTTTTCAGACCAGCTGCCCGCTCTGTCCCAACGCGGCGACCATTCACAGCGGACTCGAGCTGTTCGAACACGTCACCTCGCGAGCTCACTGGAAGGCGGTGAGGGAGGCGGAGAGAGGGGAGAAAGGGGAGAGAAGGGAGTGAAATAAAAGAGAAAAAGCGAGCAAACGAGATAGAGAGATAGGGGGATAGAGAGAGAGAGATAGGGGGATAGAGAGAGAGAGAGAGATAGGGGGATAGAGAGAGAGAGATTGGGGGATAGAGAGAGAGAGAGAGATAGGGGGATAGAGAGAGAGAGAGAGAGAGAGGACGGAGAGATGATCGTTGCAGCTCTTCGATGCCGACTGTCTTCGGCGCTGCGACGTCGCCGCCTGGCTGCGCTGCTTCGACCGGCCGATTGTGCAGAAGGTAATGATGTTCTTATTGAAACATTATTCAATGTGATCGTCTAATTGTATAGCAATGGCTCCGCATCCGCACGTATTTTGCACTTTTACTGAATCCGCTGTACGTTGGTATACGGTATCTGCGCGGCTGTCCGAAATTATCCGGTCGAGGTGCGTGCCGCGTCTGATGAGATATTTTCTCTTTTGTTTTTCCGCTGAAATTCCGTGATCGGAATGCGTACATTTGCTGATTTGTTGCACTCAACCTCGTTTCAGCCGCGCGCTCACAAGTACAGACCGATCGGGCACTACGTGTTCGGGCCTGTGCGCAACGGCTGGAACGGTGAGCACTTTGAACTTTAGTAATTTCGTTCTTTAGTACTTTAAAGCAGTCATCTTTCGAAACTGTGTTTTGAGAGAGCTGTTTAGAAGGGATTGATCTTATAATGAAGAATAATGGGATGTCTATAGACCTTCTTTTCAGGCAAGCTGGTCAAAGGCGAGATATGAACACGTGAACGCGCTTCGCTACACACGCTTTTCTAACCCCATACATTTGGTGTTTCCTGATTTTACTTGTAACCATTCACTTATCAGATTGTTTCAAACAGTTTTATGCATGACTAAAAATAAAGTTTTTCAAACGAATGTTTGAAGTGGATGTCATTCAATCATCACCCCACCTAGAAGACCACAACAACATTGTTTGCCGAAGCACTTTATTTCAAAAGTATAACAACAAGAAGTCATGAAGCGCATAACTAAAACAGACAACGATTGCACCAAAATAGATATGGAATGATGTGAATGAGAGAACGTTGGGTGAGATGAGGCTTTCAAAGAACAGTGAGAATTCAAAGAATAATGTGTTGAATCCCACTATTCTGCTCACTCCTCCTGCCACCACTCCACGTTCTCAGACAGTGAATGAACGGATATGTGGAGAATAAGTGAACATGTAAGGGATTAGTGTAAATGATTGAATGAGCATAGAAGGGAATGGAAGTGTGTTCACTCCTCCTCCCACCACGCGTTCTCCTTCCTGATCCTCTCCTCCTCCTCGCGCGTGTAGTCGTTCTGGATGCCGAACGCTTGTCTGATCTGCTCCGCCGACTTGCCCTTGATCATGTTCGCCACCACCTTGCACGAGCTCTCCAGCAGCGACTGCAAATATGTAGATGGAGTCAATCAATGAGTTGTGGTACTACTGTACACTGCTATAGTCAGAATCTGCGAGTGCGCCCTTCAATCGACGTCTAGCCGTCGCTGAGCGCGGATGTTGTTTTTAATACTCTCTCATCGTCTCTGAAAAAGACGCAGTTGCCCACCTTGACGTTCATGAAGTTGGCGGCGCAGATGAGGTCGAACAGCACGCGGTTGCCGACGTTGAAGTACTCCTTGTCCCACTCGGACAGGTCGTCGGTGCGCGGCTCGCGATCCTCGTCCGCCTCCTCTGACGGGGCGTCGTCCTTGTGGTACTCCAGATAGGAGACGATCTGGAATGGAGGAAAAAATGTGAGTTACAGTCTAGACCATATCAACCAACAACGGAGATGAATACATAGGTCCATAAAATGGAAAGTAGCTAGACAATCGCTTATGAGAAACGAGACAGTCTTGGATCATATCAAATCGAAGAGCCGTACCTTCTTGAGAATGTCTCCGGTGACCTTGGGCACGGGGATGGGCGCCATCTTCTCGAAATCCTCCGGCTTCTCGAGACCGAGATTCTGAGGTGAGGCGAGGTGATACGCAATGCAGGACTATTGATTGCTTTGTTCCTAACACAAATCTAGAAAATAAGAAGCGCTATAATGAGAATGTATTAGGGAGACTCTGCAATGTGAGGTGAGGCGAGGTGAGATTTCGCAACACTAATAGATTGTGCACAAAAAAGATTACACGGATCAGGGATGAATAAGTGAACATGTAAGGGGTTACTGTGAGTAGTTGGATGACTTGACCACTAATCTAGAAAAGCGCACTTATAAGTTTGCAACACAATGAATTATCGCACCGTAAACATCGTACCAACATACCTGCAGGCAGTCGTTGATGCAGATGGTGAGCTTGACGGCGTCCGCGTCGACCTCGACGACGACGTCGTCGAACGACACCAGCTTCACCTTCTTCACGTCAGACATGCTCGTGTTCTCTGCGGCTGAAAAAAAGAGGTCAGTAGACAATTAAATACGAAGAAGCCAAGAAAACAGTGATTACGAGAGTGTGAGGCGAAGCGAAGAACATGACTCACCGCGCGGCCGACTTCTATACTGCCCTCCTATTGCCCCGCCCACATTTGGAGTCCTCCAATCACTGCGCGAGAAGCAGTCGGGTGGCGGGAAATGTAAGGGACGGTGGATTTCGCAATAGCTACGTTGATTGTTTTGTCTTGGAAACGATCAGAATGGCACGATTAATTTTTGAACGCGTTAGTACGGTGTGAACAGCTTGTTAGGAAAACAAATTGATGCTGAAACCTGCAGTGAGAGAGGGAGAGATTTTACGGATGATCACGTTGGATCACGTAGAAAAAAAATCACCTCTTAATTCTGAGAAGTACGGTAGTATAATTATTGAATGTTTTGACATATTTCGTTCCCTTACAAAGACGGTATCAGAATAATGTGTTCCCTTAGAATCTTAGAACTACGGAATTACGGTTGCAGAATAATTTCGTGTCCTGAATACGTTAGATAAAAAAAATTCACCTGCTTCGTTCCTCTAGAATTCAATAGTAGAATAGCTTCCTTACTGTATAACCAGAGTACGATAATATTAAAGTTTATTCATTTGTTGTTACTGTAGGAACACAATAACACAATTTTTATCTGCTACACACAAAAATAGTTTGATCTGTTTTTTTAATGATTTTTCCAGCTTCCCATACAAGACAAACACAACACAATTCTCGCCACATCTTTATTTAAATATCAATATCCCACTGCTGTTGCAGCGCAGTGAAGTGGCGATTGGTCTCCTTCATGCTGTCCACGAATGCCGTCAATTCGCTGGAGATCTGAAAACACATATACTCATAGGCACAGCTGTGGGTGATCGCTCAATACTTGCCTTGTTCCCGTTCTTCTTCCGCAGCTGCATCACTATCACCAGAGGCGCCATCCAGAGGTAGTACGGCATCACCTGCATAGTTTTTTTTCTCTCTCTCCCTCCATCTTTCTCACTCCTCCCTCCCTCCCTCCCTCTCTCTCTCTCTCTCTCTCTCTCTCTCTCTACCTCCATCTTTCTCACTCCTCCCTCCCTCCCTCCCTCCCTCTCTCTCTCTCTCTCTCTCTCTCTCTCTCTCTACCTCCATCTTTCTCACTCCTCCCTCTCCCTCCCTCTCACTCCTCCCTCTCTCTCTCTCTCTCTCTCTCTCTCTCTCTCTCTCTCTCGCTCTCGCTCTCTCTGTGGGTGGGTGGGTGGGTGTGCGGTAAATCCCTTGATGACTAGCACGCATAGTGCCTACACTGCCTACACGTACTATGCGCAAGCACTGTATACGCGACCCACATAAGTGACGCCAGTGAGTATGGCCGCGTGGAATAGGGTGTCCTTCTCGATGCCCGCGAACAGCATGGTGCCGAACGAGTAGTACATGACGGCGGCGCAGTGGAAGAGGAGGAAGGGGATGGTGCGCACGTTCTCACGCAGCTGGTAGGCGGACGACAGACGGAAGCGGCGGCTGCAATGATACAAAGAAAAGTGGGAAACATGTGAGCTGTTCGTGAGACAGTTTGAACATGACAGTGTGAAAATGTTTGCTGCCCACTTTTTGGCGAGGTATACGTTGAGGAAGTGGACGGGCACGACGACGAGCAGGATGAGGAAGTCGATGATGAGGAAGGCCTGCGAGGAGATGAGTATATGGACGGTTGTGACTGCAGCGAATGTGTAAATCGGTAATTGTGAGAGTAAAGAGAATATGCAGAGTATGACGATAAGAGAGAAGTCGATAGACGGATAGACGTTCAAATTTCCAGAAGATTGTTCTCACAAGATATGGATATCATACGATCGCAAGCGTGAAGAGAGTAAGTAAGACGACGAGGGAGCTCGATAAACTCCAAACTTTCAAAAGATTGTTCTCACAATGTAGTAGGAGCGGCTGGCGCTGGCGTTGTTCTGCAGACAGGTGCGACGCAGCTGCTGCCGATCGAACTCGATGTGCCAGAGCTGGACACAGGGAACGAGCGAGGCGGCGAGCTGGGGATATAGTCAGAACTTGCGAGTGCGGGCAGGCGTGAGGCAGCCGCAATACGCGGAAGGTGGGCACGCGACGCAAACCTGGCTCTCTCTTTTCTAGTACTCTCTCCGCGTCTTTGACCGTAGAAAGACAGAGAGGCGGGCGGCGGATTTTCTGCTTGGGGGTTTATGCAGTCTTGGAGAGAGGGGAGGGAGGGAGAGAGAGAGAGAGAGAGAGAGAGAGAGAGAGAGAGAGAGAGCTCACCATGCCCACTACCAGCCCTCCTCCCAGCCACTTTCTCCCGTGTTCATAGGTGGCATACATCAGTGTGGCAGCGGCTCTTTCGATCAAAACAGCGATAGGGAAGAGTATGAAGATGAACATTGCCTATAAAACATATGTTTGTCTTATTATCCCTCTCTCGTTTCCCCAGTTTCCGTTCGTATTGTAATAGTGTACGGGTACGTGTGTACGTAACCACTGAATTGTACTGAATACGTAGAGAAGAGAATACGTAGAGAAGAACCTAAACGGGAAATCATAACGAACTGTTATCGTTTCAATACCCGCAAATTAGAGTGCAGCATTTCGACACACTTACTGCATCGTGTGAACAGTACGTACATTACTAGCAACGCAATCAACGCGTTTATGACCTGAAAAAATCTTGAATCAAGTTTAAAGAAAATAAAGTTACATGAGTGCAATCGATGAGAATAGTGAGCCAGTATTTGTTGAGTAAAAGTTCATTGAGGCATTGTTGTTGAGTGATTGGTTCACCTAGAACGTAAAAACGGACATCATCTGAAAAGAGTTTTGCAAAATAACATCACATTAAAAAATCACTTACATATTTGTGGCATTGTCGATGTTGCCATGTAAATGCGAAATGCGAATGCGATTCTGAATTTTTGTGTTTGCGATTGCGACTGTATTTCGTTAAATATGAATACAGGAAAAGGAAAGTGCTGAGGAAATGAATAAGGTTTCAAAATAGTTGAATACATTAACGTTTTGTCGTGTCATTTCATACAACATACTTCATTTATACAATATACTCCCGATGTCGAATCTCAGATATACTAAATACGGCGTTATTGTCGAATAATTGTTAATTGTGTATTGCTTTTGAAAGTGCTCGTGAAGTGAAGTTTTTATGTAGTGTGAATGAAAAATCAAAGGTTCTATTATCAAACAACTGAAAATTACAGGAATACCAAAGGTAAAGATAAGGTATCCCCAGATTCAAGAGACTTAAAGTTCCCGCCAGTTCTCCAGTCAAATCGCCCCGCACCATTCGTGCGCAATGGCGATTACACCATTCGCGCGCAAGCCGCAAGCAGCGTAAATTGGAATACACGAAAACAATCATTGATCGATGCCCTAGTCATCAAAATTGATACAGATCTCGTAAATTGTTTGCCACAACGTATACAACGTGCTTGCGCAAATCGTGCCCCTGGAGAAGTGGAGAGGACTTTATGAGTACTCCACTGTGGTCGAAGGAAAAATAATATGACACGAGACTAGCGCTCCGGCGCGCTGTCGCGCGCCTCCGCACTAGGTATACAAAAATAGAAAAATAGAAGAATAGTTCGTCTTGCATGTTTGATAGTTGATTGCTCTCTAATGACTCTTGCGAAGATACATACACGCAAGGGTTGTAGTTGAAGTGTTCAAGTTCTATGTATTTTGTATATGAACCTTAATTTTTGTCTTTTCTATTTCTCCTATTCTATTTTATTTTATTCTATATTATTCTTATTCTTCTATTATTATTATTACTATTCTTTATTCTATTTTATTCTATTTTATTCTATTTTATTCTATTTTATTCTATTTTTTTCCTATTCCTATTAACTATTTCTCCTACTTCTTTTTCACTTATTTTATGTTTCACAGATGTACACCGCCCCATCTCTTTCTCCTCTACACTGTTCTGTCTACTTTCCATCCTATCTCCCTCCTCCTCCCCCCGCCCCCCCCCCCTCTCTCTCTCTCTCTCTCTCTCTCTCTCTCTCTCTCTTTCCTCGACACAGTTCTACTCTCCCCTATCTCTCCTCTCTCTCTCTCTCTCTTCTCCCTCTCCCACTGTCTCGCTATCTTTTTCTCTCTTTCTCTCAGTATTATATTCTCTAGAAACAGTATTCTCTAGAAACAGTAGGCTTGAGGACCGTCCGCGGTCCTCAAGCCCGAGAGCTTCTTCCCGCTCGCACCCCGTTCCTTTCCCGGTTGGAGAGTCTCTCAGTATTATATTCTCTAGAAACAGTATTATATTTTCTAAAAACAGTATTATATTCTCTATTGTCTACTGTCAACTTTCTAGAGACAATATTAATACTATGCTCTTGTTTGTCTACTGCATCTTTTTCTTCTACTGTGACAACAACTTTCCAGAGACATTACTATGTTTTCTTCTGTCTACTTTCACCTCTCGTCACCTCTTCCACTATCACATCTGCAGTAATCACTATCACTGCGACTTTCGAGAGACAGATATGTCTACTCTCCCTTCTCTCTCCTCTTTTCTCTCTCCTATTCTCTCTATCTCTCTCCTATTCTCTCTCTTGTATACTTTCACGTCCCCGCTGCGGTGACAACAACTTTCTAGAGACAGTACTATGGTACCTTCTGTCTACTCTTCTATTCTCACATCTGCAGTACACTGCGACTTTCGAGAGACAGTTATGTAAAAACTTTTTTTAAACAGAAAGTACTACTCTCTTCTCTACTGTCTTCTCTCCCTACTGTCTACTCTATCACGTTCTAAAAATATAATTTGACCGCCTGTGCTTGCCAAATGACATGTAAGGTGAACTCGATTCTCACCTCACCTCACTTCCACTCGACACTGTACTGCATCGAAAAGCGGAACTTCAGGCTGAATATGTACAAGAGTACAAGTAATAAACTCAAAACTTAGTTTCAACTGAAAAAAAGAAGCAGTACATAGTTCTATATTACGTCTACAATGACTTCGAGAAAAGAAGCCGGCTGGCGCGCCCTAACACGTTGTGCGCACGTGTGAAGGAGTTTGAAACAGTTTGAGGTTGATTTGGTCGTTAGAAAGCACTATCTATTGACGTCTCGAAACATTTTACTTAACTTTCAACCTTCAACTTTTCGTTTTGTCAAAGTTATTCGTTGAAGATAAAATTTTTGTCTTTTTCAACTGACTCAATCCATTATTGTTATATTTAGACATATTCCTATCAAAAAAGACACAACTGAGTGGATATGGGTCAGTGATTGCGAATGCCAACTATTCGATATCGATCGGTTGACCTGGCGGCTGGTAGCGAGCAATCCGGTGGGCGCGACCCCAGCAAGTAACGCGCGCTCAGAAAATGTCTAATACTGTATGAAGACAAAGTCCGATCGATCTGAAACTTTGACAGAAGGGCTTTTTTGCCCATAAAAGCTATTTACAAATTGGACCCTCTATCTCGTCTGTACGAAAAGTCGATCATATTCGCCACATTTGGTGACTTTTCAAAAAAGGAAACCAGTTTCTATAATCTATTATACGTAATCTTTCTTCTATTCAATTTTTATAGAAATCGAAGATCATGAATTTTGGGTGCATTTTGGGTACATTCGCCTATTTGGGCATGAAGATCACAGGCAGCTGGTATCGCGGCTATCGACTTTTTCTAGGTCGATTCACCTACTTTCCAAATTTGGTTCTAATTGAAGTATTTTGAATTTTTTCTTCATAGTTAAGAGATTAGGTGATAACTATGATTAGGAGATCGCTATTGACGAGATATTTGGAATTTTGCGTTCTCAGGTATTGAAGAAACTTTCTAGAAAAAATGAGTAGTTAGAGTAGACTTTGAAAAGAGATATCTCTCCGGAAGGACAGACAGACAGACAGACAGACAGACAGACAGACAGACAGACAGACAGACAGACAGACAGACAGACAGACAGACAGACAGACAGACAGACAGACAGACAGACAGACAGACAGACAGACAGACAGACAGACAGACAGACAGACAGACAGACAGACAGACAGACAGACAGACAGACAGACAGACAGACAGACAGACAGACAGACAGACAGACAGACAGACAGACAGACAGACAGACAGACAGACAGACAGACAGACAGACAGACAGACAGACAGACAGACAGACAGACAGACAGACAGACAGACAGACAGACAGACAGACAGACAGACAGACAGACAGACAGACAGACAGACAGACAGACAGACAGACAGACAGACAGACAGACAGACAGACAGACAGACAGACAGACAGACAGACAGACAGACAGACAGACAGACAGACAGACAGACAGACAGACAGACAGACAGACAGACAGACAGACAGACAGACAGACAGACAGACAGACAGACAGACAGACAGACAGACAGACAGACAGACAGACAGACAGACAGACAGACAGACAGACAGACAGACAGACAGACAGACAGACAGACAGACAGACAGACAGACAGACAGACAGACAGACAGACAGACAGACAGACAGACAGACAGACAGACAGACAGACAGACAGACAGACAGACAGACAGACAGACAGACAGACAGACAGACAGACAGACAGACAGACAGACAGACAGACAGACAGACAGACAGACAGACAGACAGACAGACAGACAGACAGACAGACAGACAGACAGACAGACAGACAGACAGACAGACAGACAGACAGACAGACAGACAGACAGACAGACAGACAGACAGACAGACAGACAGACAGACAGACAGACAGACAGACAGACAGACAGACAGACAGACAGACAGACAGACAGACAGACAGACAGACAGACAGACAGACAGACAGACAGACAGACAGACAGACAGACAGACAGACAGACAGACAGACAGACAGACAGACAGACAGACAGACAGACAGACAGACAGACAGACAGACAGACAGACAGACAGACAGACAGACAGACAGACAGACAGACAGACAGACAGACAGACAGACAGACAGACAGACAGACAGACAGACAGACAGACAGACAGACAGACAGACAGACAGACAGACAGACAGACAGACAGACAGACAGACAGACAGACAGACAGACAGACAGACAGACAGACAGACAGACAGACAGACAGACAGACAGACAGACAGACAGACAGACAGACAGACAGACAGACAGACAGACAGACAGACAGACAGACAGACAGACAGACAGACAGACAGACAGACAGACAGACAGACAGACAGACAGACAGACAGACAGACAGACAGACAGACAGACAGACAGACAGACAGACAGACAGACAGACAGACAGACAGACAGACAGACAGACAGACAGACAGACAGACAGACAGACAGACAGACAGACAGACAGACAGACAGACAGACAGACAGACAGACAGACAGACAGACAGACAGACAGACAGACAGACAGACAGACAGACAGACAGACAGACAGACAGACAGACAGACAGACAGACAGACAGACAGACAGACAGACAGACAGACAGACAGACAGACAGACAGACAGACAGACAGACAGACAGACAGACAGACAGACAGACAGACAGACAGACAGACAGACAGACAGACAGACAGACAGACAGACAGACAGACAGACAGACAGACAGACAGACAGACAGACAGACAGACAGACAGACAGACAGACAGACAGACAGACAGACAGACAGACAGACAGACAGACAGACAGACAGACAGACAGACAGACAGACAGACAGACAGACAGACAGACAGACAGACAGACAGACAGACAGACAGACAGACAGACAGACAGACAGACAGACAGACAGACAGACAGACAGACAGACAGACAGACAGACAGACAGACAGACAGACAGACAGACAGACAGACAGACAGACAGACAGACAGACAGACAGACAGACAGACAGACAGACAGACAGACAGACAGACAGACAGACAGACAGACAGACAGACAGACAGACAGACAGACAGACAGACAGACAGACAGACAGACAGACAGACAGACAGACAGACAGACAGACAGACAGACAGACAGACAGACAGACAGACAGACAGACAGACAGACAGACAGACAGACAGACAGACAGACAGACAGACAGACAGACAGACAGACAGACAGACAGACAGACAGACAGACAGACAGACAGACAGACAGACAGACAGACAGACAGACAGACAGACAGACAGACAGACAGACAGACAGACAGACAGACAGACAGACAGACAGACAGACAGACAGACAGACAGACAGACAGACAGACAGACAGACAGACAGACAGACAGACAGACAGACAGACAGACAGACAGACAGACAGACAGACAGACAGACAGACAGACAGACAGACAGACAGACAGACAGACAGACAGACAGACAGACAGACAGACAGACAGACAGACAGACAGACAGACAGACAGACAGACAGACAGACAGACAGACAGACAGACAGACAGACAGACAGACAGACAGACAGACAGACAGACAGACACCATAGTAAATATTAGTATGAAAGGGGGATACCAACTAGAACGAAGAAACAATACTTGTCTACAGTGTAAATACTGTCTAGTAACTCTACAACAATACAGAAATATGACTAACGTCCACTTTCATATTGGAGTAGGCGGAATTGTAATTGTAATCTATTAGATATGTTATGATGTATCTATTTTACACCTGCTATATAGTCAGTAAAACCACAACTTTTCATACAGTTCTAATAGAAAGCCGGTAATATATGTACAAAATGAAAAAAAAGTAACCGAATTGTCGTTTACTAATGTTACCTATGGCACATCTAAGATGAGCAGAAAAAGGGTTGCAATTTCGAAGTTTCACTCCGTGACTCACACTTTGAATGATCAAAACTAGCACTGATTCACCCTCCATGAGAATACCATTTCCCAAACCTACACTTCGCTTTGTTGCTACTTGACGTGGTGGTAGCTTTTATGGTAGTCGATCTTCACGCACACTCTTATTCCTAATATTCAGGCCACTCCTAATACTTGTCAGAACTGACAATGCAGACAGACGAGCAAACATACATAACGACATATCATGTATCATATATCGATACATCCTGTTTTCTACAGACAGACAGACAGACAGACAGACAGACAGACAGACAGACAGACAGACAGACAGACAGACAGACAGACAGACAGACAGACAGACAGACAGACAGACAGACAGACAGACAGACAGACAGACAGACAGACAGACAGACAGACAGACAGACAGACAGACAGACAGACAGACAGACAGACAGACAGACAGACAGACAGACAGACAGACAGACAGACAGACAGACAGACAGACAGACAGACAGACAGACAGACAGACAGACAGACAGACAGACAGACAGACAGACAGACAGACAGACAGACAGACAGACAGACAGACAGACAGACAGACAGACAGACAGACAGACAGACAGACAGACAGACAGACAGACAGACAGACAGACAGACAGACAGACAGACAGACAGACAGACAGACAGACAGACAGACAGACAGACAGACAGACAGACAGACAGACAGACAGACAGACAGACAGACAGACAGACAGACAGACAGACAGACAGACAGACAGACAGACAGACAGACAGACAGACAGACAGACAGACAGACAGACAGACAGACAGACAGACAGACAGACAGACAGACAGACAGACAGACAGACAGACAGACACCATAGTAAATATTAGTATGAAAGGGGGATACCAACTAGAACGAAGAAACAATACTTGTCTACAGTGTAAATACTGTCTAGTAACTCTACAACAATACAGAAATATGACTAACGTCCACTTTCATATTGGAGTAGGCGGAATTGTAATTGTAATCTATTAGATATGTTATGATGTATCTATTTTACACCTGCTATATAGTCAGTAAAACCACAACTTTTCATACAGTTCTAATAGAAAGCCGGTAATATATGTACAAAATGAAAAAAAAGTAACCGAATTGTCGTTTACTAATGTTACCTATGGCACATCTAAGATGAGCAGAAAAAGGGTTGCAATTTCGAAGTTTCACTCCGTGACTCACACTTTGAATGATCAAAACTAGCACTGATTCACCCTCCATGAGAATACCATTTCCCAAACCTACACTTCGCTTTGTTGCTACTTGACGTGGTGGTAGCTTTTATGGTAGTCGATCTTCACGCACACTCTTATTCCTAATATTCAGGCCACTCCTAATACTTGTCAGAACTGACAATGCAGACAGACGAGCAAACATACATAACGACATATCATGTATCATATATCGATACATCCTGTTTTCTACATGGATATTTAAAATAGGTTAGAATTGAGATGATCGGAGACAAGATTCAAAAAGGAACATTCAAGTAAGTACGTATGATTGGAGACTTGAATGCGATTGCGGAAAAGTGCTCTCATTGGCAGCTGTGAACGCAATACTCGTGCCAGTTTTTATAAGGGATAGGGTACGTGCTACAGTAACTTTTTACTTACAGACAGACTGGCAGATGGTTTATTAGAATATGGATACGTCGTTTTACAGTTAACAACCTTGATTTTTGTTTAGAGTCCATTGACACATCATGACACCTGTCAGTTGTTACTTTGTACCCGTCTTGGTTTGACTGGAAATCAGACATGCAATGCTGTGAGTCACAAAATAGACTTCCAGGTTTTTGACGACTGTTTCAACGTAGTCTAATCAGATTAAAAGCATTGTTCATTATACAATGAGATTCGTGTATTTTACTCTCTCACAATAACGTCAAGACCAAAACATGGAAAAAATTATTTTGCGTCAAACATTTTCTATCATCCAAGAACCATTACTTGATGTATGTACACGTATAAGTCTCAGAACCGCTAAAAAACAGATGAATATTTGTGAATGGTGAGAGGGATAGGGTACATCTACAGTCGCCTGAGCACCTTCGCCAACTCTCCCGCATTCGACTCGTCGATTCCACGCTCGGACAGGTAGGAGGGAATGTCCGTACTGGAAAGGAAAAGGTGAAAGAAGAAAGATTGATCTTTTTTCGCAGTGTTTTTTTTCGGTTTTTTTTTGAAAGCTCGATGACAATTGTTAACTCACCCATTCTCAGCAAGCTCCGTCCAAGTGACTTGCCCATTGTGAATTGAGGCGACGAGTCCGCAACGCCACGCGAGACAGAGGAGGGGGAGGAGCTGGAAGGAGGAGTGTGGAGGGAGAGGGAGGAGAGAGAGGGGGGGGGGAGAGAGAGAGGGAGTGAGAGAGAGAGGGAGGGGGGAGACAGATGAGAGAGAGATACCTTGTCCGCATCGATCGATGGAATCTCGATAGTCTTGACAGTTTCACAGCCGGGCATCGAGAAGCTCACAGTGTGAGTGGTCTTGCTCTGAAAGAAGGATTAATTATATGAAAAAAGTAGTCGACCACCACATCTGCATCCCATGTTTAAAGGATATATCCGGACAATGTAATCTTTTTCGGGACAATGTTTCTTGTTATCTAGCCACACATTGTTATTATAGGTATTCCCACATCCCTGATGAAGGCGTAACGCCGAAACGTCGGATAAAGATAAGTATATTCCAACAATCGTGGTCCCCGGCTTTAACATCTCACACTACAATCTAATCTTTCCTGATCTTCAGGTTGGGGGCGCTTTTCTTTTCGTCAATGAAACCTTCTTTTGAAATTGTATAAACGTGGAAAAAATGTCTATATTTTAAATATTTTTCTGTTCAAACCGAATTTCAGAACTCGTCTTCATAAAAGAGAACGAAAGTGACCCCATCCTGAAGATCAGGGAATAATACATTGTCCGGATACATCCTTTAAAATACTGTTTTTTTTCATGTTGTTTGTTGTATCAGGCTTTAGCGATACTGGATAAACTATTGACTGATTGAAAAGAGATAAACTCTCACCTTGCTCACCCTCATCCCGCTTCCCCGTGGCAGGGGCCGGAAGTGTGTGCCGGCTGCGAAGAGGCCGTCGCACGTGGGACAGCGATGACGAGACTTGCTGCACAACATCTGAATGTGAATAGAGGTGGTGGGAAGGACAACTACTAGGAAGATGAGACAAGGAGGGCTGTGTGGAGAGATGGGAGAAAGAGAAGAGCGAGAGGAGAGCGAAGGGGAAGAGCCAGTAAGAGAGAGAGAGAGAGAGAGAGAGAGAGAGAGAGAGAGAGAGAGAGGATGCGAAAGTTGATGAGAGAAGAGAGATGTGACAGAGACTATGACAGAGAATGGGGGAGAGAGTGTGTGTGAGAGAGTGAGAAAGAGAGAGAGAGAGAGAGAGTGAGAGAGAGAGAGAGAGAATACCATACTCACCAGCAGGCACTCGTCGTGTATGGGATGCCCGCACTCTCTCAATCGCACCCCCCTCCCGCACTCCCTTTCCAACAGGGGACACAGACACACCGGACAGTCGGCCTGGAAAGGAGAGAGGTACAGGAGACCAGATGTTGATGAATGATTATATTATTATATATTTTCACGTGTTTTAAGCACACGTTGAAACAGATGAGAAGTCACAAGAGAGAGAGTTCCAGGAAACAAGCACAAGTTTCCGTCCTTTTTTATCATAGTCACTTGTCACTACCTCTTCTCCTCCATCAGTTTCCTTGGCTAGCAAGTGGATCGCAAGCCGTCCCAGTTTTGTTATGGTCTCTGTAAGCGAAACATTATGCATATTTTATTGGTAAAACAATTTTTTTTACTGATCATACTTTTTTTATTTCAAAACAGAATGTCACCTGTTCTTTTCGCAATCTTTGTCTCGTCGTACCACATTTTTGCCGCACAACAGAGGAAGTGAATGGAGAGAACTGTAAAAAAGGTAAGGTTTATTATTGTATTGATATGTACAATATTACATGATTACATCACTAAATTTGAAATTATGTACATCAACTCACCTATAAAAGAGATGAGCAGACTGACGATAACAATGATGTACGAGCTCACTCTGAAATCGTATGTTTAACTGTGTCGTTCTTGTGAAGAAGAATTCTACTCACCCTGCTTTTGAAGTTACCTGAACAAAGACAGCCGATTGATGAATGATGTGACTACACCATGTCTATAAAAATATTTTTCATGTGTGTTGTTTGTTTTTGTTCCCACCTCAACTTCATTCCGGCGAGTCTCCTGGTAACACAACAATATGCAATACTGAACACTGAAAATGTATTTAATCTAAATTTAATCACGATGGTACCATATTTTTCGATTCTACATTTCTGAGTACTGTCCATTTTCTACTTGATGCATTTGATTATATGTGATTTCAAAACTCACCTCAACCATCCGATAAAATTCAAAATCCAGGTTATCTTGCGGCGAGCGGAAGCGCGGCGAACCTATAAAATAATGTATTCTACTAATTAATAATGCATTGTCCCTCCATACCAAAGTGGACCACTGTTTAACGGGAATCCGAACGAGTGGATGCCAGTGCAGCCAGTCCCAACGTATGTAGATCAGCGGATAGAGGATGTTGCAGTACCTAGGCGAGAGTAACGGTGGTCATTTATTTATCAATTGATCCCCTCTCTCGTATTCGAACTTGCTTTGATACGAAATGAAAGAAATCAATATGTGTTTCTCACCATACGCTAATTCCCCGTGTCATAGCAATCGTTCGGACGAGTGAGTGGGCGAGCGAGCCGGGATGGAGCTGAAAAACATGGGTGAGTGAAAATTAAATTTATTACACCATAGACCACAGGATGTCATGCATGAAATACTTGTGAACAATCGAATATTGACAATAATGATGAGTGATGAGTTTTGAATTCTTAGAAGCTGTGTTGTTCGCCCACCATTTTGGCGATGAGGTGCGCGGTCGTGCCAACCAGCTCGCATCCTCCGATGGCGATGAAACACCACGGCAGCTGGAAAAGTTTTTGTGATGTCAAAACCTCTTTCGCTCAGTCAGAGTTGAGGATAGAGCACTAGAAAAAAGAAAAAAGAGCGCGACGCGCCTGCGCGTCGCGTGCGAACTGTCGGCGCGTTGCTGCAAATTGGCACCTGGTCAAGACACTTACCATTGGATCGGTGCGACAGCCCCGTCCACTCCACAGTGAAAAGACGGATACAGCAGCGAGCACAGCGCCCGCCAACTTGTAGCAGACCGATAGGAAGGTGCGCACTGAAATCAGTATAAGGTGTTGGGAACTACATACTTCGTGGTTTCTATAGAGTATCGCCATTTTTACTGTACGGTAATTCTCGGCGCTCGGTCATACATACAGGGTCAGAAAGGGTCATTACGAGGTAAAGATCGTTCCGTGTGTTTGATGATTCACCATGAAAGAGCGTCCAGAAGACGAGATTGAAGTGGAATGCGTCTCTCGTCTCCGCGCATCGAATCGCCGCGTGGTCGGCGCGGAGGGAGGCCAGAGTGGGGAGGACTGGAAGAGGTAAGTTCGGAAATGTGTACTGTTTATGAGTGGTATTTGGTTTTTCTCACTACTCATAGAGAAATAATGTAAACGTATCAATACCAATTGTTTAAACCGAAAAAAAAGATTATAACTAATTGTGAAATGTTTGTATACATCAACATGCTGGAGCACTTACCTCTCTCCTTTGCGGACACCGTCGCATCCGCTTCGACATCTCTCCTCTCATCTGCGTTGAGCGCCACGTCCGACATCACTTTGGGGGAAACGCGTGCAGCGAGATACAATAGATACAATGGTGTGGTCAGTCTCCTCGAAACACTCCCATCAACAAGTTTTGGACGTGTTTCGAATGCGTTTCGAAGAGACTGACCGCTATGAAAACTCACCCATCGACGAAGACGTAAAACATGTGCACAGAGGTGACACGGAGCTGCTGGGCCACTTCTGAAACGTATGGGTAAAAGTAGCCTGCCGATTCAAGAGACGTATGAGTACTCTGCTGGGGTCGAAGGAAAACAATGGCACGACACCATAGCACAGCGATTTTCCCACGACAGTTCACGCCTATTTTCGCAATAATGCGGTCGTAGGTGGCGAAAGATATGTTCGATGTGTTCAGATTTTTTTTTCCGTCACAGGAATATTAAAAAAAACACACACACTAAATTCTCCGGTCGTGCCGTACTTGAACGGCAGAAATTTGTCGTCGACCTGTGCCAACCGGTATGGTTGACGCAAATTGTTGTTATTGTTGCTTTTGTTGTTGTTGTTGTTGTTGTTGTTGTTGTTGTTGTTGTTGTGATAGTGTTGTTGTTGTTATGTTGTTGTTGCAAATTGTTGTTGTTTAGAATGTAGTGCGAACGGGAACATACCAGTTCGCTCTCGCCATGACGATAGTTGTTGTGTGAGAGTGGAGGACGTCGTCGAATTCGTCTTGCGATGAGAGTCGCGTCACAGCACCAGCTAGGAATGTGAGAGTTATTCACTATATTTTAGATGAGTTTTATTTTGACTACATATAATTTTTCGCTATGTGTCACTGCGGACATGACAAGGAACTGAGTGTTGTGTTATAATTGTTATAATATTAAAATCGTTGTAAATATAAAGAGTAAGAAAAACATGCGGCACCAACAAGAGCGAGAAAGATGATTGACCGCATGTTTCGGATCTCGTGTATTGGTTGTTTCCGTCTTTTGTACTGAACAGTCCATGTTTTTCGACGCGCTGTAAACCGTTTTTTGATCAAAGAAACTAGAAAGGCTGCATGTGAGATGATTGATCTCACATACGATTTCATTAGATGCGTTAGACGAAGGCAATAATTGATCTACAGTTTCTTCAGTTAACAACTGCATCACAAGGCTCGGTGCACGAGAGAGAAAAAATCCGTTCGAAGTACACATAATGTATCACAAATTTCTGCGAGCAGTGCAAACAAGCTACTTTCACTTGGAAGTATTATTGAAAGATAATATAACTTCTTCATGTGGCATAAACTTGTGTGAACGAAGATGCTTCGACCCTGCAGTGTTCATATTGATCGCATGCCGCAGGCTATCACAAGCCACGCGCTCCCATGAGTACTCCGGGTCACTCACTCCTCAACTCTCACTCACTCACTCACTCACTCACTCACTCACTCACTCACTCACTCACTCACTTCTTGACCTCCTCCCATCCCAAAGTGATGTCGGACGTGGCGCTCAACGCAGATGAGAGGAGAGATGTCGAAGCGGATGCGACGGTGTCCGCAAAGGAGAGAGGTAAGTGCTCCAGCATGTTGATGTATACAAACATTTCACAATTAGTTATAATCTTTTTTTTCGGTTTAAACAATTGGTATTGATACGTTTACATTATTTCTCTATGAGTAGTGAGAAAAACCAAATACCACTCATAAACAGTACACATTTCCGAACTTACCTCTTCCAGTCCTCCCCACTCTGGCCTCCCTCCGCGCCGACCACGCGGCGATTCGATGCGCGGAGACGAGAGACGCATTCCACTTCAATCTCGTCTTCTGGACGCTCTTTCATGGTGAATCATCAAACACACGGAACGATCTTTACCTCGTAATGACCCTTTCTGACCCTGTATGTATGACCGAGCGCCGAGAATTACCGTACAGTAAAAATGGCGATACTCTATAGAAACCACGAAGTATGTAGTTCCCAACACCTTATACTGATTTCAGTGCGCACCTTCCTATCGGTCTGCTACAAGTTGGCGGGCGCTGTGCTCGCTGCTGTATCCGTCTTTTCACTGTGGAGTGGACGGGGCTGTCGCACCGATCCAATGGTAAGTGTCTTGACCAGGTGCCAATTTGCAGCAACGCGCCGACAGTTCGCACGCGACGCGCAGGCGCGTCGCGCTCTTTTTTCTTTTTTCTAGTGCTCCTCAACTCTGACTGAGCGAAAGAGGTTTTGACATCACAAAAACTTTTCCAGCTGCCGTGGTGTTTCATCGCCATCGGAGGATGCGAGCTGGTTGGCACGACCGCGCACCTCATCGCCAAAATGGTGGGCGAACAACACAGCTTCTAAGAATTCAAAACTCATCACTCATCATTATTGTCAATATTCGATTGTTCACAAGTATTTCATGCATGACATCCTGTGGTCTGTGGTGTAATAAATTTAATTTTCACTCACCCATGTATTTCAGCTCCATCCCGGCTCGCTCGCCCACCCACTCGTCCGAACGATTGCTATGACACGGGGAATTAGCGTATGGTGAGAAACACATATTGATTTCTTTCATTTCGTATCAAAGCAAGTTCGAATACGAGAGAGGGGATCAATTGATAAATAAATGACCACCGTTACTCTCGCCTAGGTACTGCAACATCCTCTATCCGCTGATCTACATACGTTGGGACTGGCTGCACTGGCATCCACTCGTTCGGATTCCCGTTAAACAGTGGTCCACTTTGGTATGTAGGGACAATGCATTATTAATTAGTAGAATACATTATTTTATAGGTTCGCCGCGCTTCCGCTCGCCGCAAGATAACCTGGATTTTGAATTTTATCGGATGGTTGAGGTGAGTTTTAAAATCACATATAATCAAATGCATAAAGTAGAAAATGGACAGTAATCAGAAATGTAGTATCGAAAAATATGGTACCATCGTGATCAAATTCAGATGAAATACATTTTCAGTGTTCAGTATTGCATATTGCTGTGTTACCAGGAGGCTCGCCGGAATGAAGTTGAGGTGGGAACAAAATTGCAACAACACATAAATTTCTTTTACAGATATGGTGTAGTAATCTCATCCACCAATCGGCTGTCTTTGTTCAAGTAACTTCGAAAGCAGGGTGAGTAGAATTCTTCTTCACAAGAACGACACAGTTAAACATACGATTTCAGAGTGAGCTCGTACATCATTGTTATCGTCAGTCTGCTCATCTCTTTTATAGGTGAGTTGATGTACATAATTTCAAATTTAGTGATGTAATATAGGGACCACAATGACATTTTCAGATGTTCGGATATGGTATAGCAATTAGTTCATTAATGTAATTCATGTCAAGCTGAATTCAAAAATATATAGTGTTCATAGGGTTCATCGTTCACATCGCGCTCAAATTCCGCGCGGCGCGCGCACCCGAGCGCGCGCTCACATAGGGAAAGTGCGACATAGGGCGGCTAGATCAAAACACTTACGACGTCATTGGCGCGCTGCGCGCGCCAAAGATCAAAACAAACGGGCGGCGCTGCGCGCCGCCCCTAATAGATAGTCAAATTATGAATATATTCGTTTATAATAGTAACATTACGCTTTGTTTGCTTGTAATCGATCAGTACTTGATGAAATACGTATCTTATGACATTATTTTTCATTACTCAATTTGGGCAATGGCGGCTAGATCAAAGAAATATGACGTCATCATATTACTTTTTATCGATTTTCACTACTTTACAGAGTACATGATCCCATAAATAAAATATCGTTGGAATCAGCGCGAAAGGGCGAATCGTTAAATGTTAATTAGAGCACATCATGTGTCCAGTGAGAATATGTTACATGATTTCGCCTCACTATCTACATCTCACGTTGTGGTCCCTAGATGTGATATTGTACATATCAATACAATAATAAACCTTACCTTTTTTACAGTTCTCTCCATTCACTTCCTCTGTTGTGCGGCAAAAATGTGGTACGACGAGACAAAGATTGCGAAAAGAACAGGTGACATTCTGTTTTGAAATAAAAAAAGTATGATCAGTAAAAAAATAGTTTTACCAATAAAATATGCATAATGTTTCGCTTACAGAGACCATAACGAAACTGGGACGGCTTGCGATTCACTTGCTAGCCAAGGAAACTGATGAAGGAGAAGAGGTAATAAAAAACTACCTACCATCTAGTGACAAGTGACCATGAAAAAAGAGAAGTGTATATATCAGTACGACAGATCGGACAGGAAACTTGTGCTTGTTTCCTGGCACTCTCTCTCTCTTGTGACTTATCATCTGTTTCCACGTGTGCTTAAAACACGTGAAAATATATAATAATATAATCATTTATCAACATTTGGTGTACCTCTCTTCTTTCCAGGCCGACTGTCCGGTGTGTCTGTGTCCCCTGTTGGAAGAAGAGTGCGGGAGGGGGGTGCGGTTGAGAGAGTGCGGGCATCCCATACACGACGAGTGCCTGCTGGTGAGTATGGTATTCTCTCTCTCTCTCTCTCTCACTCTCCCTCTCACTCTCTCACACACACTCTCCCCCCATTCTCTGTCATAGTCTCTGTCACATATCTCTCATCTCATCAACTTTCGCATCCTCTCTCTCTTACTGGCTCTAGGCTCTTCTATCTTCTCTTTCCCCCATCTCTCCACACAGCCCTCCTTTTCTCATCTTAGTAGCTGTCCTTCCCACCACCTCTATTCACATTCAGATGTTGTGCAGCAAGTCTCGTCATCGCTGTCCCACGTGCGACGCCCTCTTCACAGCCGGCACACACTTCCGGCCACTGCCACGGGCAAGCAGCATGAGGGTGAACAAGGTGAGAGTTTATCTCTTTTCAATCAGTCAATAGTTTATCCAGTATCGCTATAGCCTGATACAACAAACAAAATGGAAAAAAAACAGTATTTTAAAGGATGTATCCGGACAATGTATTATTCCCTGATCTTCAGGATGGGGTCGCTTTCGTTCTCTTTTATGAAGACGAGTTCTGAAATTCTGTTTGAACAGAAAAATATTTAAAATATAGACAATTTTTCCACGTTTATACAATTTCAAAAGAAGGTTTCATTGACGAAAAGAAAAGCGCCCCCAACCTGAAGATCAGGAAAGATTAGATTGTAGTGTGAGATGTTAAAGCCGGGGACCACGATTGTTGGAATATACTTATCTTTATCCGACGTTTCGGCGTTACGCCTTCATCAGGGATGTGGGAATACCTATAATAACAATGTGTGGCTAGATAACAAGAAACATTGTCCCGAAAAAGATTACATTGTCCGGATATATCCTTTAAACATGGGATGCAGATGTGGTGGTCGACTACTTTTTTCATATAATTAATCCTTCTTTCAGAGCAAGACCACTCACACTGTGAGCTTCTCGATGCCCGGCTGTGAAACTGTCAAGACTATCGAGATTCCATCGATCGATGCGGACAAGGTATCTCTCTCATCTGTCTCCCCCCTCCCTCTCTCTCTCACTCCCTCTCTCTCTCCCCCTCTCTCTCTCTCCTCCCTCTCCCTCCACACTCCTCCTTCCAGCTCCTCCCCCTCCTCTGTCTCGCGTGGCGTTGCGGACTCGTCGCCTCAATTCACAATGGGCAAGTCACTTGGACGGAGCTTGCTGAGAATGGGTGAGTTAACAATTGTCATCGAGCTTTCAAAAAAAAAACCCGAAAAAACAACACTGCGAAAAAAGATCAATCTTTCTTCTTTCACCTTTTCCTTTCCAGTACGGACATTCCCTCCTACCTGTCCGAGCGTGGAATCGACGAGTCGAATGCGGAAGAGTTGGCGAAGGTGCTCAGGCGACTGTAGATGTACCCTATCCCTCTCACCATTCACAAATATTCATCTGTTTTTTTTTAGCGGTTCTGAGATATTTGACAAAAACGACCCTATACATCTTGTACCTTTGATAACTTTTGTATGCGCTTGCATAGCTCCTAGTAACCACATGCCCAAAAAGTGTCCTATTCTTACAGAGACGGTGTGATATATTATTGTACATATATGATTCTGACCCCCTCCGCAGAGTGAATCTCTGGAATCGGGGGGATACCTTTACCGTTTACCTTTACATATATTACCGGCTTTCTATTAGAACTGCAATACTGACTATATAAGATATAACAGGTATAAATTAGTCACATCGTAACATATCTGATAGAAAACAGTTATAATTCCGCCTACTCAAATATGAAAGTGGACGTTAGTCATATTTTCGTACCGTTGTAGAGTTACTAGACAGTGTTTACACTGTAGACAAGTATTGTTTCTTCGTTGTAGTTGAAATTCTCGTGTCTTATTCTTTTTTTCCTTCGACCACAGCGCACAGCAGAGTGGCTCTTGAATCGTGGTTACGTTTACCTTTACCTTCGGTAATGCTGTAATTTTCTGTTGTTTGACAATAGAAACATTGATTTTCTATTCACACCATATAAAGGCTTCACATTTCCTAAGTCCTAAGCACTTTTAGTTTTCAAAAGCATGACAATTATTTGACAATCACGCTGTATTTAGTATATCTGAGGTTCGACATCGGAAGTATATTCTATATTGTATACCTGAAGTGTGATGTATGAAATGATACGATAAACCGTTAATGTATTCAACTATTCTGAAACCTTATCTATTTCCTCAGCACTTTCCTTTTCCTGTATTCATATTTAACGAAGTACAGTCGCAATCGCAAACACAAAAATTCAGAATCGCATTCGCATTTCGCATTTACATGGCAACATCGACAATGCCACAATTATGTATGTGATTTTATTTCATGTGATATTATTTTGCAAAACTCTTCTTAGATGACGTCCGTTCCTACGTTCTAGGTGGACCAACCACCCAACAACAATGCCTCAATGAACTTTTACTCAACAAATATTGGCTCACTATTCTCATTGATTGCACTCATGTGAATCAACTCTTTTGTTGAACTCTATTAAAGATTTTTCAGGTCATAAACGCGTTGATTGCGTTACTAGTAATGTACGTATTGCTCACACGATGCAGTAAGTGTGTCGCAATGCTGCACTCTAATTTGCGGGTAATGAAACGATAACAGTTCGTTATGATTTCCAGTTCAGGTCCTTCTCTACGTATTCTTCTTCAGTATTGTGCAGTTTGCGGTGATTTTAATAGGAATAAAGGTGAAGTTTGCGTTCTTTTATTGATAACACCTTTCATAGCTGTTTACGTTCTACGTCTCTCTGATGACTCCGGAAGACAGCGCATGTGAAGCTCTGCTGGAGCCCAGTATATGCGCACTGCCTTTCACCATTAATAGCCAGGTAAGAAGCTGTGCCGGTCCTATTAGCCTTTTTAGCCGAGCTTTCAAAATTCATGTTTTTCACCATGAATTTTGAAAGCTCGGCTAAAAAGGCTAATAGGACCGGCACAGCTTCTTACCTGGCTATTAATGGTGAAAGGCAGTGCGCATATACTGGGCTCCAGCAGAGCTTCACACGCGCTGTCTTCCGGAGTCATCAGAGAGACGTAGAACGTAAACAGCTATGAAAGGTGTTATCAATAAAAGAACGCAAACTTCACCTTTATTCCTATTAAAATCACCGCAAACTGCACAATACTGAAGAAGAATACGTAGAGAAGGACCTGAACTGGAAATCATAACGAACTGTTATCGTTTCATTACCCGCAAATTAGAGTGCAGCATTGCGACACACTTACTGCATCGTGTGAGCAATACGTACATTACTAGTAACGCAATCAACGCGTTTATGACCTGAAAAATCTTTAATAGAGTTCAACAAAAGAGTTGATTCACATGAGTGCAATCAATGAGAATAGTGAGCCAATATTTGTTGAGTAAAAGTTCATTGAGGCATTGTTGTTGGGTGGTTGGTCCACCTAGAACGTAGGAACGGACGTCATCTAAGAAGAGTTTTGCAAAATAATATCACATGAAATAAAATCACATACATAATTGTGGCATTGTCGATGTTGCCATGTAAATGCGAAATGCGAATGCGATTCTGAATTTTTGTGTTTGCGATTGCGACTGTACTTCGTTAAATATGAATACAGGAAAAGGAAAGTGCTGAGGAAATAGATAAGGTTTCAGAATAGTTGAATACATTAACGGTTTATCGTATCATTTCATACATCACACTTCAGGTATACAATATAGAATATACTTCCGATGTCGAACCTCAGATATACTAAATACAGCGTGATTGTCAAATAATTGTCATGCTTTTGAAAACTAAAAGTGCTTAGGACTTAGGAAATGTGAAGCCTTTATATGGTGTGAATAGAAAATCAATGTTTCTATTGTCAAACAACAGAAAATTACAGCATTACCGAAGGTAAAGGTAAACGTAACCACGATTCAAGAGCCACTCTGCTGTGCGCTGTGGTCGAAGGAAAAAAAGAATAAGACACGAGAATTTCAACTACAACGAAGAAACAATACTTGTCTACAGTGTAAACACTGTCTAGTAACTCTACAACGGTACGAAAATATGACTAACGTCCACTTTCATATTTGAGTAGGCGGAATTATAACTGTTTTCTATCAGATATGTTACGATGTGACTAATTTATACCTGTTATATCTTATATAGTCAGTATTGCAGTTCTAATAGAAAGCCGGTAATATATGTAAAGGTAAACGGTAAAGGTATCCCCCCGATTCCAGAGATTCACTCTGCGGAGGGGGTCAGAATCATATATGTACAATAATATATCACACCGTCTCTGTAAGAATAGGACACTTTTTGGGCATGTGGTTACTAGGAGCTATGCAAGCGCATACAAAAGTTATCAAAGGTACAAGATGTATAGGGTCGTTTTTGTCAAATATGCAAATTTGGCCCATTAAGGGACCACTACCTCAAATCGGTCAATTTTTGCCAAAACACTTTAAATAGGAGCTCGTTCGATTCCTTATAAGATTCTAAGAACTTTTTCATATAAAATGTTTTTCGAAAAAAATTAGTTCAAAAAATTATGATCAAAAAAATGAAAAATTTGCATATTTTCGATTTTTTTTTGAAAATGTTGCTGACCTGAGTAGCAAGAATAATTAGCATCATTTGAAAGAGCGTGTTTTGTTTGGTCTACATGATTTTTTTGAAGAAAATCAATCCTGACATCATCGGCCATCCAGACGGTTGAAAGTGGTCCGGAAAGCGATTATTCGGCATTTTTCGATTTTTCGCCCTGTGTCACTGCGAAGTATCAAAAAGCTAACACACCATGATAATCTATGCACTTTGTTTAGTATATGGACGTGTTTTCATGAAAATCTATCATGACGTCATCTGTCATCTGCCATGCCTGCAAACTTGTCCGGACCACTTTCAACCGTCTGATGGCAGATGACGTCATGATAGATTTTCATGAAAACACGTCCATATACTAAACAAAGTGCGTAGATTATCATGGTGTGTTTGTTTTTTGCTACTTCGCAGTGACACAGGGCGAAAAATCGAAAAATGCCGAATAATCGATGTTCGGACCACTTTCAACCGTCTGATGGCAGATGACGTCATGATAGATTTTCATGAAAACACGTCCATATACTAAACAAAGTGCGTAGATTATCATGGTGTGTTTGTTTTTTGCTACTTCGCAGTGACACAGGGCGAAAAATCGAAAAATGCCGAATAATCGATGTTCGGACCACTTGCAACCGTCTGGATGGCAGATGACGTCATGATAGATTTTCATGAAAACACGTCCATATACTAAACAAAGTGCGTAGATTGTCATGGTGTATTAGCTTTTTGATACTTCGCAGTGACACAGGGCGAAAAATCGAAAAATTCCGAATAATCGCTTTCCGGACCACTTTCAACCGTCTGGATGGCCGATGATGTCAGGATTGATTTTCTTCATAAAAATCATGTAGACCAAACAAAACACGCTCTTTCAAATGGTGCTAAGTATTCTTGCTACTCAGGTCAACAACAATTTCAAAAAAATCGAAAATATGCAAATTTTTCATTTTTTGATCATAATTTTTTTGAACTTATTTTTTTCGAAAAACATTTTATATGAAAAAGTTCTTAGAATCTGATAAAAAAACAATTGGTGCGGCTATATTCTTGTTACTCTCTATGAGTAGTGAGATAAACGCAATACCAACAATAAAAAAAACCATTTCCCAAATCTACTTTTGTCACGTGGCTTTTATGGTAGTCGACCTTCACGCACACTCTTATTCCTAGCATTCAGGCTACTCCTAGTACTTGTCAGTAAGTAGTAAGTATGATTGGAGAATGAAGTGAACATGTCTCTGCGATTGCGGAAAAGTGCTCTCATTGGCAGCTGTGAACGCAATACTCGTGCCAGTTTTTATAAGGGATAGGGTACGTGCTACAGTAACTTTTCACTTACAGACAGACTGGCAGATGGTTGATTAGAATATGAATACGTCGTTTTACAGTTAACAACCTTGATTTTTGTTTAGAGTCCATTGACACATCATGACACCTGTCAGTTGTTACTTTGTGCCCGTCTGGTTTGACTGGAAATCAGACATGCAATGCTGTGAGTCACAAAATAGACTTCCAGGTTTTTTGACGACTGTTTCAACGTAGTCTAATAAGATTAAAAGCATTGTTCATTATACAATGAGATTCGTGTATTTTACTCTCTCACAATAACATAACGTCAAGACCAAAACATGGAAAAAATTATTTTTGCGTCAAACATTTTCTATCATCCAAGAACCATTACTTGATGTATGTACACGTATAAGTCTCAGAACCGCTAAAAAAAACAGATGAATATTTGTGAATGGTGAGAGGGATAGGGTACATCTACAGTCGCCTGAGCACCTTCGCCAACTCTTCCGCATTCGACTCGTCGATTCCACGCTCGGACAGGTAGGAGGGAATGTCCGTACTGGAAAGGAAAAGGTGAAAGAAGAAAGATTGATCTTTTTTCGCAGTGTTGTTTTTTCGGGTTTTTTTTTTGAAAGCTCGATGACAATTGTTAACTCACCCATTCTCAGCAAGCTCCGTCCAAGTGACTTGCCCATTGTGAATTGAGGCGACGAGTCCGCAACGCCACGCGAGACAGAGGAGGGGGAGGAGCTGGAAGGAGGAGTGTGGAGGGAGAGGGAGGAGAGAGAGAGAGGGGGAGAGAGAGAGGGAGTGAGAGAGAGAGGGAGGGGGGAGACAGATGAGAGAGATACCTTGTCCGCATCGATCGATGGAATCTCGATAGTCTTGACAGTTTCACAGCCGGGCATCGAGAAGCTCACAGTGTGAGTGGTCTTGCTCTGAAAGAAGGATTAATTATATGAAAAAAGTAGTCGACCACCACATCTGCATCCCATGTTTAAAGGATATATCCGGACAATGTAATCTTTTTCGGGACAATGTTTCTTGTTATCTAGCCACACATTGTTATTATAGGTATTCCCACATCCCTGATGAAGGCGTAACGCCGAAACGTCGGATAAAGATAAGTATATTCCAACAATCGTGGTCCCCGGCTTTAACATCTCACACTACAATCTAATCTTTCCTGATCTTCAGGTTGGGGGCGCTTTTCTTTTCGTCAATGAAACCTTCTTTTGAAATTGTATAAACGTGGAAAAATTGTCTATATTTTAAATATTTTTCTGTTCAAACAGAATTTCAGAACTCGTCTTCATAAAAGAGAACGAAAGCGACCCCATCCTGAAGATCAGGGAATAATACATTGTCCGGATACATCCTTTAAAATACTGTTTTTTTTCCATTTTGTTTGTTGTATCAGGCTATAGCGATACTGGATAAACTATTGACTGATTGAAAAGAGATAAACTCTCACCTTGTTCACCCTCATGCTGCTTGCCCGTGGCAGTGGCCGGAAGTGTGTGCCGGCTGTGAAGAGGGCGTCGCACGTGGGACAGCGATGACGAGACTTGCTGCACAACATCTGAATGTGAATAGAGGTGGTGGGAAGGACAGCTACTAAGATGAGAAAAGGAGGGCTGTGTGGAGAGATGGGGGAAAGAGAAGATAGAAGAGCCTAGAGCCAGTAAGAGAGAGAGGATGCGAAAGTTGATGAGATGAGAGATATGTGACAGAGACTATGACAGAGAATGGGGGGAGAGTGTGTGTGAGAGAGTGAGAGGGAGAGTGAGAGAGAGAGAGAGAGAGAATACCATACTCACCAGCAGGCACTCGTCGTGTATGGGATGCCCGCACTCTCTCAACCGCACCCCCCTCCCGCACTCTTCTTCCAACAGGGGACACAGACACACCGGACAGTCGGCCTGGAAAGAAGAGAGGTACACCAAATGTTGATAAAT
This sequence comes from Rhabditoides inermis, assembly GCA_963966185.1. Classification (NCBI taxonomy): domain Eukaryota; kingdom Metazoa; phylum Nematoda; class Chromadorea; order Rhabditida; family Rhabditidae; genus Rhabditoides; species Rhabditoides inermis. The sequence continues at coordinate 2,003,587 of CAWZYM010000283.1, forward strand.
GATTATATTATTATATATTTTCACGTGTTTTAAGCACACGTGGAAACAGATGATAAGTCACAAGAGAGAGAGAGTGCCAGGAAACAAGCACAAGTTTCCTGTCCGATCTGTCGTACTGATATATACACTTCTCTTTTTTCATGGTCACTTGTCACTAGATGGTAGGTAGTTTTTTATTACCTCTTCTCCTTCATCAGTTTCCTTGGCTAGCAAGTGAATCGCAAGCCGTCCCAGTTTCGTTATGGTCTCTGTAAGCGAAACATTATGCATATTTTATTGGTAAAACTATTTTTTTACTGATCATACTTTTTTTATTTCAAAACAGAATGTCACCTGTTCTTTTCGCAATCTTTGTCTCGTCGTACCACATTTTTGCCGCACAACAGAGGAAGTGAATGGAGAGAACTGTAAAAAAGGTAAGGTTTATTATTGTATTGATATGTACAATATCACATCTAGGGACCACAACGTGAGATGTAGATAGTGAGGCGAAATCATGTAACATATTCTCACTGGACACATGATGTGCTCTAATTAACATTTAACGATTCGCCCTTTCGCGCTGATTCCAACGATATTTTATTTATGGGATCATGTACTCTGTAAAGTAGTGAAAATCGATAAAAAGTAATATGATGACGTCATATTTCTTTGATCTAGCCGCCATTGCCCAAATTGAGTAATGAAAAATAATGTCATAAGATACGTATTTCATCAAGTACTGATCGATTACAAGCAAACAAAGCGTAATGTTACTATTATAAACGAATATATTCATAATTTGACTATCTATTAGGGGCGGCGCGCAGCGCCGCCCGTTTGTTTTGATCTTTGGCGCGCGCAGCGCGCCAATGACGTCGTAAGTGTTTTGATCTAGCCGCCCTATGTCGCACTTTCCCTATGTGAGCGCGCGCTCGGGTGCGCGCGCCGCGCGGAATTTGAGCGCGATGTGAACGATGAACCCTATGAACACTATATATTTTTGAATTCAGCTTGACATGAATTACATTAATGAACTAATTGCTATACCATATCCGAACATCTGAAAATGTCATTGTGGTCCCTATATTACATCACTAAATTTGAAATTATGTACATCAACTCACCTATAAAAGAGATGAGCAGACTGACGATAACAATGATGTACGAGCTCACTCTGAAATCGTATGTTTAACTGTGTCGTTCTTGTGAAGAAGAATTCTACTCACCCTGCTTTCGAAGTTACTTGAACAAAGACAGCCGATTGGTGGATGAGATTACTACACCATATCTGTAAAAGAAATTTATGTGTTGTTGCAATTTTGTTCCCACCTCAACTTCATTCCGGCGAGCCTCCTGGTAACACAGCAATATGCAATACTGAACACTGAAAATGTATTTCATCTGAATTTGATCACGATGGTACCATATTTTTCGATTCTACATTTCTGAGTACTGTCCATTTTCTACTTGATGCATTTGATTATATGTGATTTCAAAACTCACCTCAACCATCCGATAAAATTCAAAATCCAGGTTCTCTTGCGGCGAGCGGAAGCGCGGCGAACCTATAAAATAATGTATTCTACTAATTAATAATGCATTGTCCCTCCATACCAAAGTGGACCACTGTTTAACGGGAATCCGAACGAGTGGATGCCAGTGCAGCCAGTCCCAACGTATGTAGATCAGCGGATAGAGGATGTTGCAGTACCTAGGCGAGAGTAACGGTGGTCATTTATTTATCAATTGATCCCCTCTCTCGTATTCGAACTTGCTTTGATACGAAATGAAAGAAATCAATATGTGTTTCTCACCATACGCTAATTCCCCGTGTCATAGCAATCGTTCGGACGAGTGGGTGGGCGAGCGAGCCGGGATGGAGCTGAAATACATGGGTGAGTGAAAATTAAATTTATTACACCACAGACCACAGGATGTCATGCATGAAATACTTGTGAACAATCGAATATTGACAATAATGATGAGTGATGAGTTTTGAATTCTTAGAAGCTGTGTTGTTCGCCCACCATTTTGGCGATGAGGTGCGCGGTCGTGCCAACCAGCTCGCATCCTCCGATGGCGATGAAACACCACGGCAGCTGGAAAAGTTTTTGTGATGTCAAAACCTCTTTCGCTCAGTCAGAGTTGAGGATAGAGCACTAGAAAAAAGAAAAAAGAGCGCGACGCGCCTGCGCGTCGCGTGCGAACTGTCGGCGCGTTGCTGCAAATTGGCACCTGGTCAAGACACTTACCATTGGATCGGTGCGACAGCCCCGTCCACTCCACAGTGAAAAGACGGATACAGCAGCGAGCACAACGCCCGCCAACTTGTAGCAGACCGATAGGAAGGTGCGCACTGAAATCAGTATAAGGTGTTGGGAACTACATACTTCGTGGTTTCTATAGAGTATCGCCATTTTTACTGTACGGTAATTCTCGGCGCTCGGTCATACATACAGGGTCAGAAAGGGTCATTACGAGGTAAAGATCGTTCCGTGTGTTTGATGATTCACCATGAAAGAGCGTCCAGAAGACGAGATTGAAGTGGAATGCGTCTCTCGTCTCCGCGCATCGAATCGCCGCGTGGTCGGCGCGGAGGGAGGCCAGAGTGGGGAGGACTGGAAGAGGTAAGTTCGGAAATGTGTACTGTTTATGAGTGGTATTTGGTTTTTCTCACTACTCATAGAGAAATAATGTAAACGTATCAATACCAATTGTTAAAGCCGAAAATAACAGATTATAACTAACTGTGAAATGTTTGTTTACATCAACATGCTGGAGCACTCACCTCTCTCCTTGTCAGGCACAGTCGCAGCAGCTTCGACATCTCTCCGCTCAGCTTCGTTGAGTGCCACGTCCGACATCACTTTGGGATGGGAGGAGGACAAGGAGTGAGTGAGTGAGTGTCAGTGAGTGAGAGTTGAGGAGTGAGTGACCCGGAGTACTCATGGGAGCGCGTGGCTTGTGATAGCCTGCGGCATGCGATCAATATGAACACTGCAGGGTCGCCACATGAGCAAGTCATTATTTTATCTTTCAATAGTACTTCCAAGTGAAAGTAGCTTGTTTGCACTGCTCGCAGAAATTTGTGATACATATGTGTACTTCGAACGGATTTTTTTTCTCTCGTGCACCGAGCCTTGTGATGCAGTTGTTAACTGAAAAAACTGAAGATCAATTATTCTCTTCGTCTAACGCATCTAATAGAATCGTATGTGAGATCAATCATCTCACATGCAGCCTTTCTAGTTTCTTTGATAAAAAAACGGTTTACAGCGCGTCGAAAAACATGGACTGTTCAGTACAAAAGACGGAAACAACCAATACACGACATTCGAAACATGCGGTCAATCATCTTTCTCGCTCTTGTTGGTGTCGCAGGTTTTTCTTACTCTTTATATTTACAACGATTTTAATATTATAACGATTATAACACAACACTCAGTTCCTTGTCATGTCCGTAGTGACACATAGCGAAAAATTATATCTAGTAAAAAAAGTCTCATCTAAAATACATGGTGGATAACTCTCTTATCCCTAGCTGGTGCCGTGACGCGGCTGTCATCGAAAGACGAATTCGACGCCGTCCTCCACTCTCACACAACAACGATCGTCATGGCCAGAGCGGACTGGTATGTTCCCGTTCGCACTAGATTCTGAAAACAACAACACTATCACAACAACAACAACAATAATTTGCGCCAACCATACCGGTTGGCACAGGTCGACGACAAATTTCTGTCGTTTAAGTACGGCACGACCGGAGAATTTGGTGTGTGTTTTTTTTTTAATATTTCTGTGACGGAAAAAAATCTGAACATATCTTTCTAAATATTCCTGTGACGGAGAAAAATCTGAACATATCGAACATATCTTACGCCACCTACGACCGCATTTTTGCGAAATAGGCGTGAGCTGTCGTGGGAAAATCGCTGTGCTATGGTGTCGTGCCATACGTCTCTTGAATCGGAGGCTACTTTTACCCAAACGTTTTAGAAGTGGCCCAGCAGCTCCGTGTCACCTCTGTGCTCATGTTCTACGTCTTCGTCGATGGGTGAGTCTTCATAAAGTAGCGGTCAGTCTCTTCGAAGCGCCTTCGAAACACGTCCAAAACATGTTGATGGGAGTGTTTCGAAGAGACTGACCACACCTTGAAGCAGACAACACTTTGCTGCGCTCGCTTGCGATTTCGATTGACTGATTCGATTCGACAATGCGATCTTGTGATCGACACGGATAAGCAATGAGTGCACGGACCTACTAATACACGAATTGAACAAGTGATAATGTCATTATGGTTTATGATTTATTGATTAATGATGATTTATTGATTAATGATGATTTATTGATTATTGACAGTTTATTGATTATTGATGATTGATTGATTATATGATAATATGGTTCATATGATTGTCTCGCAGCTCGCACGTGGATGACTTGTATGTCGCGAATGCGGAGCAGCTTCGCAAACTCGTCGCTAGTGCACTCTAATCAACCCCGAGCGCACATTTTAAAACTTTGCGACGTGTTTTCTGCATGTGCAGTCGAGATCGGCATAAAAGTGATTTATAAAAATCGATTGTATCTATTGTATCTCGCTGCACGCGTTGTGTTTTCGTGACTTTATATTATATGCATTTTCATTCGAACCCGTGAAACCGATCGATGTAAGTAAGTCATGTAAGATATCTTTATTTCACAAATGCTACAACACCACACAATACACTGACAAACACACATTCTAAGCAGGTTGAGTAAGTGTTCTCTACATCTAAGTAATTTCTGTTGATCCCATATGTTTTAAGCGCTTGTAAGTCTCTGTAATCTCTCTTTTCATTTATCCTTTTGCAGTCTCGATCCCGTCCGCCGATCCGGGTCGACGCGCTAGCCAGAAAGTATTGTCCCTATTGTAATGTAATTGTATTGTAATATATTGTAATGTATTGTCCCTACATACCAGAGTGGACCACTGTTCGACGGGAATCCGAACGAGTGGATGATCTACATACGTTGGGATGTAGATCAGCGGATAGAGGATGTTGCAGTACCTAGGCGAGAGTAACGGTGGTCATTTATTTATCAATTGATCCCCTCTCTCGTATTCGAACTTGCTTTGATACGAAATGAAAGAAATCAGTATGTGTTTCTCACCATACGCTAATTCCCCGTGTCATGCCAATTGTTCGGACGAGTGAGTGGGCGAGCGAGCCGGGATTGAACTGAAATACATAAACGTGCATAAAAATGTCTTACAATGTGTACAATATACAATGGAAGAGCAGCAGTAGAGTACTAAATGTTATGGTTTTATAAAACCAGTATTGTTTGCTCATCATTTTTGCGATGAGGTGCGCGGTCGTGCCAACCAGCTCGCATCCTCCTATGGCAATGAAACACCACGGCAGCTGGAAAAGTTTTTGTGATGTCAAAACCTCTTTCGCTCAGTCAGAGTTGAGGATAGAGCACTAGAAAAAAGAAAAAAGAGCGCGACGCGCCTGCGCGTCGCGTGCGAACTGTCGGCGCGTTGCTGCAAATTGGCACCTGGTCAAGACACTTACCATTGGATCGGTGCGACAGCCCCGTCCACTCCACAGTGAAAAGACGGATACAGCAGCGAGCACAACGCCCGCCAACTTGTAGCAGACCGATAGGAAGGTGCGCACTGAAATCAGTATAAGGTGTTGGGAACTACATACTTCGTGGTTTCTATAGAGTATCGCCATTTTTACTGTACGGTAATTCTCGGCGCTCGGTCATACATACAGGGTCAGAAAGGGTCATTACGAGGTAAAGATCGTTCCGTGTGTTTGATGATTCACCATGAAAGAGCGTCCAGAAGACGAGATTGAAGTGGAATGCGTCTCTCGTCTCCGCGCATCGAATCGCCGCGTGGTCGGCGCGGAGGGAGGCCAGAGTGGGGAGGACTGGAAGAGGTAAGTTCGGAAATGTGTACTGTTTATGAGTGGTATTTGGTTTTTCTCACTACTCATAGAGAAATAATGTAAACGTATCAATACCAATTGTTTAAGCCGAAAAAAAAGATTATAACTAATTGTGAAATGTTTGTTTACATCAACATGCTGGAGCACTCACCTCTCTCCTTGTCGGGCACAGTCGCAGCAGCTTCGACATCTCTCCGCTCAGCTTCGTTGAGTGCCACGTCCGACATCACTTTGGGATGGGAGGAGGACAAGGAGTGAGTGAGTGAGTGAGTGAGTGAGAGTTGAGGAGTGAGTGACCCGGAGTACTCATGGGAGCGCGTGGCTTGTGATAGCCTGCGGCATGCGATCAATATGAACACTGCAGGGTCGCCACATGAGCAAGTCATTATTTTATCTTTCAATAGTACTTCCAAGTGAAAGTAGCTTGTTTGCACTGCTCGCAGAAATTTGTGATACATATGTGTACTTCGAACGGATTTTTTTTCTCTCGTGCACCGAGCCTTGTGATGCAGTTGTTAACTGAAGAAACTGAAGATCAATTATTCTCTTCGTCTAACGCATCTAATGAAATCGTATGTGAGATCAATCATCTCACATGCAGCCTTTCTAGTTTCTTTGATAAAAAAAACGGTTTACAGCGCGTCGAAAAATATGGACTGTTCAGTACAAAAGACGGAAACAACCAATACACGACATTCGAAACATGCGGTCAATCGTCTTTCTCGCTCTTGTTGGTGTCGCAGGTTTTTCTTACTTTTTATATTTACAACGATTTTAATATTATAACGATTATAACACAACACTCAGTTCCTTGTCATGTCCATAGCGAAAAATGATATAGTCGCCGCCTGGAGGATAGTTTCTGCTATTGACAGCCGGGGTCAGTTGGCGAAACTCATTCGCGAGCGAGAGAGGTCAGACAGCGCGGGAAAGGCTCGAGTGTGTCGCGGCCTCTTTGATTCGCATGTCGGCTTCTTTGATCGATATTATCGTTTAAATGCGCGCGCGTGGGTCTCCTCACGACGAGAGGATAGATCAATTGCGACTCGAGGGTAGATCGATTTTCTACCGTGACCCGGCGAACTATCCCCCAGAATAATATTATATGTAGTAAAAAAAAAGTTTCATCTAAAATACATGGTGGATAACTCTCTTATCCCTAGCTGGTGCTGTGACGCGGCTATCATCGAAAGACGAATTCGACGACGTCCTCCACTCTCACACAACAACTATTGGCCAGAGCGAACTGGTATGTTCCCGTTCGCACTAGATTCTGAAAACAACAACACTATCACAACAACAACAACAATAATTTGCGCCAACCATACCGGTTGGCACAGGTCGACGACAAATTTCTGTCGTTTAAGTACGGCACGACCGGAGAATTTGGTGTGTGTGTTTTTTTTTAAAATATTTCTGTGACGGAAAAAAAATCTGAACATATCTTTCTAAATATTCCTGTGACGGAGAAAAATCTGAACATATCGAACATATCTTACGCCACCTACGACCGCATTTTTGCGAAATAGGCGTGAGCTGTCGTGGGAAAATCGCTGTGCTATGGTGTCGTGCCATACGTCTCTTGAATCGGAGGCTACTTTTACCCAAACGTTTTAGAAGTGGCCCAGCAGCTCCGTGTCACCTCTGTGCCCATGTTCTACGTCTTCGTCGATGGGTGAGTTTTCATAGCGGTCAGTCTCTTCGAAGCGCCTTCGAAACACGTCCAAAACATGTTGATGGGAGTGTTTCGAAGAGACTGACCACACCTTGAAGCAGACAACACTTTGCTGCGCTCGCTTGCGGTTTCGATTGACTGATTCGATTCGACAATGCGATCTTGTGATCGACACGGATAAGCAATGAGTGCACGGACCTACTAATACACGAATTGAACAAGTGATAATGTCATTATGGTTTATGATTTATTGATTAATGATGATTTATTGATTATTGATGATTCATTGATTATATGATTATATGGTTCATATGATTGTCTCGCAGCACGCACGTGGATGACTTGTATGGCGCGAACGCGGAGCAGCTTCGCAAACTCGTCGCTAGTGCACTCTAATCAACCCCGAGCGCACATTTTAAAACTTTGCGACGTGTTTTCTACATGTGCAGTCGAGATCGGCATAAAAGTGATTTATAAAAATCGATTGTATTTATTGTATCTCGCTGCACGCGTTGTGTTTTCGTGACTTTATATGTGGCTGCCACCCGTGAAACCGATCGATGTAAGTAAGTCATGTAAGATATCTTTATTTCACAAATGCTACAACACCACACAATACACTGACAAACACACATTCTAAGCAGGTTGAGTAAGTGTTCTCTACATCTAAGTAATTTCTGTTGATCCCATATGTTTTAAGCGCTTGTAAGTCTCTGTAATCTCTCTTTTCATTTATCCTTTTGCAGTCTCGATCCCGTATCCGCCGATCCGGGTCGACGCGCTAGCCAGAAAGACACACCGTCATTGTGAATTCTCATTACGGGTTTTCTAGAACCATAACATCTAGTAGTCTAGTACTCTACTGCAGCCCCTTCATTGTCATTGTTCACAGGCATTTTCATGTGTGAAGCATCCTCGAGGTGTAATAAATTTAATTTTAATTTAAACATAGCGGGTGAGGGGCGAGAGGAGGGCTGACTGGTCCTCGCGTCCAGGCATCCCCGGACCCGACTTCACCCCGAGGCGGGGGCGGGGCCGGGCGTCGGCGCTGCCGCTAATCATTTCAGATGTGTCCCACACAACTGCCCGCACGCGCCATCTCGGCCTCCGGCGCGCGCGATGTGTTATGTGAAATTATAGATAACGAAACAATACAACTCGATTGTATGAACACTACACCCCCGAAACACGTGGTGAGATTGATCTAAACTTTTTATTTTTTATCATGTTTCGGATTCATCTCCGCTCGCCTCACGGAAGGGGAGAGGTGTTGGAAGGAAGGGGGGAGAACAGGAGAGAATGAAAAGAGAGATAAAGAGACAGAGAGACAGACAGAGAGAGCGAGAGAGAGATAGATAGATAGAGAGAGAGAGAGAGAGGGAGACAGAGACAGAGAGAGAGAGAGAGAGAGAGAGAGAGAGAGAGAGAGAGGGAGAGACAGAGACAGAGACAGAGATGCAGGTGGAGTGGGCTGACGGAGAGAGGGGCTCATTCTAGTTCTTCACCACTGCTGTCGACGATCATAGTCGCGCTCATAAACGGGGGCGGCTACTTTGAAGACAACATTATCAAGGTTTCATTTTCTCTCTCTCTCCCTCTAACCCTCTTCCTTCTCCCTCTCTCGCTGAATTCATTCATAAATTCATGAAACTACAAAAGCGAGTCACACGCGAGTGGTACGCGAGCGGGTGTCATTTTGCGAGTGGGGAGCGAGTGGTTTGATGCGAGAAGGGAGAAAGTGCGGGGAACAGAGGCGTGCGAGTGGCGCGCGTGTCAGCAGCGAATCGCAATCCACTCGCGAAACCACTCGCCACCACTATTCAGTTTTGGAGCGAGTCTCGTCGCGATGAGCCTTCCTTACATGTGGAGAATAACTGGGGAGAATAATTTGATCTACTCCACACGCTTAGTTTTACGGTAGGAGAATAATTTCATCTACTCACTTTCTTAGGTTCATGGTAGGGGAATAATTGGATCTACTCCACTCGCTTAGGGTTACGATAGGAGAATAATTTGATCTACTCCCCTCGCTTAGGGTTACGATAGGAGAATAATTTGATCTACTCCAATCGCTCATAGTCACACTTTGTGATGGAGATTGGTGAGGGCGTCTTTTCTGATGAGGCATAGCATCCACCCGTCCTGCAACATCTTCAGTGAAGTGACGGTCGGGGAAGGGGAAGCGAGCACTTTTCCTGAAATGTTGTAAAACTAACAAGTCTTGAATACGTAACAAAAAAGCCATTTTCTGACACATAAAACACTGAAGACACGGTTTTAAATAGTAACTTGAAGTCACCTCATCAGTTCCATGCTCTGGAAGCGTGCTCTAGAATTAATTCCATGCTCTGGAATTATGTGCTCTGGAAGCGCGTTGCGGTGCTTTTCGATCAGCCATACCAAGCGTGTATCGTCCTTTTTCTGGATAGCGTCCAGAAACGTTTGCGATAGCCTTGTCATTTGAACTGAAATAACAACAAACAATCAAAAAAAGACTGAAAATTTTTCTAATTGGCGCGATGGGTCACATTGTTTGCGCATGGAACATCACTGTCACTGAAGCAAAGCGTTATGAAACTTTAGGTTTTTACTATTGTTTTTCTTTGTTTTGGTGTTGATTGTTTTTCATATGTTTTCAGTCTACATCGTTACAGGATATACTTGACATATGAGAGAAAAAAACGACAAAAGCTGAGATGGCGGCCTCACTTCAGGCTGATAGAGAACAGCTTCGATCGTAGCTGGATCTGGGGTGCGAAAAAATTTGGATCCGAGCTTCGATCGTAGCTGAATTCCATTTCTTTCCGTCACGGCGGCCGGTCGGGTGCATTTCTCGCACCCCCGGCCGCCGCCGCAAGTTCTGGAATCCTCCGTGAGAAACGCTGGGCCCGCGCAAAAACCTCATAGGTTCTCATGAGTAATGTAATGTAATGTTTATCGTAATCGACAAGGATCGGGAGCAATAAACAACGAAAATGCAATTACATCAATGTACATGCTACCGTAATATTTGGGTGGATAGATGCTGCTGCCGCTGCTGCCCAGACCGCAGTAGAGTGACCACACCCGTGCCCTCGATGCCTACCCCGGCACCGCCCTCAGAGTGGAGTGGCTACCATATAATGGAGATAGTTCGTCAGATTTGTTTTGAGTACTTTGGAATTGTCTTCACAAACGATGGAAGCTGGTAACTGATTCCAAACAGTGCAAACTCTGTGAGATAGGACAGATTGTTCGAGAGCAGTGGTTGATTTGAGACGGTTTTTAGTCCATTCCCTCTACTCCTTGACTGAATTGAAGACTCTTTTGAGTACAATACAATCGGATCTTCTTCTTTGTCCACCCAAACTTGACCATACACATACTTATGTGCAGTTGTTTATCAGCCTGATTCCGACATACAATGTTATAGCATGATGGGTTGGTTATCTGGTAGCACACACAATCCTACAGTGGGGTATTGGGGCTCCTTGGCTGGAACAGTGCGGCGCGAGTCCTGACTGTTCATGGTAGATGGGCGTGAACATCGCGAAGTGACCAGTTCCGGATGCGAGGCGTGGTAGAAGATCTTGAAAGACTGCCGCCGCCGATGGTAGGGTTCTCAGAGAGTGAGAGTGGGTTCACGCGCCCCACCGGATGGTAGTGGAATTCGGCAGAACAATTGCCCGCGAGGGGAATCGAACCACCGACCATGCGCTTAGCAGGTTGCGACGCTAACCACTTGGCCAACCCGGCCCTACTTATGTGCAGTACAAACATCTTTGATTGTTCTGCGCAATGAAAGAGGTTTGAGATCAAGTGATTTCGTTTCGAGTGATTTCGTTTCGTCATAGTCATGTTTGCGATTCCGAATAAACATTTGATTTGATTTGACTATGAAATGAAAACATCTCGCCTCGTTCTCTACATGTTCCATTCATTTTTTTGAATGTGATTTTATTGTGAAAAGTTTTTTATTGATTTTCTCCCACGTGACATTCTTGAAATGGACACGAAACTTAGAGTGGTGTGTTCCTTTGAAGAAGATCTCCGGGGAAAACAGAAGTCGCGGGCGATTGGGGCAAATCGTATGTGGACAATTCGAATATAGTTATAACTTTTTGAGATGAATTCAAAAATTAGCATATTCGAATATTTTACTACGATTCCGCGATGGCTAAGATGCAACAAGAGATCCCGCCCATCGCTCCGCTCCTTGCCTGTTGCACGGCACAGGGCGATCAGCTGATCGGCAGTTTCGATGTTTTCTTTTTTGTTTTCAGTGTTTGTGTTTTGTTCATGTTTTCATGCTACCAAGATATTAGAACTAACATTCACACCTTTCACATCACTATGATTCAAATTGTACACGCATGATTGTTCTTTGAACCTTTTCGAAATGTGTCAGTGCCCTGTTTCATGCACGTGAGCTCCCGAGTCTGTTTATTTACTGATCGTAATTTGCAGTGTACTGTGACAGTACTCGGCTACTCGGCGAGGAACGACGCGAGAAGCTGCTGAATAAGCTGGGCAACTGGGTGGGCAGGGGCAGTGAGTGCAGGCGGACAAGCAAAAGTGAGTGTGTTGTTTATTATTAAAACAGTGCTGTTGAGGAAAGTATTCGTTGGCGGTGTGACTAATGTTCTCGGACAATGCTCGACTATTCAGCAGATACCTGTTGTAGTATGAGGCTACTAACGTGAACTACTCAAACCCGCATTTTTGATGTAGGACTTTTTCGTAGTTTAAAAAACAGCTGCAACGCTACGTTTACTCTGCTGGCAAAACACATGCGTCGGCGATCAATCAATTGCTAGCTCTCTCTTTCTCTCTCTCTCTCTCTCTCCCCCGCAACACACAATCAATCGCTGCCATCAGTCACGCGACTCCTCTCCGACTATGTTCGACCGCTTGCCGACCGAGCTCTTGTCGCGTGTGATCTCCCTGTTGGACTACAAAGATGTGAGCTCTCTTATGTTCGCCTCTGCTGATGTGCTCATTCGATCTCCAATCGGACTACGCGCCGACTCACTCATCGTACAGGGAGCGGAGGTATATGTCGTGAGCTTCCATTCAGATGTCATACTTCTAATCTCGACTCAAAAGACGTTGTCTTCCGAGGTTGCTGTTTTTTCCTAACGCACTCGTTTGCAGGTTGCATTTGAAGTGGACGATTTCAAAGTAGTGATTCCATATCAGCAAGATTCGCGTTTCTTTCACGATCTTGTTATTGCGATCCTGCAAAGCTCTCACATCAAGCGACTGGTATGGGTGAGTATACACTGAGAATGAGGGAGAGAGAGAGGGAGTGAGAGAGAGGGAGAGAGGGGGGGAGAGCGAGAGCATCACAATGAAATCAACTCTCCCCTCGGTGCTACCCATTACAACAGGGCAATGGATGTCTTCCTAAACATATAACTGAACAAGACAGGAATTGAATTGAACATAACACATTTTAAATGAACGTTGCTCAGAATCCGAAGTGGGCTTCGAACTCGTGGGACACGATCGTCAGTGGTCTGACCGGATATCGCGTGAACGTCGATTCACTTCGAATGGTACTTCTAACCTGTTGAAAACTCTGGAGGCGTCAAGTGTTTCAGGAAATCAATGAACACGTATCTTCAAACGCCGCTACACAGCTTTGTCAATGCATGAACGCAAAAGATGTATGTTTGTATTTCAGTTAGCGGTGTGATTAGGTTGCAGTCAGTCTCTTCAAACTACTAAAAAAACCACTTCCGATAGCGATATGACCTCGCGCGTTTTCAGGTCGATCTCACTACACACGCTCCCGGATACGAAGACTTGCTGAGCCTGGATATTGTAAAAAATTGAACTGAGTGCATGTTTTGATGCTTGTTTCAGGTGCAACAGTGTTCTGCGCTACGTTTGTCCCTCTACGGCAATGTTGTCGACTCGGAGGTTCTGTTATCACTCTCTGCGTCGCGCATTGTGACGCGCATCCATCACTCCGCTGTTCCCGCAGCCATTCAAATGGTCAAGGTACGTCTCGTGCTTCACATCACTTTTCGATGGAATTTGTTTACATTGAAGAAACCTTCCTATTTTTAAAGTTAAGTTAGCCGATGTGAAATGTGTCTCATAACTAATAAACTTTCTAATAGAAAATTTGTGTCAAAGCCTCAATGTTGGTGTAATGACATGAATACACAGAGGGAAAAGTGTGCAGAATTGTACATAGTGCATAGTGTGTTATGGTTCCTCCATTTTCTCATAGTTTTCGGCACATGGTCCAATTGACGTGTATTATTTTTAGTGTGATTTTTAACAGTGTCGATTATCCGGAGTCAACTCAAATCGAAAACCAGCGTATGCACTACCTTTAAATGCACAGCGGCAACTTAATTCTGCAACTAGCTCTCTTGAACGCGCGTTACCACTCATACAAAACATTTGCCGTGGACTCGAACTGGCGAGGTATGCGCCATAACTGCGCACACACGCATTACGCCACACAGTAAGTTAACGAGCCTAGTTCATCTGGGCTTATGTCATCTCTTGCGATTCCTGAAGTATTGAAGCGTTCAACAGGATGGAAGTCGTGGCGGGACCAATTTTGAGTTTGAAATAACATGCTGCAACCAGCGAGTTGCAACATTCGAAAGAAACGGGGAATCGTCGTTCCTTTTCACTGATTCAATATCATCTAGGTTAAAACGATTTTACAAGTACCTAAACTTCAATAAAGTCGCCTCTGTACATTTAAGTGAGCGTACTTCAGGACGCGTTGTCCGGAAGGCGCGTTCTCGAATGTCTGGGTGTGGGATGGTCGACAGACGACGCGGGCGATGCCATGTGGCAGTTGGCGGCTGAAAAAGAGACATACGCGATTGAAGGAATGCAATCCCAGCACGAGCACGAGTACGCTAAATAAAAACCACTCGATTCATAGTCGGTTGCAGCGTCCACCGTCCCTTGGATGTCGAGTTTCTTAGAATGGCGTTTTGGGGACGGGGACATGATACGTCCGATAAGTAGGTCGTTTTTGATATTTTTCTCTATTCCTCCCAGTCTCTCTCACTCTATTTCTCACTCTATTTTTTTCTCTATCTCTCTTCCTCCATTTCTCTTTGATAATTGAACTATCGCCGCAGGGTCTTGAACGCGCAAAAACGGAACGGCAGGATATGGTTCTGTTTCACCGTGAGAAAGAGCGATTTTGATGCATGATCAGCATCACCAACAACACGTCACTGCCCGGATAGTTGCACAGCGGCGTGTGCACAGACCGCTCCGTAAAGCACGCGACGCGTCCCTTTTTGCGAATTACCAGCAAAATATAGAGAGCGAGAATTTGTCGGCTGAAAGAGATACGCGCTTGCCGGTCTCTCTCTCTCTCTCTCTCTCTCTCTCTCTCTCTCTCTCTCTCTCTCTCTCTATGGGGCGCGCTGTGCAACCGTCCGGACAGTACCCACGCCCACCGCCAAATTCCGTATTATTTTATGTTGCAATTGGCGTTTAGTACTGTAATTTATCGTAACCTTGTTAACTATATTATCATGTGCTGTTTGATAAAAGATAAATATTCTGATTTTGATTTTGATTTTGTAATGCGGTGGTTCGTGGCCGACGGAGACAACAAGTACAAGCAAGCTTCGTCGAACGATCAGCAGTATGAAGTGGAGGGAGGGGAAATGGGCGACATACTCGAAGAGTCGCCGCCCGGTCTCGCACAGCAAGGTGAGGCTGCACTTTTTCCATTAACATTGTGTTATCGAATGTTTGCGTTTTATTTGTGACTATGTGATTGTCATTCAGCGATTTTGTGTGGTAAGGCTGTGGTTGACTTCGACAATCTGGAAGCACTGCGGAAACGTATACGGATTCTGGAAGGGCAGCAGCAGCAGGGATTTGAACAGTGGGAGGACGACTGGGATCAGCCACAGGTGGAAGAAGCGGACGCAGTGTTTCCTCGAGAGGAGGATTTGGAAGCTGGAGGTACCAACTATGAAAATTTGATTACTTGTTTTCAAACAATTTTATTAGAGTATGAAGTGGTTGCCGAGATTCCGCCGAAGTTCGCAGCAGGCCAACCGAGAAGAATCACCTCCGAGATCTTCTTAAACTATCAACTCCACGTAGATGCGAGAGCAACATTTCAACAGAGTAGAGGTATGGTAATGGGGGTATGTCAGATCGTCCGGTCTGGTGGCGCAGGATGATTGGCGGTCACCCTGTAGCTTTCAATCGCAGCTTGGAGACAAGGTGAGTGCCGGGGGAGAAAAGGAGAGAGAGAGTGAGAGAGAAAGAGAGAGAGAGAGAGAGAGAGAGAGAGAAAGAGAGAAAGAGAAGGGTTGTATGTAGCGTATTTCGATTTATTCATGTTCTGAGGTTACTGTACTTTGAACTGGTTACGGTATGGTTATGTGAGCATGTCAGGTCAGGTCTAGTGTGATTCGCGACAGCGACGAGCAGGAGAGCAGGAGAGAAGAGAGCAGCAGCTATAGAGAACAGAATATCATAATCGCATTTACCATTTTTGTTTAGTTTAGTTTATATATTGTATCGTTCTTATACACTAGTTTGTTATTCCCAAAGGTGCCATTTATCTCACTTACAATATTTATTTATTGTGTCATTACGGTTGTTGGTTCACTGATCTGCGCGAAACAGTCAATAAGCCTCGCAGTCGCCACTCTCAAATCATTCGTTTCACATTTCCCTGTCCCGAGTGGTTGTTTTCTTTGCGAATCGCCCCCTGTATTCTCAGCGTCATAGACAATCAACAACAGTCTAGACTCACTTCCCCCCTTTTTTCCTTTTTTGTAAAACTTCTTTGTATACTTATGTATAAATTCACGAGGCAGTTTTAGAGGCAACATTTCACACTCCTAATATGGTGTGAGCCCTAAATATTTCGAACCGGGTCGACACTGCAGGAAGAAAGCGCGGAATTGCCATAACATTTCCATAACGAGACAAGGGTGTTTCGCATGAAATGGGAATAGCTTATAAATTTACAAGGCAGTTTTGAAGGCATCGTTTCACACTCCTAATACGGTGTGAGTCCTTATAAATTCGAACCGGGTCGACACTGCAGGAAGAAAGCGTAAAATTGCCATAATATTTGCATAACGATCCAAGGGAGTTTCGCATGAAATGGGAATAGCTTATAAATTTACAAGGCAGTTTTGAAGGCATTGTTTCACACTCCTAAAAAGGTGTGAGCCCTAAATATTTCGAACCGGGTCGACACTGCAGGAAAAAAGCGCGAAATTGCCATAATATTTGCATAACGAGACAAGGGAGTTTCGCATGAAATGGGAATAGCCTATAAATTCACAAGGCAGTTTTGGAGGCAACGTTTCACACTCCTAATATGATGTGAGCCCTAAATATTTTGAACCGGATCGACACCGCAGGAAGAAAGCGCGAAATTGCCATAACATTTCCATAACAAGACAAGGGTGTTTCGCATGAAATGGGAATAGCCTATAAATTCACAGGGCAGTTTTGGAGGCAACGTTTCACACTCCCAATATGGTGTGAGCCCTAATGAATTCGAACCGGGTCGACACTGCAGGAAGAAAGCGCGAAACTGCCATAATATTTGCATAACGAGACAAGGGTGTTTCGCATGAAATGGGATTAGCCTATAAATTTACAAGGCAGTTTTAGAGGCAACGTTTCACACTCCTAATATGGTGTGAGCCCTAAATATTTCGAACCGGGTCGACACTGCAGGAAGAAAGCGCGAAATTGCCATAACATTTCCATAACGAGACAAGGGTGTTTCGCATGAAATGGGAATAGCCTATAAATTCACAGGGCAGTTTCGAAGGCAACGTTTCACACTCCCAATATGGTGTGAGCCCTAATAAATTCGAACCGGGTCGACACTGCAGGAAGAAAGCGCGAAACTGCCATAATATTTGCATAACGAGACAAGGGTGTTTCGCATGAAATGGGATTAGCCTATAAATATACGAGGCAGTTTTGGAGGCAACGTTTCACACTCCTAATATGGTGTGAGCCCTAAACATTTCGAACCGGGTCGACACTGCAGGAAGAAAGCGCGAAACTGCCATAATATTTGCATAACGAGACAAGGGTGTTTCGCATGAAATGGGATTAGCCTATAAATATACGAGGCAGTTTTGGAGGCAACGTTTCACACTCCTAATATGATGTGAGCCCTAAATATTTTGAACCGGATCGACACCGCAGGAAGAAAGCGCGAAACTGCCATAATATTTGCATAACGAGACAAGGGTGTTTCGCATGAAATGGGATTAGCCTATAAATTTACAAGGCAGTTTTAGAGGCAACGTTTCACACTCCTAATATGATGTGAGCCCTAAATATTTTGAACCGGGTCGACACTGCAGGAAAAAAGCGCGAAATTGCCATAATATTTGCATAACGAGACAAGGGAGTTTCGCATGAAATGGGATTCGCCTATAAATTTACGAGGCAGTTTTGGAGGCAACGTTTCACACTCCTAATATGATGTGAGCCCTAAATATTTTGAACCGGGTCGACACTGCAGGAAGAAAGCGCGAAACTGCCATAATATTTGCATAACGAGACAAGGGTGTTTCGCATGAAATGGGATTAGCCTATAAATTTACAAGGCAGTTTTAGAGGCAACGTTTCACACTCCTAATATGATGTGAGCCCTAAATATTTTGAACCGGGTCGACACTGCAGGAAAAAAGCGCGAAATTGCCATAATATTTGCATAACGAGACAAGGGAGTTTCGCATGAAATGGGATTAGCCTATAAATTTACGAGGCAGTTTTGGAGGCAACGTTTCACACTCCTAATATGATGTGAGCCCTAAATATTTCGAACCGGGTCGACACTGCAGGAAAAAAGCGCGAAATTGCCATAATATTTGCATAACGAGACAAGGGAGTTTCGCATGAAATGGGAATAGCCTATAAATTCACAAGGCAGTTTTGGAGGCAACGTTTCACACTCCTAATATGATGTGAGCCCTAAATATTTTGAACCGGATCGACACCGCAGGAAGAAAGCGCGAAATTGCCATAACATTTCCATAACAAGACAAGGGTGTTTCGCATGAAATGGGAATAGCCTATAAATTCACAGGGCAGTTTTGGAGGCAACGTTTCACACTCCCAATATGGTGTGAGCCCTAATGAATTCGAACCGGGTCGACACTGCAGGAAGAAAGCGCGAAACTGCCATAATATTTGCATAACGAGACAAGGGTGTTTCGCATGAAATGGGATTAGCCTATAAATTTACAAGGCAGTTTTAGATGCAACGTTTCACACTCCTAATATGGTGTGAGCCCTAAATATTTCGAACCGGGTCGACACTGCAGGAAGAAAGCGCGAAATTGCCATAACATTTCCATAACGAGACAAGGGTGTTTCGCATGAAATGGGAATAGCCTATAAATTCACAGGGCAGTTTTGGAGGCAACGTTTCACACTCCCAATATGGTGTGAGCCCTAATAAATTCGAACCGGGTCGACACTGCAGGAAGAAAGCGCGAAACTGCCATAATATTTGCATAACGAGACAAGGGTGTTTCGCATGAAATGGGATTAGCCTATAAATTTACGAGGCAGTTTTGGAGGCAACGTTTCACACTCCTAATATGGTGTGAGCCCTAAACATTTCGAACCGGGTCGACACTGCAGGAAGAAAGCGCGAAACTGCCATAATATTTGCATAACGAGACAAGGGTGTTTCACATGAAATGGGAATAGCTTATAAATTTACAAGGCAGTTTTGAAGGCATCGTTTCACACTCCTAATATGATGTGAGCCCTAAATATTTTGAACCGGATCGACACCGCAGGAAGAAAGCGCGAAATTGCCATAACATTTCCATAACAAGACAAGGGTGTTTCGCATGAAATGGGAATAGCCTATAAATTCACAGGGCAGTTTTTGAGGCAACGTTTCACACTCCCAATATGGTGTGAAACGAACATTAGGTTGATCTCTTCTCGCCCCGACTCGCGCGCGCATATTCTAGCCGGCGATTTCAACTTCCCGCATATTGACTGGCGCTCACTCACAGCGATCCACTCTCTCGACCGCATTTATCAACTTTATCGCCACGTTTTCGCTATCCCAACTGGTCCATAAACCCACTATGGTCCACCGGCCCGGGCAAACTCCCCACATCCTCGATCTGATACTGACTGACAAGGTTGATCTCTTCTCACACATTTCCATTGGCTCACGTGTTGCGTTGTGTGATCACCTCCCAGTGATTGCCTCTCTCTCTATTCGCCAAACGCAGCGCTCTACCCTCTCACCTCGCTTTGATTATGCCAAGGCGGACTGGCCCGCCATCAACTCGCGCATTGCCTCCATTGACTGGACTCTCACATTCGCCGAACGGACACTCGCTGAGTGTTGCAGTTTGTTCCAAGATTGTGTCGCATCCTGTCAATTGGACTTTATTCCAGTGAAACCGCAGCGTAGTAACAGCCAGAAAACGCCAGCATATATCCAGCGTCTGAGTGCAAAAGCGACGCGCCTTGCCGCCAGGCGACCCTATTCCCGCGACACTAAACGAGCACATAAAGATCTGAGACGCGCGCTGTACGCATGGAACACCAAGCTTGAGTCGAGTCTGCTCTTTAAGGGACAGAGAAAATTCTTTCACCACGTTCGATTTAGGCTGAACCCCGCAGATGGAATCGGCCCAATAAGCTCTGCTGATGGCGTGTACATTCATGATGAGAGTGAGAAGGAAGAGGCTTTTTCAGAGTATTTTGACTCAGTGTATTCTAATCTACCAATCCCGTCTGGTGCGCCACTCACTGATTCTTCCCATTCAATCAATCAATTTCACATTACCCACATTCTCATTGCCAAAACAATACGCTCACTCGCGCCAAAAATCAATACGTCGCCAGATGGGATAACGCATATTTTCTTGAAGCACACTGTAGACTCTGTAGTCACTCCAATCTTTCTCCTCTTCCAGCAGTCTCTTTCCGCGTGTGTCGTTCCTCCTATATGGAAGATAGGGTATGTAAGACCCATCCACAAGGGTGGGTCCCAGAGTGAGGTAGTCAACTACCGTCCCATTGCTCTCACTGCCACACTTTCCAAACTGCTGGAGAGGATTTGCGCGGCGCAGATGACAGAGCATTTTGAAAAACACTGCCTTCTCACCTCTCGCCAATTCGGTTTCCGCGCGGGCCGATCCACATGCGCACAGCTCGTTGAGTGTCATGCCCAGTGGTCGCGTGATCTCACCGACGGGCAAGTAGTCGACTGCCTTTATGTAGATTACAAAAAAGGCGTTTGATTGCATAAATCATTCCATGTTGTTCAAGAAGCTCCACTCACTTGGTGTTCGCGGCAGTGCACTCGCGTGGATCAAATCTTTTCTGTGCGATAGAACAACGCGTGTACTTGTCAGTCAGTGTCTATCCTCCCCACGCACTGTGAATTGCGGTGTTCCTCAGGGGAGCTGTCTCGGGCCTCTTCTTTTCAATGTATTTATTAACAACATTGTCGACTGTTTGCCGGACTATGTTCGCTGCGCATTGTATGCTGACGATTTGAAAGTGTCCTACGCGTTCTGTCCCCTCGATCTCACCGCGCGCACTAAGTTTCAGCAAGCAGTCGACTGTGTTTCTGAGTGGTCGATTGAGTGGGGTCTCACCATATCTGCTAGCAAAACACAGGTTCTTCACTTGGGCAAGCGAAATCCGCTGTATGCATATTCTCTTGGCACAGTGACTCTAGAAACCCCTGAGTGTGTTAAAGATCTTGGTGAGTATATCTCTACTCGCCTTTCTTTCGATGACTACATTAAACGCATTGTCGATCGCACACTTTGAGGAATCAATGACTTCCTAAGAGCATACCGTACCCGCAGCTTAGCCGTTCTTTGCAAAGCATTTGTGACATATTATCGCTGTAAGCTGGAGTACTGTACTGAGCTCTGGAATCCCACCGATGTGCGCTCAGTGAATCTTATTGAGGGCGTTCAACGGTATTTCACCAGACGAATCTGCCATAGAAATGGCATTTTTAATCTAGGATACTCTGCCAGACTCTGCCTGCTAGGCTTGGAGACTCTCGAGTCACGACGAGCAGTCAATGATATTGCCTACATACATAAAATTGTACACGGTCGCACCGTCTTTGACTCATCCGCCATCTATAATATCATATCCACATCATCGAGACACTCTCACTGCCACCGAATCGTACCCTCTTTTGATCCGTCCGTTAGAACACAGACATTCATTCGCCGCAAGTTTCGAATATGGAATTCCTTACCATTTAACATTATAGCTATCAGAGACACCGGTTCTTTCAAAGAGGAGGTTAGAAAATGCATGATTGAACCATCTCGCATCCGCGCTTCCTGATCGATACGGGCACGGGCTCCCCAGTATCTCCCCAGTATACAACAGAGCACATTCATTTCATATACATATGTCTGTTGTATTGTCCCATACGCATTTGTATCTGTTTTACCATTCTTTGATTTGATCTTAATCACAAATACGTTGCACCACTTATTACAGCCACAGTAACAGAATGTGTATTCTGTTGGACTAGGAGTGTCGCGTCCCATCGCACACACCGTACCCGCACTGGAAACCCCCACTCGAACTCCCGCCGCACTCTACCATCCGGCTGAGTATCTTATCGCCTGCACATCAGAGAGCAGTATATAAGCTCTGGCTGCCGCCATCGCTTCAGTCTTGAACCGACCGTGATGTAGACTCTTGGTGTACCCGTCATGTAGTCTTGTGTGTAGAGTCAGTCTTGGACTCGTATGTGATATCGTTGTGTTGTTGTACGATTGTTGTCGTGTACATATCTCTATGCTATAGTAAACTCTTATCTCTATATGTCTTGGGACTGTCTGTGGATGCATTGGTATTGGGTTACGGTAGACATGGGTTTATGGTTTCTTATGGTAGCAGCATTGGTATTATGGTAGTAGCACGGGTTCCACTGGCACGTAGGACTGTTCTAGTCGTATAGCCCCGCCGACACTTGTCGTCGGGTACGCTAGACGGACCGACATGCTAACTGGTACCAGCGAGTGTCTTTTCTTTGTAGGAGGGCGATCCACCACCTCATCATTTATTGTCTTACCGTTTTTGTTCTACCATGCATTCCATTGATGTTCTTTTTCGACTACGCATAGTCGCTTTGTGTGTCGTTTGGTTTTCCATTCCGCCACTCTCCGCTTCGACGCGCTGTCGAAAAAGAGAATTGTATCACACGCGATTATTATGCACCTTCTTCTCTCTCCTTGCTAGGGGTCTGAATGTAAGGGGCAGACTAGCTCGGATATCAATTCCTCTATGTCTTATTTCCTTTCTCTTCATCAGATATGATGTGCGGCCGGGAGCCTTTTCAGGGCAGGATCGGCGGGCGCGAAGTGTGCGGGCTGATCACCCCACACACACACAGGGCGCAATCGATCGGTCCGGGCAGGAAGAGCTGAAAGCACACTCAATCGGCGAGGAGAGCAGAGAAGAGAGAGACCCCCTTTCGCAGCCTCGATTGCGAGCGCAATCGAATGGCAGAAGCGATTAGGGCAGAGAGGAAATTGAGAGCACAGCGTGTCTGCCGAATGGAGAAAGAGAAGAACAACAACGTTACTCACCGAAGAAGACGAAGAAGCATCGCCAGTTTCAGAGGCGTGATGCGACGCGATCGATAAGTCGATAGATCGATCGGAGACGACAAGCACCGCAAGGGGCGGGCGGTACACACAGAGTGCCCACTCCACACCACAGCAGAGAGGGCGGATCAATATGTGGTCAGGAACGCCGAGTGACTGCAGGAGGCAGCGAGATCGCTATCAGTCGCAGACAGGCGGGAAGAGCCAGGCGAGATAGTGGGCGGGCAGTACACACGGAGCGCTCACACCACACCACGGCAGAGAGGGCGGATCAATATTTGGTCAGCGAGCGCCGGGTGGCAGCAGGAGACAGAGGCTAGATCATGTGTTGCCGAACAATGTTGTGTTATATACGAATGTATCTAAATTAGAAACCTTCGAAATAGCTTGGTCGAATCGCTCACGCGTCTGCCGGTCGCTCATTGACGCGCGCTACACACGTTACAAATTTCTCTCTTATTCCCTTCATCTCCTAAGCAGTTCCATTACCTAGCAAGCTACTAGCTAGTCGAAATGAAATTCTACTACGAGTAAACTAGCCGATCTTCACTAGTTATCATGTAATATCACGAGTGCATGTACCGTTAAGTTTGTTTATCAGCAGTTTCAAGTTATACAACCTAGCCAATAAGAGGACTGACCTAAGGCTCTCGAGTACAAATCGCTAGCTGTATACAAGGGTCCATCAATTAATGCAATAAATTTGGATCAGATGACGTCACAGACTTCTGACTAGAGGCTCACGAAAGTTGTGAAGGTGGTCGTCACTCCACCGTGACTAGCGGTACATCATTGGCCGCCGAGAGGATTGAACTCGGGACCGCATGATAGCTGCGCGCACATCCACTGCGCTAGCCACCCCATATTCTCAAAGAAGTTTCATCATGATGTGGAATAGCTCAAGTGGTAAGGTGAGGGCGTACTGGTACTAACCAGGCGCGTTCGATCTTCATATCTGCCTGTTTGTTTTGCGAATGTTTTGCGAATGTTTGTAAATGAATTCGAATGTTGCTTTTAGAATCATTTATGTATGCACATACGTACATTAGATTTTGAGCCACAATGACTACAGAGTGCGGGTGAGGCGCGGGTGGGGCGAGGGTGGGATGCGGGTGGCTGACGACTAGTTGGCGGCCCGCGCCCCACCTGCACCCCACGAGCAGCTCACCCGCGCCCCACCCGCACCCCACCCGCACTCTGTAGTCAGAGCACTGAAACCTCGGTCATGAATTGTAATTGCAGAGCCGAGTGCGTTAAACTGATCTTCCTTATTATATTATGTTAATGGTAGTATTACTGTCAAAATTGGGAAGTTGTGGCACAGAGATCAAAGCAACCTCACCCGCACTGCTCTGCTCTTCCGCTATTCGCACGTTCTTTAACTGCCGAGCGCTCTCACTCGCCCTCTCCTCACCGATCGACCCATTTGATTGCAGGCCGGCTGCCCATTCCGGCTCGCACGAGAAAGAGAGCGCGCGCAGAGAGCGTGCGCGAGTGAGAGAATCAGAGGTCAGAGAGAGAAGAGAGTGGCTGATCGAAAAGCGGGGCATGCTCGGCTGGAAGAAGAGAGAGCGCGCAGAGAGCGTACGCTCGTGAGAGAGCCAAGAGGCCAGGATGTGAGAGTGGCTGAGCGAGAGGCGGGGCATGAGCGTTTGGCCAATCAGATTGCACTGACAGTGGGCCGAGCGACCAATGAGCGCAGAGTGCAGTGGGCGGAGCTTACGTGATGCGCGTCGTCGTCGTCGTCGTCGTCGTCGTAAACACGTTTAGTGGCAGAATGAGCGAAAAGTTGTTCTGGATATTTCGGAAGCCGCAACCGATATTTATTTCTTGTATCATACTCATAAGTCTTGTCAAATGATATTCTAACAAAAAAACACATACTATGGAGTATATCGTATTGGGATAGAGGAAATTGAGTATGCCTTGGGGGTGACGCGCTGCGCGCGTCAAAGATCAAGACAAACGGGCGGCGCTGCGCGCCGCCCTCAATGTACGAGCTCACTCTGAAATCGTATGTTTAACTGTGTCGTTCTTGTGAAGAAGAACTCTACTCACCCTGCTTTCGAAGTTACTTGAACAAAGACAGCCGATTGATGAATGATGTGACTACACCATGTCTATAAAAAATATTTTTCATGTGTGTTGTTTGTTTTTGTTCCCACCTCAACTTCATTCCGGCGAGCCTCCTGGTAACACAACAATATGCAATACTGAACACTGAAAATGTATTTCATCTAAATTTAATCACGATGGTACCATATTTTTCGATTCTACATTTCTGATTACTGTCCATTTTCTACTTGATGCATTTGATTTGTGATTTCAATGAAAACTCACCTCAACCATCCGATAAAATTCAAAATCCAGGTGATCTTGCGGCGAGCGGAAGCGCGGCGAACCTATAAAATAATGTATTCTACTAATTAATAATGTATTGTCCCTACATACCAGAGTGGACCACTGTTCGACGGGAATCCGAACGAGTGGATGCCAATGCAGCCAGTCCCAACGTATGTAGATCAGCGGATAGAGGATGTTGCAGTACCTAGGCGAGAGTAACGGTGGTCATTTATTTATCAATTGATCCCCTCTCTCGTATTCGAACTTGCTTTGATACGAAATGAAAGAAATCAATATGTGTTTCTCACCATACGCTAATTCCCCGTGTCATAGCAATCGTTCGGACGAGTGGGTGGGCGAGCGAGCCGGGATGGAGCTGAAACACATGGGTGAGTGAAAATTAAATTTATTACACCACAGACCACAGGATGTCATGCATGAAATACTTGTGAACAATCGAATATTGACAATAATGATGAGTGATGAGTTTTGAATTCTTAGAAGCTGTGTTGTTCGCCCACCATTTTGGCGATGAGGTGCGCGGTCGTGCCAACCAGCTCGCATCCTCCGATGGCGATGAAACACCACGGCAGCTGGAAAAGTTTTTGTGATGTCAAAACCTCTTTCGCTCAGTCAGAGTTGAGGATAGAGCACTAGAAAAAAGAAAAAAGAGCGCGACGCGCCTGCGCGTCGCGTGCGAACTGTCGGCGCGTTGCTGCAAATTGGCACCTGGTCAAGACACTTACCATTGGATCGGTGCGACAGCCCCGTCCACTCCACAGTGAAAAGACGGATACAGCAGCGAGCACAACGCCCGCCAACTTGTAGCAGACCGATAGGAAGGTGCGCACTGAAATCAGTATAAGGTGTTGGGAACTACATACTTCGTGGTTTCTATAGAGTATCGCCATTTTTACTGTACGGTAATTCTCGGCGCTCGGTCATACATACAGGGTCAGAAAGGGTCATTACGAGGTAAAGATCGTTCCGTGTGTTTGATGACGCACCATGAAAGAGCGTCCAGAAGACGAGATTGAAGTGGAATGCGTCTCTCGTCTCCGCGCATCGAATCGCCGCGTGGTCGGCGCGGAGGGAGGCCAGAGTGGGGAGGACTGGAAGAGGTAAGTTCGGAAATGTGTACTGTTTATGAGTGGTATTTGGTTTTTCTCACTACTCATAGAGAAATAATGTAAACGTATCAATACCAATTGTTTAAGCCGAAAATAACAGATTATAACTAACTGTGAAATGTTTGTTTACATCAACATGCTGGAGCACTCACCTCTCTCCTTGTCGGGCACAGTCGCAGCAGCTTCGACATCTCTCCGCTCAGCTTCGTTGAGTGCCACGTCCGACATCACTTTGGGATGGGAGGAGGACAAGGAGTGAGTGAGTGAGTGTCAGTGAGTGAGAGTTGAGGAGTGAGTGACCCGGAGTACTCATGGGAGCGCGTGGCTTGTGATAGCCTGCGGCATGCGATCAATATGAACACTGCAGGGTCGCCACATGAGCAAGTCATTATTTTATCTTTCAATAGTACTTCCAAGTGAAAGTAGCTTGTTTGCACTGCTCGCAGAAATTTGTGATACATATGTGTACTTCGAACGGATTTTTTTTCTCTCGTGCACCGAGCCTTGTGATGCAGTTGTTAACTGAAGAAACTGAAGATCAATTATTCTCTTCGTCTAACGCATCTAATGAAATCGTATGTGAGATCAATCATCTCACATGCAGCCTTTCTAGTTTCTTTGATAAAAAACGGTTTACAGCGCGTCGAAAATTATGGACTGTTCAGTACAAAAGACGGAAACAACCAATACACGACATTCGAAACATGCGGTCAATCGTCTTTCTCGCTCTTGTTGGTGTCGCAGGTTTTTCTTACTTTTTATATTTACAACGATTTTAATATTATAACGATTATAACACAACACTCAGTTCCTTGTCATGTCCATAGCGAAAAATGATATAGTCGCCGCCTGGAGGATAGTTTCTGCTATTGACAGCCGGGGTCAGTTGGCGAAACTCATTCGCGAGCGAGAGAGGTCAGACAGCGCGGGAAAGGCTCGAGTGTGTCGCGGCCTCTTTGATTCGCATGTCGGCTTCTTTGATCGATATTATCGTTTAAATGCGCGCGCGTGGGTCTCCTCACGACGAGAGGATAGATCAATTGCGACTCGAGGGTAGATCGATTTTCTACCGTGACCCGGCGAACTATCCCCCAGAATAATATTATATGTAGTAAAAAAAAAGTCTCATCTAAAATACATGGTGGATAACTCTCTTATCCCTAGCTGGTGCTGTGACGCGGCTATCATCGAAAGACGAATTCGACGACGTCCTCCACTCTCACACAACAACTATCGTCATGGCCAGAGCGAACTGGTATGTTCCCGTTCGCACTAGATTCTGAAAACAACAACACTATCACAACAACAACAACAATAATTTGCGCCAACCATACCGGTTGGCACAGGTCGACGACAAATTTCTGTCGTTTAAGTACGGCACGACCGGAGAATTTGGTGTGTGTGTGTTTTTTTTTTTAAATATTTCTGTGACGGAAAAAAAATCTGAACATATCTTTCTAAATATTCCTGTGACGGAGAAAAATCTGAACATATCGAACATATCTTACGCCACCTACGACCGCATTTTTGCGAAATAGGCGTGAGCTGTCGTGGGAAAATCGCTGTGCTATGGTGTCGTGCCATACGTCTCTTGAATCGGAGGCTACTTTTACCCAAACGTTTTAGAAGTGGCCCAGCAGCTCCGTGTCACCTCTGTGCCCATGTTCTACGTCTTCGTCGATGGGTGAGTTTTCATAGCGGTCAGTCTCTTCGAAGCGCCTTCGAAACACGTCCAAAACATGTTGATGGGAGTGTTTCGAAGAGACTGACCACACCTTGAAGCAGACAACACTTTGCTGCGCTCGCTTGCGGTTTCGATTGACTGATTCGATTCGACAATGCGATCTTGTGATCGACACGGATAAGCAATGAGTGCACGGACCTACTAATACACGAATTGAACAAGTGATAATGTCATTATGGTTTATGATTTATTGATTAATGATGATTTATTGATTAATGATGATTTATTGATTAATGACAATTTATTGATTATTGATGATTGATTGATTATATGATTATATGGTTCATATGATTGTCTCGCAGCACGCACGTGGATGACTTGTATGGCGCGAACGCGGAGCAGCTTCGCAAACTCGTCGCTAGTGCACTCTAATCAACCCCGAGCGCACATTTTAAAACTTTGCGACGTGTTTTCTGCATGTGCAGTCGAGATCGGCATAAAAGTGATTTATAAAAATCGATTGTATCTATTGTATCTCGCTGCACGCGTTGTGTTTTCGTGACTTTATATTATATGCATTTTTATTCGAACCCGTGAAACCGATCGATGTAAGTAAGTCATGTAAGATATCTTCATTTCACAAATGCTACAACACCACACAATACACTGACAAACACACATTCTAAGCAGGTTGAGTAAGTGTTCTCTACATCTAAGTAATTTCTGTTGATCCCATATGTTTTAAGCGCTTGTAAGTCTCTGTAATCTCTCTTTTCATTTATCCTTTTGCAGTCTCGATCCCGTGTCCGCCGATCCGGGTCGACGCGATCTCCTCACCCGATGCTTGTTCAATCGTCGCTCATCTAAAAGGGGGCGTGGTCAGGGTGGGCGGAGCCTGACTCACGATCAGCCACCACCTCCTTGTAGTCTTCCTCCCAGTCGTATGGGTCAGACATGCGACGGCTATCCAGCATCGGCTGAGAGTGGGAGAGGGTTAGAGAGAGAGAGAGAGAAGATTAGAGATAGAGAGGAGAGAGAACGAGAACCTTGAGCCTGTCCTGCAGCTTCTTATAATCGGGATCGTCTTCCGGTCCGAGAATGGTCACCTGTCGCACAAAGTCCTGCAAACCACGCCCACTCAAGTCACGCCCACTCCACTGCAGTTACCTGGTAGTCCGTTCCAATATCATCGATCTGATGGATACAGTCGTAGACGTGCTGAAAACAATACCATGCCCCGCCCCCTGGAGCTCCGCCCACCAAATCCTGCTTGGAGCGCCGGATCTCGGCACTCTTGTCCAGTTCTCGCCACGGCAGACCGCAAGTCGCCATCAATTCCAGCCCAGAGTAGACGACCGAGATCTGTAGGGTTACTGTAGGGTTACTGTACTTTGTCAGAGGATACTGTAGCCGTACCAGGTCATCGGCCGGAATCTGTTCCATACGGTCGTGTACTCGGATCGACACGTATCGCAGCGTGCCCCTGAACAGAATACTTGAACAGAATGAACAGAACTTGAACAGAATAACAGAATAATCCCCAGAATACTTAGTTCCGCCACCACTCCGATCGTCCGTGCCGCATTTGAAAAATGCGCGCACGAAAGTTTGAATGTGATTTTATTCGCATGCTCTCGCACGTCTATCGGTTTTCGCCGCCTCGCACTCACTCTGCGCTCTCTACTGGCGGCAACTGATGTGCTCACCCACTGTATATTCGCTATTCCGCCTCCTTTCATACCGTACCTGAATCCGGCGTGGTTGCGGTGCGGTCGAATCGTGCCGTCCGGGTTCTTGTAGCGCCGGACGAGTCCGAAATCGACGAGCATCAGAATGTGACGCGTCTGAAATGAGAGATGTGGACGAGTAAAGTAGCGGTCAGTCGTTCAGCGCTCAGCGGTCGTTCGAATCTCCCTTCTCAACTGACAAAACGATGTTGACAAACGTGTTTCGAAGAGACTGACAATGACCAAAACTGCAAACCGTCTGTGTGATTCCGAAGCACATATTGGCAGGCTTCACGTCTCTGTGCAGATAGCCCGCAGTGTGCATGTCTCGCAAAGCTCCCATCGCCTAAAATTCAAAATACAGTAACCCTACAGTAACCAAAATACCGTACCTGCATGACGATCCTGGCAGTGGTGGATCTGCTGAGACGCTTGTGGGGTGAGAGCTTCTTCAGATCGCCCACGTTCACTGACAGAAGCTGCATCACGATGAAGTTGAGCCGATCGTCCTGCAATTCAGAGTACAGTACCCCACGAATTTGAAGTACCGTACCCTCTGTCCGCTGGCGATAATGCGCGGCGCGTGCGGCCTGCCCTGCAGCTTCATGAGTGTGTTCTGCTCGAGTATCATGCGCTTGGCGAGCTTTCCGCGACGCTTACGCGGCTCCACCTAGGTATACGGTAGAGTACGGGTATACGGTAGCTACAGTACCTTGACGGCCACCTCGTCGCCAGTCTTCGTGTCGATAGCGAAGAAAATCTCGCCGTAGCCACCACGACCGATGAGACCCTAAATAAAGTGAATGAGGGTTGAGTTGAGAGAGAAAGAGATAAAGAGAGAGAGAGAGAGAGAG
This sequence comes from Rhabditoides inermis, assembly GCA_963966185.1. Lineage (NCBI taxonomy): Eukaryota > Metazoa > Nematoda > Chromadorea > Rhabditida > Rhabditidae > Rhabditoides > Rhabditoides inermis. The sequence goes on from CAWZYM010000283.1 coordinate 2,034,523, forward strand.
AAAGAAAGATGCTCACCTTGACGAGCCATCTGTCCTTGAGCAGCTTCTCCAATGGCAGTAGCACCTCGCCATTCACTGTCCGCTTCACTCGAGGCAGCATTAGAGGACAGATCCTGGAAATGGCATGTTCTATCTACTGTGTAGATAAATGAACAAAAAAACCATCGCACATCATTTTCAATCAGTACAGTAGCAAGTGCAGCATCACCGGGCGCTACGGATATGTTACTACGGATATGTGGCACGGGTTAGTGTGAAACATGTGAAGGTCCGCACTCACTGGAACCCCGCGTTCGGGTCCGTGTCGCTGGAGCTGTTAGGACGTACGTGAAGTGTCACGGTCGTGCGCTGCAAAGGAATCTCTCTCTCTCTCCTGTATATGCCTCTCCGTTCTTCTATCCAACTCTCCCTCCGTCCCTTCTGTTTCTCCCTACTCTCTCTCCCTCTCTCCCTCTCTTGTTCCTCTCTCTCCCTCCCTCTTAATCCTTCCCATCCCCCTACTCTCTTTCCCCCCCTCCTCTCTCTCTCTCTCTCTCTCTCTCTCTCTCTCTACCTGTGTCTTGGGATTGCTTCCATTGGGCAGTGCGGGCGCGACTCCATACGCGGTCAGAGTGGCAGGAGTGCGATTCGCCGGCGGTGTCTAGATGATTAACTGATCAAACTGATCAACTGATCTGATAAACTGATTAACCAACCTTCTTCCTGGGTCTGTCCAGGTGGAGTTTCTTGTCCTCGTCTGACTCCTTGCTCTTGTCCTTGGGCTGCAGTGCATACTGTACACACCGTATACCTACAGTACCCCTACCGTACTGTTCGGCTGCTTCTCCTTCTCCTTGGAATCCGGCAGTGGAGACTGCTGCTGCTGTGTGAACTTGCGCACTACCTACAGGGTTACTGTACATACAGTATTCACACGATATCGTATACCTTGTTTGAGTCGAGCGTGGCGCGTTTCTTGACTATTTCGTTGAGATCGGCGAGCTGCTGCGGCTTTCGCATATCCTCGTTCGAATGGCGCGGCTTCGACAGACGAACCTATAGTAATCGGGTTACTGTACATGGTACTGGTTACTGTACTGGTTACTGGACTGGTTACTACAGTACATCATTGAGGTCGAGCGATGTTTTCGGTCGTTTGTTGTCCTTGTGCGGAGTCTCGTCCGAACCCGGCATCCGCCGCACGATGTTGTTGTTGTTTGCGTCGGTCATCTAGGTATACGGTATAGTAACATCAGTATACGGTAGCTACAGTACTTGTAGCCGCTCAACGTCCTGCTTGTGAAGAACGGCGCCGGCGCCACAATCGGGAGGGGCGGGAGGGAATCGGACCTGGAAAGAGAAAGTTGAGAAAGGGAGAGATGCGTTTGATGAAAAAGATGAAGAGAAGGGTAAAGTGTGAGAAGAGTGAGAATGGACACCAGAGGAAGGAAGATGGAGGGAGAGAGAGAGAGTGAGAGAGAGAGACGGAAAGGATAGAAAGGACGGATAGATCGGGAAGTTTTTTTAAATGCAGGAGCAGACTGCTGAAGGATTAAAGAAAAAGAGGTGCGGGGAGGGAGAGAGGATGTGGAACAAAAAAGAGACGCACTTGATTGGAGTCTTCCGACCCCATCTAGTAGCCGACCTCTCGCCGCCGCAACTTGTCTCGACACTGTCAGGTGCGAGGTTCGAAGGAAGGACGAGCGAGTGAGTGTGAGTGAGGCTAGACAGACAGACGATAGGCAAACGAGGCGAGTCGAATGCAACGTTCATGCATGGGGTGCAAGTGAACGAGACAACGTGTATTTCAGAAATTTTTTCACTTTATGTAAAGTTATAGTTCGTACGCCTGTTGGCACATGACTCAATACATCGAAAAACTATACATGGTCATGTTTAAGATTCATGCTGATAGTAAAAAAATCATTTTAATGGGAAAGGGAAAAAAACTGTATTGTTCACAAGTTCAATACAGCTGCAGACATGTTAATAAAGTAAATACAGTGCTAAAAAATAACAAAGTTAGTTTCAACAATGTTTCATCAAATCCTGACCTGGATATTACCTCAATAGTTTTCCATGCTTCCTTGAACTCATCTATGCCCATTGCCGCGATTCCGTCCTTGATATTCCGAACATCCGTGGCATTAATTTCCACGGGACGGTAGTAGAAAAAGGAATACGAGTTAGTAGTAACGCAAATAAAATTCAACAACATTAGAAAGACCGTACAGTGTAGCATTTCAGGAAGAGTGAGTGAGAAAGCGTTTAGCGGAATCGACTGTGACGAACTTTTCGAAAAGGCAACATTAATGACGCAACAAACGAGAAAAATGGTAATATAATTTTGATTTTGACACGTAAAACTAATAACCACTAATTAAAAAACAAAACAAAAAACTTGTCAAAAAACAGATACTTGGTATTTCACTATGAATTATAAATAAATTAATACATAATAAAAAAGAAACATTTCAAAGTTATTTACACTATACTACAATAAAGTAAAGTTATAGTAAAACTATATGGATAATACTTGATAATTCACTAACGACTTTCGTGATTGTAGCTCGTATCCCTGTTGTTCTGATACCACTATTGTTCTGTGGCAGCTTGAGCAGCAGCTTCACGGTGGCCAGTGCCATGGGGGCGCGCTTGATATCGTCGTCCTTCTTGGTAGAACTTCTTCTCCTCCACGTCCACAGCCTTCTCCTATCTGGTCACTCTGCCACACAACTATGACAGAACAGACATTGTAGGACATGTAGCGCTAGCGAGTCCTGGTCTTTTGCGATGATCGCAAAGTCGGAATGTCGGGCAGAATGCCTGTCGTATTAAATTAAATTAATTTATTACACCACAAGAATGCGTCACACATGAAATGCCTGTGAACAATGACAATGGAGGGACAGCAGTGGAGTACTAGATGGTATGGCTCTAGAAAACCAGCAATGAGAATCCACGATGACGGTGTGTCTTCTGGCTATCGGCTGACAACGTGTCAGGGTGGTCGCCAACCCACCGCGGTAGCGGAACTTCTTTCGGCCCACGGGCGGCATCGAACCCGTGACCTTTCGATTGAAAGCCGCGCACACATCCACTGCGCTACCGCCGCGCAGTATTGACAAAGGGTGACGTCAGTATGCCCAGGCAAACAGATTCGGGGGAGGGAGACAATTTATACCCCCGCAACAAAACTATCCTACAGCATACGCTTCACGCGAGTATTCAAGTTATAAAACCACCTCGCTTTTCCATTAAATCAGATTCCCATAGATTGATTAAACATGAGGCTGTCTATCCCGATATCTACAAGGAGGCATAGTGAATTACGAGGGCTTCGCTTCTGTCGTCTTGTAGAGCAGAGCTCCCATGGGAACATTGCTATCGTCCATTAGGCCAGAGTATATGGATCACCTCGTGCTTTGTGAAGTATTCTGAACGTGAATAGTCTCACCACACGCCACATCTCCCTCCCTTCCCTCATCTCCATTCTCATCTCCCTCGCCTCTGCACCGTCTGTCCACGCGGTGAAAAGGCGCGCGGCGATTCTCCCACTGCCATTCCCCTCCCTACTGACTCTCCCCTCCCCCCAATGCACCACCGCAGCAGCAGCAGCAGCCGTCGCAGCCTGTCCGATAGCAGCGCGGCGCGTCGCAGCCACTCTGTGACTGCACCAAGGCAGACCGGCCGTGGACGGCGCAGCGGTGTCGTCGTCGTCGTCACACCCACCTGCAAGTCGCCGGCGCGTGAGTACTATAGTGTGGGTTACTGTACAACATACCGTAGTTGTTGAGTGACCGCTGTACCTGTCATGGTCATCGGTACTGGCAACTGGATACTGTACCTACCGTATCGCAGGTCGTCGCGCGGCGTCTCTGGCGCGGTACGAGGCGCTGGCCCGTAAGCACGAGACGCCGATGATGAGTGAGTGTACTGTAGGTAGTATACTGTAGGTACCGTATGACAATTGACACTGCAGAGCTGTTGCGTGAGAAGTGCGAGAGGGCTGGTGGGAGCGAGAGCCGCGAGGCGAGGCGCTCTGATCGCTCCACCCCCACCAGTCGATCCCTGCACGTCCACTCTCCGTCAAGGAGTCGCAGCGTCTCCCCCTCCACCACTTCTGGTACGTTCTCTCTCTCTCTCTCACTCTCACTCTCACTCTCACTCTCACTCTCACTCTCACTCTCACTCTCTCTTCTCTCTCTTTCTCTCTCTCTCTCTCTCTCTCTCTTTCACCCCCCCCCTCTATAGGTGTCGGTCTGATAACAAACATTTTCCAGGACGCAGCCTCTCTCCCCGCTCTTCCGGCTCCTCCCACGTCACTTCGTCTTCTCCTTCTGGTACAGTATGCTGTAGAACTACTGTACCTACAGTATTCTAGGTCGCTCTCCGCGCCGCGTGCCGCTCTCCATCCCGCGTCATATGCGCGGTAAGTGCTCGGCGCGAATACCGTACCTAACGAGGTTTACTGTAGAGCACCGCTCCTCTCGCTCCGTCGACACTCACCGCAACTGCACTGCCGAGACGTGCGACGCTGAGAGTGAGTACGGTTACGGTATACTACGGTATGTAGACAGTTGGTTGGATACTGTACCTTCTAGCGCCGCCTCGCTCAAGGCAGCCGAAGCCGATCCTCTACTCGCCTCACCGCGCCAAGAGCGTCGACCGCCGCGCCGCCGTCAGTGAGTACAGTACCCTACCGTCTTAGTACTGTACCAACCTACCGTATACGTTCACCCCATCAACCTACCGTATACGAATCTACCGTACCCCACAGAGGAGTGCGGTGTGGCGTTCTCGTCGCAGGACGTGCGGTGGGAGTTTGACGAGGCCGAATCGAGCCGGGCGGCCGGATCGGCATCCATTGAGAGGGTGCGCAGCAAGGCACACAAGCAGCAGATGAAGGAGAACGGTGAGTGTCTTTCTTCATTTTTCTGTCTCTCATCAACATCATTCATTTAGACCAGCGCCAGTACCGCTCCCGCTCCCCGTCCCCGGTGCAGCAGAGTGAGTGCTGGAAAACACATACATCCATTCACCATACATTACCATACATAGATCCATACACCATACTCTACCCGACTGCTCTAGTCTTTTACTCGATCCTACAATACTAATCTCACTACTACAGTATTCTTCTGTTACTACTCTTCTCTTCTACTCGACCCTGTATTACTTTATTACAGAACGCCGCCCTGTCTCTCCGTACAAGCCGCGCTCTCCGCTGCGCCAGTCGAGTCTCTCTCCCAGGGAGCGCGGACACGGCACGAGTGGGTTGAGGGGAGGGAAAGGGGAGAGAAAGATGAGAAGGGAGAGAGAGAGAGAGATGAAATGAGAGAGAGAGAGAGAGAGAGGGATGTTTGTGGCACTGGCCTTTTGCATAATAGCCAGTGTCCCTCTATTAGTTAATGGCGGGTGGTTCAGTGGGTTTTAGCGCCAAAGGATTAGAGGAGGAGAGAGCCCGATAGGTATACATTGACTTCAAGTGGGCGACACCAGTGGACTACCGATGGTCACACAAACAACAACAATAAACAACCCCGAACATCATCCCTTTCTTATTAAAACGTAACACGTAAGTATCAAGGAATGTATCACAAACAGGAAGAATATTGCCTATTGGCATAGCAGCAAAGAGAGAACCGCCATACGTGGTTGCACCAAGGAGGGGAACTGATGTGCGTGGGCTGATTAGAGAGGGCGGGGCTAGGGGGCGCGCGTTGATTCAACGCGGCAACAATGTTATACTTGTAGAGCGCGGCCGGACGCAGTCTCCTCGCGCCCGCTCTCCCTCCTCTCCCGCTTCGCCCCACAGGAAGTACATCAACCTGAACGGCAGGTGCGGCATACTGTAATCTGGGATTACTGTACTTTGATTGTTTCAGGAAGGTCTACTATGAGAAGGACGAGTGATGGGGGCTGCCTCTCTGTCTCACATCTACTGACTGATTTACTGACTGGTCGATAAATTAATTATACTATATCTGTTCTATTGGTTGATGTTGGCAAGACGGGTATTACAAGACGGTTAAATCGGGTATTGTAAAGTTGTTATTTTTTTCCGTACATAACAATGGTGCAAACGTTGGAATAAATGTTGATAATGGACACTGGTCGGTAGGCAAAGTGATTGGTGCATCAGTAGCAAACATCATCCAAAACAGTTTTTTATTATTATTTTTTATTTATTTTTGTTTTATTGACTTTCACTACTTTGCTCTACGTTATCGCTGTCTGGAAGTGCTCCAGCGCGTCTGATCCGAAGACGTCGACGGAGCCTCGGAGTTGACGAACTTCTGAAGGAGCGTGGAGTAAAGAGGAGAGAACAGATGAAGATAGAGGGGGAGAGAGAGAGAATAAATAGAAAAAAAGAAGAAAAGAAGATAAGCTCACTCACCAGCGGTATTCCCAGCAGTCGTTTCGTCTCTTTCCGATACGGTGCAATAATACACACCATCATGAGTGTATTCGAAGGCGAGTGCAGTGCGAGCACGAAAAATGAGTCGTTTATGAAAACTAAATGCGTCCATCTTATTTTCTTGACAATGAAATTAATGTAGTACAACCTTCCGCGTTTCTGATATTGAAATACGACGCTATCATACTGCTGACGAGAGGCCCAGCGTATACTGCCGCCGGAACTGCTGTCTAAATCCACCCATAAGTTTTGAACAGGTGTGTTATACTCTGCGCCAGAGCAATAGTTTTCAATCTATTGCAGTTCGAAATACGGTGCCTTAAAGGAACAGTAGCGACTTGTTTTTGACTTTGAGTATTATTAAAAATCATATTAACCTAACACAATTGTATTTTTTGCGAAAGAACGACGATTCTGCGTTACTTTCGAATCTGCATTGGCAAGAATGCAGCTGAAAATTTGAGTTCAAAATTGGTCCCATCACGATTAGCCTACCACTCAAAGCTTCAATATGGCAAAAATTGGGTTCGGAGACATATGCGCGAATGATCGAAGGCCTTTCACTTGCTTCATGGCTCAGTGCATGTGCGCTGCGTTGTGGCACCGAGCCCGCTGGTTAGATTTTTTACGCGCCAAATGTTTTGCGCGTGTGAAAATGAGGAGTTGTGGCAGATTGTGGCAGAAATAAGTCGCCACTGTTCCTTTAACCGTCTGCCTTTTTTGTTTTGCGCTCTATTGCCGAGATCTGACTCTCCGTATTCCTCTGATCTACCCCACCGCGAGCAACTTATTGCGATTAGAACTATACTTACCTGCGCGATCAACGCGTGCAGGTACTGTTTTTGTAGATTGGCGTTCGCTCGGCTCACCAGATTTGCCATTGTGTTCAACAGGCGAATCGAATACACGATCACCGCTATGAGAACGAGAACGGCAGCTGGAAAAATGAAATGAAAAAGTATTGAAGTCACCTGACACGTGACACTGTGACGTTATAATTTGCTACAGTTATATTATACGTAGTAATTTTATGTACTAGTTGAGTAATTCAATTTTGTGATACTGACATGTTCGTACATGTAGTACATTTTTACATGTACCTGTCACTTTGTTACGTGTATGTACATGTTTGCCTTCCGAATAAACGAAGATTTACTAGTTCACTCACTCAGCATTGACGCGAAGAATCCGTATACTTGAATGGTGAATCGATCAGGCTCGGAAAACGCGACGTTGGTAAAGTTGAACATGAACAAGTAGTCCGGGTAGTTCTGATGAAACAAATACATCGATTGTGAAATCGGTAGTCATCGTCCTTTACCGTCGAAACGTATTCATACGCATCTTGCCTGTCCATGAAAATGAAATACCCAATTACTTGCGTTCCAGGGACATCCACTATGTAGTACAATATGCAGAAATAGGTAAACTTCTTATTACTACATTTTAGGCGCGCACCGTCGGGAAGAATACACTGAAACAAGTCAGAAAAGAGGATTGGGGTTGAACTTACCTGTAATCTGTGGCCGAAACAAAATTGAATCTGCGAGGTTGTCGAGGAAATGAACCACACCCAAATCAACTAAATTTATCTTTATTGAATTACTATAAGTTCAATCCTCACGAATTGAGTATGCGCAGAAACTCCGAAAATACTCAGTATACTGTTGTCTGTATGAAGCGCTGGGTACGGTATGAACAAATACGGTTCGAATAGGAAACAGTAATATGCGTCGGCAAGCGATGACCACGTCTGAAGACAAATATCAAAGCATATTTATTCCGTTTCAAACAGTTTACCGTATATAGCAGTAAGTGCCATTTGTAGTGTTCCATTGCTGTGGGAGAAAAGCGTAAAATAAGATAAACGCCATAGAGATTGAATAGTAGTCCGAGAAGACCGACTATGAACAATATAGCCATGTGAGTTGAGTTTTAGTAATGAATAATGCCAGTGCTGCGCCTAACCACCTGCTCTCTGTCGGCTTTTACAATAAAAATTAATTAGTGAATTTTGAGTCAATGTATCTTATCTTCATAATCCAGGCAGATGTTTATTTTTTAGGCAAAATTCATGAAGCAATACACACAGGTAAAAGGGATGAAAAAAGAGAGATTAAAATAGTAATAAGGACTTGAAATGTTGGAAATTTAAAAAAAAATCTCTTTGTTCAGTAAAATAGAGTAGAGACTATTTTCATTTGTCAACGGAGGCGGGTGGTCTCTTTCCATCTCTGGGTATCGATCTTGTAAAAATATGTTCGTGAGCCAAACGGAGTCGAACAGTGTATTTGAAATTCTGATTCAGACCATAGATCGTTGTAGTTGTGCGCGCATGTAGCCCCGCCCACTCCGATTGACTATTTCGCAATCATGAGTCATGCTTGTTTGCATCGATAATTATTTTTCGACACTCCCATTAGACGTTTTCGATGTTTTGTGCATTAATTGTGACAGTTTAATACATACATTTATGCGCTGTGGTAGAGTGGTAGTACATCATGTGTAGGATTGTTATTAATGTTAAGCCACGCCCAGGCTCCCTGATCGCATAAAAGCCGGACAGAGAGACTGGCAGGGGAGCCGGCTGCTTGGCATGATATCTCGCTAGCAGATAAACACGTGTTCATCAATCGTGTATTGGATTATTGGGGATGGGAAGTGTCGGGGTTAAAATCCCCCGGCAGCGTGGAGGTCCCTACGATCTGAATCCCCGTCGCACAAAATTGTCTACCATCTACCGCTACACCATCGACAATACCCATTCCCTATATTCCTATTCGGCTCCGCGGCAGCAGATTCCCTATTCTACCTGGCTGTATTCCATTCCATTGCCGCCGAATCTGCCTGTGCGAGTCGTCCGAGCCCAAGACTGTCGACTCGTCATTGCCGCAGCAGCAGTCGATCACTCGGTGAGAGGTTTCATCTGGATAGCCGGCCTCGCCACCCGCGTTATCAACCTGCTAGCCGAGGATCACCCGCCATCACTACCCGATCAACCATCGGCTGCTCTGATGTCCCGTGTTCACTGTGACTACTCCTCACACACACCCTGCGTCACCCGCGCCCCGCTCTCCGACTCACAACCGCTCGGTGGCCGCTCAACAGCTGATACGACCGACCCCACAACAGCTCGCTGCGGAGAATAATTGAGCTGCACTCGGCTCTCAACCGACACAACAACAAGACGATTCTTCTCTCCTGGACTCCTGGATTGTTCTCTCCTGGACTCCTGGATTGTTTACTGCTTCCGCACAGACACACAGCCGTGATCTGCCACACTTTTGATTTAGCGATGCTGATCCTCCGACTCACCCGGTGCCGAGCTACTATGGAAAGAGCCGAGCAACCAAGAAAAGGGAGCGGAAGGACTACTATTACGGTGGAGGCTGCATCGAGAAGAGGAACACCGAAGGACCGGAGCTGAAGTCGTCTGCATCGACAGTGGCGGGACAACTACGCTGCAGATCAACTATATAAGGAAGGAAGGATGGATTGATTTCACATTAAAGTGACTGCATGTGTTCATTTTCGTTAGATGCATTGTTGAGATACGTCTCATTCTCATAATATCTGAGCCGGAGCTTCATCTTAAGGGGCTAGGACGCTGTGGTAGAGTGGTAGTACATCATGTGTAGGATTGTTATTGGTGTTAAGCCACGCCCAGGCTCCCTGATCGCATAAAAGCCGGACAGAGAGACTGGCAGGGGAGCCGGCTGCTTGGCATGATATCTCGCTAGCAGATAAACACGTGTTCATCAATCGTGTATTGGATTATTGGGGATGGGAAGTGTCGGGATTAAAATCCCCCGGCAGCGTGGAGGTCCCTACGATCTGAATCCCCGTCGCACAAAATTGTCTACCATCTACCGCTACACCATCGACAATACCCATTCCCTATATTCCTATTCGGCTCCGCGGCAGCAGATTCCCTATTCTACCTGGCTGTATTCCATTCCATTGCCGCCGAATCTGCCTGTGCGAGTCGTCCGAGCCCAAGACTGTCGACTCGTCATTGCCGCAGCAGCAGTCGATCACTCGGTGAGAGGTTTCATCTGGATAGCCGGCCTCGCCACCCGCGTTATCAACCTGCTAGCCGAGGATCACCCGCCATCACTACCCGATCAACCATCGGCTGCTCTGATGTCCCGTGTTCACTGTGACTACTCCTCACACACACCCTGCGTCACCCGCGCCCCGCTCTCCGACTCACAACCGCTCGGTGGCCGCTCAACAGCTGATACGACCGACCCCACAACAGCTCGCTGCGGAGAATAATTGAGCTGCACTCGGCTCTCAACCGACACAACAACAAGACGATTCTTCTCTCCTGGACTCCTGGATTGTTCTCTCCTGGACTCCTGGATTGTTTACTGCTTCCGCACAGACACACAGCCGTGATCTGCCACACTTTTGATTTAGCGATGCTGATCCTCCGACTCACCCGGTGCCGAGCTACTATGGAAAGAGCCGAGCAACCAAGAAAAGGGAGCGGAAGGACTACTATTACGGTGGAGGCTGCATCGAGAAGAGGAACACCGAAGGACCGGAGCTGAAGTCGTCTGCATCGACAGTGGCGGGACAACTACGCTGCAGATCAACTATATAAGGAAGGAAGGATGGATTGATTTCACATTAAAGTGACTGCATGTGTTCATTTTCGTTAGATGCATTGTTGAGATACGTCTCATTCTCATAATATCTGAGCCGGAGCTTCATCTTAAGGGGCTAGGACGCTGTGGTAGAGTGGTAGTACATCATGTGTAGGATTGTTATTGGTGTTAAGCCACGCCCAGGCTCCCTGATCGCATAAAAGCCGGACAGAGAGACTGGCAGGGGAGCCGGCTGCTTGGCATGATATCTCGCTAGCAGATAAACACGTGTTCATCAATCGTGTATTGGATTATTGGGGATGGGAAGTGTCGGGATTAAAATCCCCCGGCAGCGTATGATCAGATGGCGTCATCTCCGACCGTGGCCACTCTGAAGGCTGAGGGAGTGGAGTTGTTCAAGCAGAGGAGGTACAAAGAAGCCGCCAACGTGAGTGCTGGAAAATATGGTTGCATTCATTTCATAATGTCTAGCAGGTGAACATTTCTGCTTTAATTTAATTGCGTAATGACCCTCATTTCCCTAAAATGTGATTCGAAGGTTCTCGCGTGGGCCTATATATATATATGTATTGAAATTATGTCTAGAGAATGTGCGACGAGATGTCTGCCATACCGTGGGACTATACTATATCTGACTTATTCAGAAGTTCACAGCGGCCATCGACCTAAACGAGACTGGCAGCGACCCGGTGAAGGCGCAGTGCCACAACAACAGGGCGGCTGCTAGGGAGGTGGGTCGAAGATGCAAAATGCAAGTGTCCCTGGTGTGCATAGTGTTGTTCAAGTAGTCTCTTGCTCTTCCGATCTCTTTCGAATTACGACCAAACACTGTGTCAGTCGTTTTTATAGGTCTGTTTCGAAGCGACTGTCCGCAAATGTAATTACATTTACAAGGCATTTGGAAATTTGAGTTTGTCAGCGTTTTCGACAACTACATTTTTCAGTTCTCCGGCGGTTTCTCTCGCGCGGCGCTGATCGCAGATATGAGCGAGGCAATTCGACTCCAGCCAGACTACCAGAAGGCTTATGCCAGAAGGCACCGATACTACTTCGAGAGCCGGCGCTGGAGGGACGCGCTCGTCGGTACGCTCTCTCTTTCCCTCTCCTCTCTCTCTCTCTCTCTCTCTCTCTCTCTCATCGTTTCCCTCCCAGATGTGCTCGCGTCGTCTCAGCTGAAGGCCGTGCCGTTGTCTGTCGAGGAGAGCCTGCGTGTGCTCGAGTGCACGTCTAGGCTTGGCGATGAGAGACACGAGCAGTGGAAGAGGGTGGGTATTTTAGTGGTTGTCAGAAAAGATTCATCTTTTGCGGCAAACATTTCCGAAAGAACTCTGAACGCCCGCGCACCCCTAGAAAGATCCCCAGAAAGTACCTGGTTTGTAACATTTATCATAAAGCGGTTTTTTGGTGATGGAGTCTGTTTTTGGGTTGGTAGCGTTTTTGAAATATTGCTACGAAAACTCCGGATTCTGGAGAACGGTTTTGTGTCTCATGATGTGACATCAGTACAATAGCATTTTGATAAGGGTGTTCCTTCCAGGAGCTGCGTGCCTCTGGTGGCTTGCGTGTGGTGCCGGTGAAGCACCAGAAGGCGTACCGCTGGCTGACGGGCGTCCGATCCGAGGACGCGCTGCTCGGCGATGTCAAGGCATTCGCCCGCGGGGAGCTGAGAGATCAGGGGTGAGCGATATATAGTTGAGGTCAGACTCATCTTTTGCTGGTAAAAGGGACGCGCACCCTCAGAAAGATCCCCAGAAATATATCAGAAGTTTGTGAAACGGTTTCTAAATGTTCTGAATGTGCGTCACTGTTGCTGGTAAAAAAAAATCGCGAGAACTTCCGAGTGATTTCGCGCGGGCCTATGTAAACTTTTTGTATCATCTACATCGATTTCAGTGTGTACTCGCAGGCGCTGCAGCTGTTCATCGAGAAGAAATACGACGACATCGACGGATTCATTCACGAGAGGTGGGCGGACTAAGTATTATAGAGTCTCGAAAAGTATTTGAATACAGTTTCTGGTAACTACACTACTAGTCAATATAGAGGTGTTTGCCATTTCAAGAGTGGTCCGCCATTTGCAGGCGCGACAGCCTGGGCGTGCGCGCTGCTGAGTGCTGGCTGCTCGCCGCGCTCATCCTCGCACTCAAGGGAGACAACAAGGTAGCAGATTGTTTTATCCTTGTGGCAATCGTGATACTACCGATGGTCACACAAACAACAACAATAAACAACCCCGAACATCATCCCTTTCTTATTAAAACGTAACACGTAAGTATCAAGGAATGTATCACAAACAGGAAGAATATTGCCTATTGGCATAGCAGCAAAGAGAGAACCGCCATACGTGGTTGCACCAAGGAGGGGAACTGATGTGCGTGGGCTGATTAGAGAGGGCGGGGCTAGGGGGCGCGCGTTGATTCAACGCGGCAACAATGTTATACTTGTAGAGCGCGGCCGGACGCAGTCTCCTCGCGCCCGCTCTCCCTCCTCTCCCGCTTCGCCCCACAGGAAGTACATCAACCTGAACGGCAGGTGCGGCATACTGTAATCTGGGATTACTGTACTTTGATTGTTTCAGGAAGGTCTACTATGAGAAGGACGAGTGATGGGGGCTGCCTCTCTGTCTCACATCTACTGACTGATTTACTGACTGGTCGATAAATTAATTATACTATATCTGTTCTATTGGTTGATGTTGGCAAGACGGGTATTACAAGACGGTTAAATCGGGTATTGTAAAGTTGTTATTTTTTTCCGTACATAACAATGGTGCAAACGTTGGAATAAATGTTGATAATGGACACTGGTCGGTAGGCAAAGTGATTGGTGCATCAGTAGCAAACATCATCCAAAACAGTTTTTTATTATTATTTTTTTATTTATTTTTGTTTTATTGACTTTCACTACTTTGCTCTACGTTATCGCTGTCTGGAAGTGCTCCAGCGCGTCTGATCCGAAGACGTCGACGGAGCCTCGGAGTTGACGAACTTCTGAAGGAGCGTGGAGTAAAGAGGAGAGAACAGATGAAGATAGAGGGGGAGAGAGAGAGAATAAATAGAAAAAAAGAAGAAAAGAAGATAAGCTCACTCACCAGCGGTATTCCCAGCAGTCGTTTCGTCTCTTTCCGATACGGTGCAATAATACACACCATCATGAGTGTATTCGAAGGCGAGTGCAGTGCGAGCACGAAAAATGAGTCGTTTATGAAAACTAAATGCGTCCATCTTATTTTCTTGACAATGAAATTAATGTAGTACAACCTTCCGCGTTTCTGATATTGAAATACGACGCTATCATACTGCTGACGAGAGGCCCAGCGTATACTGCCGCCGGAACTGCTGTCTAAATCCACCCATAAGTTTTGAACAGGTGTGTTATACTCTGCGCCAGAGCAATAGTTTTCAATCTATTGCAGTTCGAAATACGGTGCCTTAAAGGAACAGTAGCGACTTGTTTTTGACTTTGAGTATTATTAAAAATCATATTAACCTAACACAATTGTATTTTTTGCGAAAGAACGACGATTCTGCGTTACTTTCGAATCTGCATTGGCAAGAATGCAGCTGAAAATTTGAGTTCAAAATTGGTCCCATCACGATTAGCCTACCACTCAAAGCTTCAATATGGCAAAAATTGGGTTCGGAGACATATGCGCGAATGATCGAAGGCCTTTCACTTGCTTCATGGCTCAGTGCATGTGCGCTGCGTTGTGGCACCGAGCCCGCTGGTTAGATTTTTTACGCGCCAAATGTTTTGCGCGTGTGAAAATGAGGAGTTGTGGCAGATTGTGGCAGAAATAAGTCGCCACTGTTCCTTTAACCGTCTGCCTTTTTTTGTTTTGCGCTCTATTGCCGAGATCTGACTCTCCGTATTCCTCTGATCTACCCCACCGCGAGCAACTTATTGCGATTAGAACTATACTTACCTGCGCGATCAACGCGTGCAGGTACTGTTTTTGTAGATTGGCGTTCGCTCGGCTCACCAGATTTGCCATTGTGTTCAACAGGCGAATCGAATACACGATCACCGCTATGAGAACGAGAACGGCAGCTGGAAAAATGAAATGAAAAAGTATTGAAGTCACCTGACACGTGACACTGTGACGTTATAATTTGCTACAGTTATATTATACGTAGTAATTTTATGTACTAGTTGAGTAATTCAATTTTGTGATACTGACATGTTCGTACATGTAGTACATTTTTACATGTACCTGTCACTTTGTTACGTGTATGTACATGTTTGCCTTCCGAATAAACGAAGATTTACTAGTTCACTCACTCAGCATTGACGCGAAGAATCCGTATACTTGAATGGTGAATCGATCAGGCTCGGAAAACGCGACGTTGGTAAAGTTGAACATGAACAAGTAGTCCGGGTAGTTCTGATGAAACAAATACATCGATTGTGAAATCGGTAGTCATCGTCCTTTACCGTCGAAACTAGAGTTTCGTTCGATTTCCGAAACGGTCATTTTCGAAAAATGACGATTTCGAAATTTCCGTTTCGGAAATAACCGAACACTTTTCGGAATTTCCGAACCGAACGACCGCGTGTTCGGCGCGCGCCGAAACGGCAATGACCGAACTCGGGCCGCGCCATTTCGGAAATTCCGAAAAACACATTTGCATAATATTGATGAAATGTAACTGACCGATGGCTCACTCATTCCCCACTATCAACTCGAGAACACGGTCGAGTCATGCGAAAATCCCTCATTCCAGAGATTATTCTAATATTTTTCGGCAATTCCGAAAAACGCTGCCGAAAGGAACGGCCGCGCCGAACGATTCCGAAAAGGTTTCCGAAACGTCGGTTCGGTCATTGCCGAACAGATCGGATTTCGGAATCGGCCGTTTCGAAAATTCCGAAATCGGTGATCATTCGCCGAAATGACGTGTTTTCGGTCGTCATTTCGGCAGCCGAACGAAACTCTAGTCGAAACGTATTCATACGCATCTTGCCTGTCCATGAAAATGAAATACCCAATTACTTGCGTTCCAGGGACATCCACTATGTAGTACAATATGCAGAAATAGGTAAACTTCTTATTACTACATTTTAGGCGCGCACCGTCGGGAAGAATACACTGAAACAAATCAGAAAAGAGGATTGGGGTTGAACTAACCTGTAATCTGTGGCCGAAACAAAATTGAATCTGCGACGTTGTCGAGGAAATGAACCACACCCAAATCAACTAAATTTATCTTTATTGAATTACTATAAGTTCAATCCTCACGAATTGAGTATGCGCAGACACTCCGAAAATACTCAGTATACTGTTGTCGGTATGAAGTGCTGGGTACGGTATGAACAAATACGGCTCGAATAGGAAACAGTAATAGGCGTCGGCAAGCGATGACCACGTCTGAAGACAGTCATCAAAGCATATTTATTCAGTTTCAAACTGTTTATCGTATATAGCAGTAAGTGCCATTTGTAGTGTTCCATTGCTGTGGGAGAGAAGCGTAAAATAAGATAAACGCCATAAAGATTGAATAGTAGTCCGAGAAGACCGACTATGAACAATATAGCCATGTGAGTTGAGTTTTAGTAATGAATAATGCCAGTGCTGCGCCTAACCACCTGCTCTCTGTCGGCTTTTTCGATAAAAAAAAATAATTAGTGAATTTTGAGTCGATGTACAGTACAATTCCTAAAAAGTCAAAAACCACTGAAATTTTTGAGAATTTTTAAAATTTCCAAAAAATCGTTTTAACTCCCTTCAGAGGCCGAATTTCGAGTTGCACCAAAAGAGAGAAGTGTAGTCCACACTGGTGCGGGTTGGATGGTTCGCTTTTTGTCAACATTGCAATGGTTCTAATAGGAGATATCCATATGCAACTCCAAGGAAAGAAATGACAGCTATCAGTCATGACTCATTTGCATAAAAACTCGGTCATTTGGCGGCAAACAGCGATTGCCCGGTGTCAAATGGAAAACGAGAAAGACGAAAACTCCGATTAGAACCATTACAATGTTGACAAAAAGTATACCATCCAACCCGCACCAGTATGGACTACACTTCTCTCTTTTGGTGCATCTCGAAATTCGGCCTCTGAACGGAGTTAGAACGATTTTTTAGAATTTTTAAAAATTCTCAAAATTTTCAGTGGTTTTTGACTTTTTAGGAATTGTACTGTATCTTATCTTCATAATCCAGGCAGATGTTTATTTTTAAGGCAAAATTCATGAAGCAATACACACAGGTAAAAGGGATGAAAAAAGAGAGATTAAAATAGTAATAAGGACTTACAGAAATGTTGGAAATTTGAAAAAAAAAATCCCTTCGTTCAGTAAAATAGAGTAGAGAACATTTTCATTTGTCAACGGGGGCGGGTGGTCTCTTTCCATCTCTGGGTATCGATCTTGTAAAAATATGTTCGTGAGCCAAACGGAGTCGAACAGTGTATTTGAAATTCTGATTCAGACCATAGATCGTTGTAGTTGTGCGCGCATGTAGCCCCGCCCACTCCGATTGACTATTTCGCAATCATGAGTCATGCTTGTTTGCATCGATAATTATTTTTCGACACTCCCATTAGACGTTTTCGATGTTTTGTGCATTAATTGTGACAGTTTAATACATACATTTATGCGCTGTGGTAGAGTGGTAGTACATCATGTGTAGGATTGTTATTAATGTTAAGCCACGCCCAGGCTCCCTGATCGCATAAAAGCCGGACAGAGAGACTGGCAGGGGAGCCGGCTGCTTGGCATGATATCTCGCTAGCAGATAAACACGTGTTCATCAATCGTGTATTGGATTATTGGGGATGGGAAGTGTCGGGGTTAAAATCCCCCGGCAGCGTGGAGGTCCCTACGATCTGAATCCCCGTCGCACAAAATTGTCTACCATCTACCGCTACACCATCGACAATACCCATTCCCTATATTCCTATTCGGCTCCGCGGCAGCAGATTCCCTATTCTACCTGGCTGTATTCCATTCCATTGCCGCCGAATCTGCCTGTGCGAGTCGTCCGAGCCCAAGACTGTCGACTCGTCATTGCCGCAGCAGCAGTCGATCACTCGGTGAGAGGTTTCATCTGGATAGCCGGCCTCGCCACCCGCGTTATCAACCTGCTAGCCGAGGATCACCCGCCATCACTACCCGATCAACCATCGGCTGCTCTGATGTCCCGTGTTCACTGTGACTACTCCTCACACACACCCTGCGTCACCCGCGCCCCGCTCTCCGACTCACAACCGCTCGGTGGCCGCTCAACAGCTGATACGACCGACCCCACAACAGCTCGCTGCGGAGAATAATTGAGCTGCACTCGGCTCTCAACCGACACAACAACAAGACGATTCTTCTCTCCTGGACTCCTGGATTGTTCTCTCCTGGACTCCTGGATTGTTTACTGCTTCCGCACAGACACACAGCCGTGATCTGCCACACTTTTGATTTAGCGATGCTGATCCTCCGACTCACCCGGTGCCGAGCTACTATGGAAAGAGCCGAGCAACCAAGAAAAGGGAGCGGAAGGACTACTATTACGGTGGAGGCTGCATCGAGAAGAGGAACACCGAAGGACCGGAGCTGAAGTCGTCTGCATCGACAGTGGCGGGACAACTACGCTGCAGATCAACTATATAAGGAAGGAAGGATGGATTGATTTCACATTAAAGTGACTGCATGTGTTCATTTTCGTTAGATGCATTGTTGAGATACGTCTCATTCTCATAATATCTGAGCCGGAGCTTCATCTTAAGGGGCTAGGACGCTGTGGTAGAGTGGTAGTACATCATGTGTAGGATTGTTATTGGTGTTAAGCCACGCCCAGGCTCCCTGATCGCATAAAAGCCGGACAGAGAGACTGGCAGGGGAGCCGGCTGCTTGGCATGATATCTCGCTAGCAGATAAACACGTGTTCATCAATCGTGTATTGGATTATTGGGGATGGGAAGTGTCGGGATTAAAATCCCCCGGCAGCGTATGATCAGATGGCGTCATCTCCGACCGTGGCCACTCTGAAGGCTGAGGGAGTGGAGTTGTTCAAGCAGAGGAGGTACAAAGAAGCCGCCAACGTGAGTGCTGGAAAATATGGTTGCATTCATTTCATAATGTCTAGCAGGTGAACATTTCTGCTTTAATTTAATTGCGTAATGACCCTCATTTCCCTAAAATGTGATTCGAAGGTTCTCGCGTGGGCCTATATATATATGTATTGAAATTATGTCTAGAGAATGTGCGACGAGATGTCTGCCATACCGTGGGACTATACTATATCTGACTTATTCAGAAGTTCACAGCGGCCATCGACCTAAACGAGACTGGCAGCGACCCGGTGAAGGCGCAGTGCCACAACAACAGGGCGGCTGCTAGGGAGGTGGGTCGAAGATGCAAAATGCAAGTGTCCCTGGTGTGCATAGTGTTGTTCAAGTAGTCTCTTGCTCTTCCGATCTCTTTCGAATTACGATCAAACACTGTGTCAGTCGTTTTTATAGGTCTGTTTCGAAGCGACTGTCCGCAAATGTAATTACATTTACAAGGCATTTGGAAATTTGAGTTTGTCAGCGTTTTCGACAACTACATTTTTCAGTTCTCCGGCGGTTTCTCTCGCGCGGCGCTGATCGCAGATATGAGCGAGGCAATTCGACTCCAGCCAGACTACCAGAAGGCTTATGCCAGAAGGCACCGATACTACTTCGAGAGCCGGCGCTGGAGGGACGCGCTCGTCGGTACGCTCTCTCTTTCCCTCTCCTCTCTCTCTCTCTCTCTCTCTCTCTCTCTCTCATCGTTTCCCTCCCAGATGTGCTCGCGTCGTCTCAGCTGAAGGCCGTGCCGTTGTCTGTCGAGGAGAGCCTGCGTGTGCTCGAGTGCACGTCTAGGCTTGGCGATGAGAGACACGAGCAGTGGAAGAGGGTGGGTATTTTAGTGGTTGTCAGAAAAGATTCATCTTTTGCGGCAAACATTTCCGAAAGAACTCTGAACGCCCGCGCACCCCTAGAAAGATCCCCAGAAAGTACCTGGTTTGTAACATTTATCATAAAGCGGTTTTTTGGTGATGGAGTCTGTTTTTGGGTTGGTAGCGTTTTTGAAATATTGCTACGAAAACTCCGGATTCTGGAGAACGGTTTTGTGTCTCATGATGTGACATCAGTACAATAGCATTTTGATAAGGGTGTTCCTTCCAGGAGCTGCGTGCCTCTGGTGGCTTGCGTGTGGTGCCGGTGAAGCACCAGAAGGCGTACCGCTGGCTGACGGGCGTCCGATCCGAGGACGCGCTGCTCGGCGATGTCAAGGCATTCGCCCGCGGGGAGCTGAGAGATCAGGGGTGAGCGATATATAGTTGAGGTCAGACTCATCTTTTGCTGGTAAAAGGGACGCGCACCCTCAGAAAGATCCCCAGAAATATATCAGAAGTTTGTGAAACGGTTTCTAAATGTTCTGAATGTGCGTCACTGTTGCTGGTAAAAAAAATCGCGAGAACTTCCGAGTGATTTCGCGCGGGCCTATGTAAACTTTTTGTATCATCTACATCGATTTCAGTGTGTACTCGCAGGCGCTGCAGCTGTTCATCGAGAAGAAATACGACGACATCGACGGATTCATTCACGAGAGGTGGGCGGACTAAGTATTATAGAGTCTCGAAAAGTATTTGAATACAGTTTCTGGTAACTACACTACTAGTCAATATAGAGGTGTTTGTCATTTCAAGAGTGGTCCGCCATTTGCAGGCGCGACAGCCTGGGCGTGCGCGCTGCTGAGTGCTGGCTGCTCGCCGCTCTCATCCTCGCACTCAAGGGAGACAAAAAGGTAGGAGATTACTCGAAAGTTTTCATCCTTATGGCAGTTGTGATCACTCCATATGACAGCGGTCACTTACAGACTATACCGTTTGATAGAACCTGCCATGTAAGTTTCGCGTAGAAGTAGGCAAAATAGGCTTTACAAACCGCCTTCGCGCCTTCTAAGCGACCGCAACTTTTATAATCACTGTTCCAGTCGCACGAGTGTCTCTCGAGGGCGGAGCGTGTGCTCGCCGATCGGCCGGTCGACGACAGACGCCACTCGCTGCTCGTCTCCGCCCACATCATCCGCATCGAGACCGTCTGGACGACGGACGACATCGTCAGGTAAGAAAAAGTTATTGATAGTATAAAGTTGTCAGTCCAAGTCCCGCCGCGTAGTAAACCACTCATTCCAAACTCTACGCATTCGTGTTATCGATCACTCTCGTCGACTCCCACTCTCTTCGTTCTCGCACGATTAAAAAACAGATTTGCACACTCACTGTGTCGCGGCGGTAGCGCAGTGGATGTGTGCGCGGCTCTCAATCGAAAGGTCGCGGGTTCGATGCCGCCCGTGGGCCGAAAGAAGTTCCGCTACCGCGGTGGGTTGGCGACCACCCTGACACGTTGTCAGCCGATAGCCAGAAGACACATCGTCATCGTGGATTCTCATTGCTGGTTTACTGGAACCATTCTACTGCAACTTCTACCCGTTCATTGTCATTGTTCACAGGCATTTCATGTGTGGCGCATCACTTGTGGTGTAATAAATTTATTTATTATTACTGTATTGCATGCAGGGCGTGGCGGTCAGCCGTGGCGTTCTCGCCGCGCACCACCGACTTCTACACGCACGCGGCCCTTCGACTCATCACCAAGGGCGCCGTGGCCGAGGAGGTGACCATCATGCAGGACCCGCGCGTCGGACACTCGGACGACAAGACGTGAGAGGAAGGGAGAGAGAGACAGACAGACAGACAGAGACAGACACACAGACAGACACACACATACACACACAGATAGACAGACAGAGAGATGTCAGGGTGCTGCACCATCTGATGAAGCTTCGAATGGCCGAGCCCGGCCCGCACCTCGCTGCGCTGCAACAATTCGAGGTTGTGCATTGACTCCACTATGTTGTGTGACTGTTTTGATTGATTGATTACTTCATATGTTCACTCTTCTCTCCATTCAGTTCGTGCTTCGAGTGTTCGATCTGCCCGGTTACCTCTCCTCGCATCTGCCTCCGGTGAGAGAGACAGAAGGAGAGGGGGGAGAGAGAGACAGAAGGAGAGGGGGGGGGAGAGAGAGAGAGAGAGACAGAGAGACAGAGAGAGAGAGAGAGATCTATTCAGTTCTACGCGTCGCACGGCTACCGCCGCGAAGCCCTGTCACTCGCGCGCGAATTGGCCGAGAGGGACGACTACACGGGAATGTGGTACAAGATCAGGTGAGAGTCTGCGAGATCAATCATTTATCCGAAATCGTTTTTTTCTGATTATGACAACACAATCATAATGATATGAAGCATACATTAGTGCATAAGATGCTAGATACATAATAGGCTAACGCCGGGGAAAGACAGGTAGGCTGCCGAGGTGCTCTTGTAAACTTGTAATAGGTAAAGGTAAAGGTGGTACTCATCACTTTATTGCCACGGAGGGAATTGTCTTCACTTTCACAATGTCGTAACTCTCTCCATTGCCGTTTCAGCACGTTCACCGACTCGCCGGCCGAGAAGCTGCAGATGCTCAACAAGTGAGTCGCTGTACAATTTTAGGAATGCGGATCGCTGTTTGCTTATTAGCGAGAGCGTGACCACTTGAAATATACGATGCACTTAGTTCTACTGTTTCTTACGAAAACGTTTCCAATCAATCATATATTTTGTGAACATTTTCACTCAATTTTTTTTTTTACATTCTGACCATAATATATCGTCTGTGTTTCTCGCCATTGAGCCGAACCACACACTCGCCAACATCGACATGATAAAGATCGAGATGCAGCGACTCGAGGAGGGAGGACTGTCGTCTAGGTGAGGGAGAGAGAGAGAGAGTGAGAGTGAGAAATAGAGAGAGAGAGAAAGAGAGAGGGGGAGAGAGAGAGGAGTTGCAGGGCTCTCGTGGAACCGATGCTGGCTCGCATCGAGCGCGCCCTGGCCACATTCGATGACTCGATGAACGAGACGGCGCTCTGCTCCCTCTTCCGCATGCACGAAACTGTCAAGGTAGTTCTCTTCCCCCCTCTCTCCCTCTATCCTTCTCTCTCTCTCTCTCTCTCTCTTTCTCTCTCTCTCATCCTGTGAACGTTCAGGCTCGTATGCGCGCAATGGAGCTGCTGAATATCGAGTGACGTTCGCGGGAGATAATTCTACTACTTACTCCTCTCCTTGTATATATTGTTCACCGTCTATCACCACTTCGTTCATGCATGAAATGTTATACACTGTTTTTTTTCGAAATGAACATTTATTCGGCATCGATGGTGTGTAAACATGGGAAAACAACAAGAGGGCTAATAATTTTTCGTCTAATTAGTCCGGTTTTTTTTCTAAACCCCATTCCACATTTTCAGTAAATAATGGAGATATCGCACATTCACATTGTGTAAGCCAGAGTTAGATAGATGGATCTGTCCCGGGTCTCCCAGAGAGTCGCGATGTGAAAGCACTGAAAATGTGGAAAATTGAATAAGGAATGTAGAACCGAAAATAATGTGAAATAGTGGTAAAACACACTAACGTGTCTTGATGTCACGAAGCAACCAGTACTGTCACGTATGAAGAGACGTCAAGTGTAGGCATGACGGGACAGTAGTGGATCACATATTTCTTACTCACTCAAGTTATTCTAAAACTACTTGAATGTTCTTGTTTCTGCAGAGCCATCACCTCGATTCGGATATTACCGCACCGGCGAAACGGCGCTAGTTCGGATTTCCCCTCGAATTTCCCAAAGGTCCAAAGGTGGATTTAAAAAAGCTTTCTCTCTATCCGGTCCGGTGTGTTCTCTGCAGACAACCAACCACATAAAGACGACAAAAAATTGAAAAGACCCACTCCACTAGCTTCTCCATAATGGGTCCGGGCACGAAAATTTCAAATGGACGATACGGTAACTAAGAGCTTTTATGTTTTCGCGAGCTTACGTTTCACCAGAAATTTTTTCTGGTGAAAAAAGACCGTCATTTCTTTTCGATAAGCGCAGTGAGGTGTCAGTGAGGTCACTCAGAATTTGCTGCCAGCAGACATTGATTCTATGGCGCAACTGGTTAAAGTTTCGCCTGACAATCACGGGTCGCGAATTCGGATCCCCTGACGAGTTTTGCTACAACTCGTTCGCTACAGTCAGTTTGCCCGCGAATCATAACGCGTGTAGAATTCAGTCTCCGACAAAAACCGTGAATGAGTACTGGTCGGGCCAGGGGGAGTGGAACAGATCTGATAGGAAGAGAAGCTATGACACCGAAAACCAGCCGCCATCAAGCACCCTCGATGGACCCGTAACGAAACGCACTCGCCGAGTTCCCTTGTCTACACTCCAGTCAGCAGCAAGTGCCCGTGCTAACTGATCGCTCGACCAGTATCTGAGGTATATAAATAGGTTGAAATTTATTTACTGATGTACATTATTTAGTATTGGCACGAGCACGCGTATTAATAGGAACCGCTGTCACTTGCCCGGAGGTACCATCACCAGTCGCAGGTACGTTAATCGCTTGCTCTCTCCCTCTCTCTTATTCTCTCCTTCACCCCTACTTTTCAGAAAGCGCGAGAAAGACGCACACCTGCAAGACTATGGACAAATTGAAGAACTGTGTACTGATATGATACGAGAGATGGGTGTGAAGAGCAGTGAACTGAGAGATCTCATCGCCGATGAGACGCTCGATTTTGATCTTGATCGATACGTTTCATTATATTTTGCATGTTGTAAATGTTTTCGATAAATAATATTTCTCGCATCTCAAATAATACGTACAAGAGGAGTGTAAACAATGCAGCTGACAGCAGCGGCCAGTTGCGGGCAACTGCGTGCCAGCTCGGCATCGCGTGTCAAACGAGCAACATTGTTGTCGCTGATCGCACGATATGGAACCAAAGCGTGTTCGAGATCCATTTGAACGGCACTCTACAATCAAACATTAGTTTTAAACTCAAACACACTCAGAACGAACCGCGTAGAGTCTCCTGAGAGCAGCAGGGTCAGCAGGTACGGTGTCAGGAAACGTGAATGTGACGTAGATGAACCGCATGTTGCACGAGAGAGGGTGTGATCTATGCGCAGCCGTGAGAATCACCTACTGTCCCGCCCCTTATTCACCATATCTGTATCATAACCCCCTCCCATGTATACCCATGCAAAAGGTTTTTAGACAAAACGAATGATACATTTATACGTTTCGCTCATCCTGGCTGCTGGAAGGGGTGTGAGGGGCGGTATGATTACACAACACATTGTAAACCTCATTGAAGGCCTGCACATACGGGATAGTAACGAGCGATTCAGGGTCAAGAGGAGCATTGACAGCTGCGGTAAGTTGGGGACAGTTACGCGCAAGCTCGGCGTCGCGGTGAGACTTTCGAGAATCGGGTGCATATGTGGACTGATTTATAATAGTAATAATGTTTATCTGCCGTGACACAACATACACGAATAAGTGAAAATAGCGGACAGGGTATGGCAAATATGGAGCTGGCCCTAGGCTAATTGGTGTAAACAATCAGCTACTTTTGGGGGCTCAAAATTTGCTTCCAATCTGCAAGGCGCTCTGTAATGGCTTGCGTCACATCTATACAGTACTCAATAAACAACCCACAGCGAATAGCCGCCTCAGAGCACACATGTCTCTAGGTGCTATATTAGGAAGTGTGATAGTAGTCTGCACGCGTTCCATTGTGCAGAATGCGTGCGAATGACGCGACCTCGTCTAGGTGCGAGCGACCCAACCTGTCAAAACAAACACAGAACAACGCATAGGAGATGCGTTTATTGATCAGTAAAATCAGTAAAACATTATATACAAGGTGAATATATGCATAGACATACGAAACGAACATAAAAGTTGATCTAGATTTTTTGTTTCTTACACAAATTGAAATGTTCGATGAATTCAGCACCCCTCTTATCACCGTGTTTTGCCTTAGGGTTTCTAGAAATGGCGTTGAGATTGCGCAAAGTTTCAACGTACTGAGGTTTCAGTCTGGATACACCAAATGAGTCAGGCTCCCTCCCTATATCGCGCAACTTCTCACGCTCAGAGCGTTTTTAGCCTGATCGGAAGCGTTTTTCAGAGCCTTGGCGCGTCTGATTGGTGCCTCTTTCTTCTCAATTTCTGCTCGAATGCGAGAGCTCTATTTGTAGAAAGCTGGATCACGTGCGTATATGCACGAGAAGAGAAGAGAGAAATCTTCGAGGGGAATCTGAAAATGTTAAATTATGCAAGAATAATTTCCTATTATACACAATGTTCGTTCAGACAGAATACACGTGGTCAACATGCGCACTGGTCAAAATACTCTTTAATATGATAGAGCTAGGCAAAGTGTAGACGAAATGTTCATCTCCCATAATGTACGAGTTTTTATTCACACGAATGATGTAAATGCGAGTGGTATTCGCTACTTAATGTGTATAGCAAAAGAACACAACATACACATCATCTCCTCGCATCAGAACATATTGTGTACGTCATCTGCATCGATGTACTATGTACTCACTTCTCCATTACTTTGTCCCATAGAGTGTAGAACGGCAGCGATTCGCTGGCCAAGACCATCTACCCCCAGTCTTTGATGAATGAAGTACTGCCCTCCAGCCATAGATGGCGACCGTGATGAGAACACCGCTGGGGTCAGTGGTCGAGTTGGCCCCTAGCACTGCAACATGCTGCATCACCGAAAAGATTTATTGTGATTAAACAAAAAAAAGATTCGCGCGACGCACCTCAGGAAGTACATCAGCCAGTCCAGCTCGCCCGAAATCAAGAGGGACGCCTCGCATTTCAACGCGAGTGACACGACCACGTCTGTTGATCGTTGTATCCTGCAGTTCGATGATGTTGTTCGTTGACACATAGTTTTCTTCCACCACGTAGCGGTACGTTGAGCTGCAAGGAAGCGCGGTCAAAAATCAAAAGATGAAGAGAGGATGGGGCTCACATGTTTATCCATACGGACAACAAGCCCAAGAAAGAACTCCGAACATTCACTCTTACGGTTACACAAGCAGTCCGGTGAATGCAGGAAATAAAGTTGGCGTTCATGACAGAACCTCATGTAGGGAGGGGACGGGACATTTAGGAACGTACTGCCTGATTTGTGCCCTCGCTTTTATATGCATTGCCCCTGCATCTAGTATTTTCCCGCTACTTTGTGAGCGTCGCCCGGATGTGATTGCGCGGTCTAGCCAACGCCTACGGCCGATTCCCACACCTCACCTGTTTGCCTCTGTCTCACAGGTGTGGTATTGCCGCAGGGTCGACGAATGGGAACAAAGCCGTGAGAACATTGAATCAAATTAAAGATTTGGATGCCTTCCGAGGTGTTGTGGCAACAAGACAAGAACATATTCAGATCTTCACTCGCCTATTCCTATTAGTAGTTGTGTCGGCACTCTAGACCACATTTGTCTCTTTTGATGCGAGTCGAATTCCATCTCTAACCTCACACACGTCAACGTCATAAAGTCTCTAATGGTAGTGTGAAGGAATACTATCCATGGAGTTAAAAAAATAAGAAAACATTGAAAATGAGTGAAAATTGTGAGTGAAATTGAAACGTGCACTTCGAAATTTGGCCACCAAACTGTTAGTCTGGCACATTTCCCTACCCTCCCAATCCCACCCCATCATTACCCTGCCCCCGCCCCGTCTGTGGAGTGGCAGAAAAGGCGCGCGCCTCCCTCTCCCGACCACACTGATCCCTACTGATCCCCTCCTGACATGGCTGGCAGCAGCAACTCTCGTCGCAGCAGCGGCGGCAGGGTCGTCTCTAGCAAGGCGCGCCGCTCCGTCTCGCCCTCCTCCCGCTCTTCCTCCTCCTATCGATCCAGGCACACCAAGAGCTGTGAGTAGTCTCTCTCTCCTCCTCCTCCTCCTCCTGCTCCTGCTCCTCCAAAGTTGCGTTGCGATCACAGTATTAAAAAAGAGACGTGTCCACCATCCGCGAACTGCGGAAGACTCTGATCAATCCCCCGTTTTCAGCAGCGGAGAGTAGGCGCGAGCGCTCGCTGGCCCGTTTCGAGGCGCTCTCGTCGCGCCACGAGACTCCGCTGATGAGTGAGTACGGTGGACTACCGTACCACTCTACCGTAATCTTTGCAGAAAAGGTGCGCGAGGAGAGTGAGGAGCGCGGGGCGAGCGAGCGCGGCGGGGACGGCAACAACAACGACGAGTGCTGCGGGGGAGCGCATTCCAGTGAGCATCTCTCTCTTTCTACCACTGTCTCACATGCCACTTCTAGGCCCTTCCTCGACCCGCTCCGTTCGTCTCTCGTGTCGCTCAAGGAGCCGCTCCAAGAGCCGCAGCACCTCTCCCGCTTCTCGTACGCTAATGTAGATTACTGTACCTACCGTATACCTTTAAGGCCGCTCGCACCGCGACCGCAGCATCTCCAAGTCGTTCCCGCGCCGCTTGCGCCTCACTAGTGAGTATTGAGATTACGGTAGATGCAATTTTGGCTACTGTAGGTCGCTCGTCGTCTCGCCACTCGTCTCGCGCAGAGTCTCACCGCGACTGCACCTACAACTCGTGCGAGGCCGGATCGAGTGAGTCTTAGGTATACGGTAATTAGGTATACGGTACTTTGCAGGCCGCCGCACCCGCAGCAGCTCTTCGCCGCACGTTTCCCGCCGCCCCTTGCCGATCCTCTACTCCCCACACCGCACCAAGAGCGTCGAGCGACGCCGAGTCATCAGTAGGTATACGGTAGCTACCGTAACTCACAGTACCAGACGGGCACGGTCTGGCAATCGCGTTCTCGGCGGAGGACTCGTGTCGAGTGTTCGACCTGCGCGACTCGTCGGAGGTGGTGGGCTGCACGCCGGACGAGGCGCTGCGGAGCAAGGCGGCGACGGAGAGGATTCGCAGCGCTGGTGAGTGTCGGGAGTTTGAATCCTACCTCTCGGTTTCAGAGAAAGGGACTGGTTTAAAGTTGGCAGTTGTTGGAAATTGTTGGGTGGAGTAGTTGGAAAATACTTCGGGGATGTTCGGGGATGAAATAGTTAGAAGAAGGGACTGATTGAGAAGCGACATCCACTCGATCTACATGTTCTGTTTTCAGCGCGCCGCCGTCTCTCGTTCCGCTCTCGCAGCCGCAGCCGCTCGCGCTCCCCCTCGCCGACTGGTGAGTCACCGTAGAACACTTTGTACACTGGGGGCACAAGTTGGAAAGTGTTGACTTAGATAGGTTATAGCCTCCGATCTCTAGTAGACTAGTAGACGTTGTGCACACACCTCGAGTCAAAGCCAGACTATAGAAAACGGTATTCACTCTTTCAGGGCGCTCTCAGGTGCGCCGCCCGCTTTCGCCAGTGCGTCGTCGTTCCAGTGAGTTTCCACAGACTACCGTAATTTTGTACTGCCGTTTCTGTACTTACTGTTTTCCGTTACCGTATTCCAGGCCGCAGCCCGTCCTCGGATCGCTCGCGCAGCAGCTCTCGTTCGACGCCCAAGAGAGAGTACTACGAGCTGAACGGACGGTACGGTAGTCTACCGTCTATCTAATACAGTATACCTGCAGCATGGTCTACTACGACAAAGCCGGTCGTCCGCACGACGCCAAGACGCACAAGTTTGCCAAGGTCAACTGACGCCCTCGCCTCCTGCTGCTTTCGAGAATAGCTGCCACTGCCCCTACTAACCCTACTGACTAACTACTGACTGCATTATGAAAATCCGATAAAAGATATAATTTTTATCACGATTTTATCGCATTTGACAATCACACAAATCAATAAATACATTTTCGGTACACGTATCATGCGGCATGATGATAGAAAGAGGGGGACATAAGAGGGGCGGGGCGTGAGTGGGCGGGGCTTAGCCGCGCGGCGACTCGAACTTCATGTTCGCCGACTGCACGCCGATCTGCTCCAGACCGAACTCGACCATCTCCACCTTGCCGTTGCTGTCCTGAAAACGTTGCTGTTGTGGGCGGAGCCAATGTGGGCGGGACTCACCCTGCACGCGAGTCCGATCGGTCCGTCGCCCTGCGGCCGCGAGTAGATCGTGTAGCTGCCGGGGTTGAGGAAGATCGTGTCGAATCCCTGAGAAACCGATCGATTAGGGGCGGGGCTAGAGTGGGCGGAGACTCACTCTGTGTCGGTAGATGCATCCCACGGTCGTCACCTTGGCCTTTTCGCCGACCAGTCCGCACGTCTGCTCCAGCTTGGAGGTGGGGAAGGTGAGATACCTGAAGATCAATAGTGGGCGTGGCTAGAAGGGGCGGAGCCTACCATCTGCACCCGATCACACGCTCCACCATCGATCCGTCAGAGTCGCGAGCGACACAGCCCACCGGCTTCTGGCCGAAAGAGTCGGCGCGAACCTAGAAAGGGAGGGTGGAGAGAGAGAGAGAGAGGGGGGGGGAGAGAGAGGGGGAGAGGGAGAGAGAGAGAAAGAGAGAGAGAGAGACGCACCTGGCATTGCATGACCGTGTCGTCCTTGTGGAACCTGTCTCCGTCGTACAGCTGCTTGCCGTCGATGTTGCATCCAATGGCCATCTTCCGACACCGTCCCTTGTTCAACTTGCAGTAGAAGATGTACTCGCCCTCCTGAATATGGGTGTTGCAAATGTGTCCATGTGTCTCCACGTCTCCATGTCTATCATTATGTAGTGCAGTGGTCCCCTACTCTTCCTTCGACTCCCTCCGCAGAGTAATCTTTTGAATCGGGGGACTACCTTTGTAAACCGCTATATCACTTCACTGGGGGGTAGGCATTTCCCCCCACTTTTCATTCATGCTGCAAAAAGGAATATCCCCCCACCTGATGTTCAAAAAAGGAAATTTGCCCCACTTTGAAGTGGGGGTATTTTCCTTATTGTCAATCGAAAAGTTTTGACAAAACACTTTCTGATAATCTGAACTATCAGACGGGTAGACGCTGGTTTATACATAATGAAGAAGCGATCTGAAGAAAAATTTAGCTGCGGTTTTACTGAACTACGTCGCGCAGAGATCACAAAAAGGCCAGGCTTAGTGTAGTCGACGATTGATTAGACATAATTTCACCGATACGTAGATGAGCATTGATAAAAAAGTTTCGGCACTGATTTCATTCACACCGCAAGTTTGTCTCCGGATTGTATTGTAACACTGCATTGCTTCAGTGGCAGTGCTGTCCGAACTGGGAATTGGAAGTAGCCTTACGATTAGAGTTCTAGTTGTATACATATTTTGGATTTTGATAAAAAAAACTAGTTCGGAACTTGTTTCAGTATTATGTCATTAAAAGAGAACACGGGATTCAAGATTCAAGATCTTCAAAAATCACCAAATCAACACAAGTTAAGGTCATGGTCCTTTAACTGTCTAAATTTGCATTATGGACCAACGTCATTACTACCATTGTAAAGAAAACCTTTGAAAACCCCTATATGCACGAAACTAGCTCTTACGTAGGCCACATTTGTCCAAAATTCGTTAAATTCCTGCACGCGCAAAATCATTGTAAACCCGGTGCAGATTTGACTCCGCTAACAGAGATAAGCAGTAAGTGGATGGCTCTTCAAGCGCGAGTGTCCCCAAAACAGTGGGGCCATTTTCTCTTTCAAACTGTTACAAAACGCCCATTTACTTTCCCAACTTTTCACGGGACACATGGAAAAGTGGGGGGAAATGCCTACCCCCCACTGGAAACTGCCCTTTCGTTGACAACTATCGAAACCGGTAGCTCCAAGCAGTCCTTTTTTTAGCTACTCCTGTGATCTCACCAAACCACCGAGAGCCTTGATCTCTATCATCGATCTCGCGCCATCATCCCAAAATTGGATATCATCAACCCCAAAAATCAGGTGGTAGTGGCGCCGCGCTGTCGCCGGGTCCCCTTCCCGAAACGAGAGAGAGAGGGGGAGAGAGAGAGAGAGAGAGAGAGAGAGAGAAAAAGAGGGGGGTGTAAATCCAGCGTATTCCCGCGCGTCGTCCACGCCCACTTATCTCAACTTGCGAAGATGTATTGTTTTCACGCCGGAACATCAGTGCAACACTGTTCCACTTTTCCTGGATGTATCGTTTTCTCATTCTCTCACGAGGAAACCAGTTTGACCGCGAGACACATGGAGAGTACACACTAACAGAACACACAGCAAAGCGATAGGTCAGTGAAAACACTGTCTCCTTGCGTGTAGCATTGTGTAGCAAATTGCAAATCGCATCATACGTGTAGACGCTCGATCTTTTCGGACTCTGTGTTTCCGACTAACTGTCTTGTTGTAATGTCAAGGCTAGGGTGCAAGACTACGCCGAGCACTCACTCGCACTCCCGTAGTAAACAACAACAAGTGCATCACAGAGTAATGGAATGGTAAACAAGTAGAGCGTACGATTCAAAGAACCGTAGTAATATTCAAAGTACCGTAACCCGCGTACTCACCGGCCACTGCTCGCCGACCTTGTAGTGCTCGCCGCCAGAGATGCAGCCCACGGAGCACATCTGCACCGAGCCGTTCTGCTTCTGCTGGCACTGGTACCTAAAGAGAGAGCGTTAGAGAGAGAGAGAGAGAGAGAGAGAGAGAGGAGAGAGGAGAGAAGGAGAGAAGGAGAGAGAGAGATGCTCACGTGTAGTCTCCGAAGTCGTACGACTCTCCGAGGGGGATCTTCC
This sequence comes from Rhabditoides inermis, assembly GCA_963966185.1. Classification (NCBI taxonomy): domain Eukaryota; kingdom Metazoa; phylum Nematoda; class Chromadorea; order Rhabditida; family Rhabditidae; genus Rhabditoides; species Rhabditoides inermis. Next base: position 2,067,099 of record CAWZYM010000283.1, read on the forward strand.
TCGACTTGTCGTGAGAGATGCATCCCTCGATCTTCTCCCGGAGGTAGTCCTGCCCGTCCTTGTGACAGCCCCAGTAGTACACGTTCTGAAAGAGCACCGTCTCTCTCTCTCTCACCTCTTCTCCCTCTCTCTCTCCCTCCCTCCCTCCCTCCCTCCCTCCCTCCCTCCCTCCCTCCCTCCCCCTCTCTCTCTCTCTCTCCCTCCCTCTCACCTGCGAGTCCGCCCACGTGTCTCCCATCGCATGCCTCGTTCCCCTATCGTCCACGCACGCCGTGTACGCAAACTTCAGATAGCCGTCCTTGCCCAGCGTGCACGTCATCTGGAGAAGATTAGGAATTATGTAAATTACGGTAAGGCTGGAAATTCGAAGTACAGTAATTCTGATGCTACCGTACCTCGTATCCGTTCTCCACGTAGCTCTGTCCGATGGCGAGTCGCTTGTCTCGCCGACCGAAGCAGCCGCGCGGCGCCAGCAACCCGTTCTCGCACTCGTACCAGTACTTGCCTGTAGAGGGTACTGTACTTTGAAATTACAGTAGGTATGATCCCTGTATGTAGATAGGGTTACTGTAGTACCTCGGTCGACGCGCTCGCCCTGCCGCCACCAGCGGGCCGGACCGCCGTTGCCTGCGGACCAGCAGCGGGTGTGCTGGAAGAAAGGGGGATAAAGAAAGAGAAAGAGAGAGAGAGAGAGAGAGAGAGGGGGGGAGAGAGAGAGAGAGAGAGCTCACCTCATCTTGAGCCGCGGTCGCCGCTACGATTGCTAGGAGAACGATCGGATACATCTTTCTGCTACTGCCCCAACTGTGTCGGTTGGATGCCGGTCAGTGACCCGTCGCCTCCCCTTTATACCAACCCCTCCCCCGCAAGAGAGAGTGGGCGGAGCCTCGCCCCAGCAAAGCCCGCAACCTGAAATTGCCCCGCCTGCACTGTAGAATAACACTCTGCAAAAACACAACCTGCACCCTATTACTATCGATTCATTGATTGAAGTCACGTGGTCTCGTGGTTTGGACTAAGTGAACGTGGCAACTGTTTCGTAGATGTAGTATGATATGATCACATTTGCGCCGAGATGTGATTAGGGGTTTTCTCTGCATTTCCGCAGCGGAAGTTCAACGGTCAGCTGATGCGCGTTTAGCGTTTACATGTTTTGTGAAGTCTTCGTCTGACCTCACGTTAGACGGTTTCTTGGTGCCACGTGAGACACGAGAGAGAGAGGGAGAGAGAGAGAGAGAGAGATTAGGAGGGAGAGAGAGAGAGAGGGAGAAAGAGATGATATTGCATAGTTTTTTTTAACTCCGTAAGGACATCAGTCTATGTGGGGAAATCCTCAATGTTTGCAGAATGACGAACGGTTCAATTTCTGGTATCTCCTCAAATATCCTTATACCGGTTCGCACTACCAAACCGTTCGGCTATGCCTATTGTCCGCAACTACCGCAAAAATATCCTACAAACATCCCATCCATCTCTCTTTTCGAAATATCTCACTGACAACCACCATCTGACCTCACCATATGCAAATATCATAGATCCCGTTTCCGATTCAAGCAGACGGCAAGCTAGCAGTACAACAGGCAAACATTACTATGCTAATGACATCACAACAACTCTTTCGTTTCTCTGCGCTCTCCCTTTCTCCAGGCAACCTCTCTCTCTCTCTCTCTCTCTCTCTCTCTCTCTCTCTCTCTCTCTCTCTCCCCCTCGCCCACCTTGATTTCCAATGCACAAATCACCTACCGCATAGCTACTCCTAATTGAGTAGCTTGATTCCGGTCCGACTTACAACGTCTTTACACACCAGGAACTTCCGCTTTTGACACGGTCGTTCCATCACGTTCTTTTTCTTCCTTGATAATCACTTTGATAGTCGTGTCTCCCAGAGAGAGCCATCTCCATCTCTCCATCTCTCACCTTCATCTGGAAAACGCTTTACGAGCCGCTTTGTGTACTCTAGCATCTTTTAGGGGGCGTTGATCTGTCACGTTTTTTTCTCGATCCGTCTTCACATCGTCTTTATGGATGGAGATTAGTTGCTTTAGTGGCTGTGAAACGGAACAGTATTCGGCCCAATGAGAGCAAGAACAGGCAACATTCAATTTCTCAGAACACCTGTACCAAAGGGCAATGCCATCGTTCAAATTCGCAATCGCTTCCTCAATTCTCAATCACAGAGTAGCCACGCACTGTGACTAACCTTGGTTGCCGAAAAACACAAACCCATCTCACACCCACGCGACAAAACAGAAACACAGTATTTTACTAGAAGTTTATTCATACAAAACCGCATGCTTTACACTTACAAACCAAATATATTTGGGGGGAAGAGGTGATAGAATGTACTAGTTATTATGAACTCTACTTACTAGATCGGTCGAATAGTGTGTGGGACCGGGGCGGAGAGGGTGTCTGATCTACCAGTGATCGCTCGCGAATCAGTAGATCAGAACTTGGCGGGCTCGGGGGCAGCCTTCTGAGCAAAGCCAGTGAGCAGCGACTTGATCTCTCCGATAGCCTTCGCCGGGTTCAGGTGCTGTAAAGAAAGTTGTTGACATTAATTACTCCAAGACCGTAGTTCCATAGTTGTACTAATGTCAAATGCGAGCGCAGGAAAACAACCCATAAACTCTACTCCTGTGTTCATTCTGATCCTGAATGTTTACATTTATCAACTAATCAAATTTAAGTGAGTAGTCTAGTCACCAGTAATTAATCGCAACAGAATCAGGATAATAAACCGTGTTACAACACTGTAATGTGCACTGCTACTCTACTCTACGTGACTACAACAAAGCATGAAACATGCTCGCGTGCCCAACTCTAAAACGAACTCCATACTCACCTTGGGGCAGGTCTTGGTGCAGTTGAGGATGGTGTGGCACTTGAAGGCCGAGAACGAGTCGTGGATGCGGTCCAGACGCTCCTTGGCGTAGTCGTCACGAGAGTCAATGATCCAGCTGCAAGGTGACATGGTACTTCATATCCAAACCCCCATCTCAAACTCATATTCTCCGTACAAACTAATGTATAAAACTTCATCATGCACATCCGCCACCTCCTCACCGGTAGCTCTGCATGAGGACCGCGGGGCCGAGGTACTTGTCCGCGTTCCACCAGTACGAGGGGCACGAAGTCGAGCAGCACGCGCACAGAATGCACTCGTACAGACCGTCCTGCAAGCAAATCAAGGTAATCCAAATAAAATTTTGCTGCAGTTTCTGAAAATCTAGCAAACTAAATTCAAAATATACGATGCCAACTTGCGTCACAATCACCAACATCACAACAACTTGAATCTAGGAGTTATGAAGGAAAATGCAAACGTTATACTCACAAGGCGCTCGCGCTCCGCCACCGACTGGGGGAGCTGCTTCTCGCCCAGCTTCACTTCCTCCTGAAAATACATTAAAATATTATATCGACTATTCGACAATCAAGCAGGTTATATAAATACTCACCTTCTTCTGGATCCAGGGCTGGATAGAGGCGTACTGGGCGTAGAACAGGTTCATGTCGGGAACGAGGTCCTAAAAAATTGAATAATGTATAATGTATAAATAATTACAAAGATTATATTTAAAACACATTAAAATAATTCTCACCTTGACGACGAACATGTGGGGGAGCGGGTAGATCTTGGTGCTCTTCGAGGTGTCCTCGTCGATCTTGCAGATGCAGGCCAGCGTGTTGGCGCCGCCGATGTTCATCGCGCACGATCCGCAGATACCTAAATTTGCAAAAATATGTAAAAGCTAGCAAATAAACAGATAATAAAACGCACCCTCGCGGCAGGAGCGGCGGAAGGTGAGCGTGGGGTCGACCTCGTTCTTGATCTTGATGAGGGCGTCGAGGATCATGGGGGCGCACTGGTCGAGGTCGACGTCGTACTTCTGCAGCTCGGGCTTGGCGCCCGGCTTCTCCGGGTTGAAGCGGTAGATCTCGAACGTCTTGATGCGCTTGCCCGTTCCCTTGGCGGGCGCGGCAGCCGAGGCGGCGCGGGCCGCTACCGCCACCGACTCCGCCGCGCGCAGCATCGACAAGTTACGGGCCAGCATACCTCCTGTCAAGAAAGCGGTTAGCAGAGGTAAAATGTAGCCAAGTGCAACGGAAAACAGATATTGATTGATTCAACTGGAAAAACAAGGCTGGATGATCACAAACGATTGCTTACAAAACATGAAAAGTATATGAAACCGGTACCTGTTAATAAGATCAGTAGAACCGACTGATTACAAGGAACTTATGAAAGAAATGACAACCAAAACAAACAAATAAATGACACGAAAACAAACAAATGAAGTTTAGCACGAAGGGGGCGGAGCGTCGTCTTAAACTTTGGGCACAAGGTGCACACTTGCACAAGACCGCGGTTCTGGCAGTAAACATTAATTATTATTAACTTACTGAACGTGTGATTAGTTAATTAATGTCAAAAACATATGCAATAAATTCTAAAAACAAACTGATAAATTTGAAACGATTTGTTGATCAGCTTACAAACTTTTATTTCGGGAAGATTGTGCACACTTTGCCAGACGTGCGGCGATAAGCCCCGCCTTTCACCAATGTCCCATCTTTTATTTATTTTGTTTGTTTATTCTTTTTCATTGATTTCGTGATGCGAACCGTTGATTCTGCTAGTGAGCGCCGATGTGATGGCTCGAATGGCACCTCGTCTGCCCGTGCTACTCGTCTCCATAGCCGTCATATTCGCTACGTTCACGAGCCAAGTCGCTTCCCGTTCGGACAATCCTTTCGACCTGTCCGCGTACGAAGTCGGATCCGAGGAGCCGTGGGACCTCGACGCACCATGTCAGTCCTATGTGGAGGTACGCCTTTGTTGCCCATTGATTTTGTGGTGCATGAAACTGAAGGATTTCGCAATAAAAACGTCTTGTTTGAAAAATTCTGGAAGTTGCACTTAAGTTGTTTTATGCATAAAACTGTTCAGAAGCTCGCGGCGGTGCAAGCGCGTATGGCACAGTGTGCGACCAACTGGTCGATCCCGCCAAAGGTGTGCACCAACTGCTGGGAGCACTACATCAACTTCAAGCAGTACGAGTACGTCACACAGCACTTGGTTAGTCTTTGGTTCATGTTTATTAATGTTAATGTATTGCTGTAGGATAACGTCACTTCGCTGGACAACCGGACGTGTACGCAGGTGATCTACGACAACTATCTGATCAGCTACGGCCACGACATCTCGGACGCGCTCACCACGCGCATCTGGGAGAAGTCGCGCTGCGAGTGTGAGTGCCACAGTATTTGATACCGCTTTTCTTTGAAATATGTATTACATAACTACAAACAAAAACTTATTTTCAGCGTGTCTCACGATCAGCTGGAACTTCACGCACAACGACTCGACTATTAGCTTCTCGCAACAGACCTTGGACTTCCAGGTGAGTATAGTTGTAACTTGTAAATATGTTTGATTTGATATGTTGTAGGAGAAGCTGTTTGACTGGCGTAACTGCATAGCGAACGCGACGGAGGCGGGCAGTCTGCTGGGCAACGACACGACGGTGTGCACGGCGTGCAAGAAGCCCTTCAACACGCTCTTCTCCTTCTACTGGGACATATACATCCGACCCGGAGTCGAGTTTTGCGTCGACGTCGAGACCACCGTGAGTAATTACTGTTTTGTCATATGTACTTGACTGTTCTTCTGAATTTTAGATGAACGATACGATGCGCATTTGGAACGATGTGTGGGGCTGCGCGGAGCGTAAGGACAGGAAGACGGATGCTAGAACGGTGAGAGTTTTTTTTTCAAATGTATGTTGTGTATATAAGCCTTTGTAGATTGTGTACACGTCGATTGCGCTGGGCGTGATCACGTTCATCTTTTACGTGGGCAGCTACGTGCAAGGCGGCGGCGCGCCCAGGAATCTCATCCAATGTAAGTAAAGTATACAGAAAGCTTATAGTTATAGAGTGTCCGTGTCCCCCGGTTCACGGTATGGCAGCCGTAACCACTAACCATGTTATTTAGCCAGTAACCATTGTATTGTTTAGATTCTCGCATGCCGGAGCCTGGAGGCGCTCGCAGTCGTCTGCTCAGCGCCAGCATGTCTGACACGTCATTTGTTCCCGTGATGCCTCGATCAGCGCCGCGGTGACGCTGTTCACTTGCCTCTAGCAGTTCGTATTTATGTAAATCGTGATGAATGATTCGCTGAACAGGGTAAGTTTTCTATATCGTTGTGTAAATAAGGCAAGACGTGTAGCTTTCACATTCACACCCCCAGATTTCTACTTTCTAGTTCACTTGCCGAGTTTGATAATTTGCAATTTGTAACATTACGTGGTTTTTATTGGCTCATAGAGTGTGATGATTGTAATAAACTTTTTTTGCATTTTATTCAACGAGGCCAGCAGATTTTGTTCACTCTCTTCCATCGGTTGCCCTAACCGTACCCATATCTGATGCATTTGACTTTGACATTGATACCAATAGTTCAATGACTCGTTTTGTAGGGTTTTATCTACCAGCTGAATCATGTCCGGAGTGAGTGACACTTTTATTATCGATTCGTTTTATCGATTATGATGGTGTGTGTTTGCAGCTCGAGGAGGGTGTTGACCAGCTGCAGCAGTACCGCGAGAAGTGCGCCGACCACGTCGCCGATCTCAAGGTATATATATATATATATATAACTTGTTGTTGTTACGTAGTAGTGATTATGTAATGTGTGTTAAAATATTGTTTTCAGTCTGTGCTGGACGAGTGCAACGACCGCGTGAACTCTCGCCAGCAGACGGAGGAGACGTGCCACCAGGAGATGTGCGACTACATCCACCACCTCGACCACTGCGTGAGTGGCGGGGGGGGGGGGGGGTACTTGTACTTATTGTTCAAGTGTTGAAGAGAGATGTTTACGAAAGAAAAATAGAAATAGCACCATCTCATTAGGTATCGTGCACTGGATTGTTGACAGACATTTTACACGGATTTTCGGTTTTCAGTTGCCTGGGCAATAATGACTAAGGAATTAATATTAACTGAAGCGTTCATGTACTTTGTCGTATTCAGAATGTGTTGTTTCAGGCGATGCCCAAGGCCTTTGCTTCCCTCAAGTAAATCGCCTTCTCCCAGACACCCAAACTTTTATTTCTGAATATCGGATAGTGTAGTTTCGAGATAAAGACACATTTAATTGATGGGATTTGTTTCGGGGTACACAAGGCGGTTGCATGTGATTTGCATGCAATTAGCGTGATGAGGTGCTATCGAGTGTCGCAATCTGGGAATGTGTGTTGCGTGTCCGAGACTGCCCGGTCATCCTTTGAGGATACCGAAGAGAGAAAGAGAGAGAGAGAGAGATTGGAATGGCAGGTGCGGTATGGGCGGGGTTGAGAGAGAGAGAGAAGGTGACACCTGTATGATGGCCAATGTGCAGGTTGCATGTATTCATGTTTTCCTTGCTTTGTGTTGTTGAATAGCCGTAACGAGCTCTCTTCAGCATAATTCAATTCAATGCCGCTTGCCACATTCGTTCCGGATGTTCTCTTTGAGAGTCTAGTTATGGGCTTTGAAAGCTGTCAATATCACTGGACTCACTTTATTCTAATGGGACTCGTGAGGATTGGTGTTTTTCGAGAGTGAAAGAGAGAGAGAGAGAGAGAGAGAGAGAGTGAGCGTGGGATCGATGTGCCTGGGGGCATTTTCGGCGTCTCCTCAGGCGGTCAGCCGGCGCTCTCAGAGTGCACTCATGATTCATTGGTCGGGCTTATGCTCGTCTCCCTCTCCCTCTCCCCCCCCGCTCTCTCTCTCTCTCTCTCTCTCTCTCTCTCTCTCTTCCTGGATGGAAACTGCTTGTTAGGCGGCTGCAGGGTGGTATTACATGGGTTTTGCACCGAGCCGGGAAACAAGCTTTTCCGACGTCGCTACTTGATTGATTGTCGGGCTATTATTGCACGCGAATCAGTGAATGCAACTGTAGTTTTCTCCTAGTCTGTTTTCTATTGCAATGAATTTTTTATAGTGGAGAGTGGCGGTTGTAAATGGGAGAGAGAGAGAGGGGGAAAGGAGTATCCCCTCTAATCGAGTCACATCCATTAGAAACTCCATTACTCTGGACTTCCACATTTCCGGACTGCGCACCGCGCGCTTTGCGATTTCCCTCTCGTCATTTGATGTGCACTATAATTTTTACTTCATATGGTTGTACTTTTAATTACATTATTCGGCATTCGAGAGAGACTTATGACAATGTCGGCTCCTCATCCTCACTCATCGGGCTACGTCCAAATAGAAAAATCATTGAAGTCGCGTGTGGAGGAAGAGTGTTTTGGACATTTTCTCGCGACGAGCAGCATTCCATTTTTATCGACAATGAAATGAAATTAGCCGCCGACATTGCGTTTGAATAGGCGCCTAACCTCATCTGGTCAACGCTCGCGTCCACCAAATTGGACTAACCATGAGATCCGAAGCTCTGTTTTCCGATCTTTATTCGAGGAAACGTTTTTTTTCCAGCGATGCGCAGGCGACTGCGTGAAACGCTGAAATGGAATGAAATTCAATCTCCTGTCTCCTCTCCTCTCTGGTCTGCGAGAGGAGAAGGAAGAGGAGGACGTTTCGATGCGAGGAAGAGGCGTGGCGCGCATGCATTCTGCATTTCCCTCCATCACTCATCTTCGATGAAGCAGCTCTTTTCCGCGGTTTTGTGTTCCACTCCCATCCTCGAAAGAGTCGCATTGGATGGTGCTTTCTGAGAATTGGTCATTCTGAGTGAAAGAAAGTATATTCTCGCGTGCGTGACTTTAGCGGGCTTCTCAGATTCCGGAAATTCAATTCGTTTTCCACTTGCCCTCAAAATATCTCGACTGCTACAATTTGCATGCCACATTGCCTCCAATTTCTCAATACTGTTTTTTTTGTGCGGGGCGAGCGGCGATTTGCAATTGTCGAAGCGCGAATGATTGCCTCTATTTCTATGGAAGGAAGAGAGAGAGAGAGAGAGAGAGAGAATTGAGAAAATATAGGGCAGATATAGGAAATGGGACCGCTTCGGCCTATAGAACTTTGTTCGATCGTGAATTATCGTGTAATTTTGTCAGTTACGTGTTTATTCAATCCAATTTATTATTGTGTTCACCTCATTCGTCAATATTTTTTTCTTCCATTGTTTTTTTCTCTTGTTAGACCGACTGAGAGGAAGCAAGTATGGTTATGAAGTGTTGTTGTTTGAAAAAAAACTGCATTATCTCATCCGCAAATGCGCATACATTTACATTTTCTACCCACTGCATTGTGAAATGTGAATGCACTGCGAAAATGAACAACGTTCTATCATTGTCATTTCTATCATTTCTAGCGTAAGAAAGCCTTGTAAAATGTAAACATATTTTTCTTTTTTTCTGAAAAGAAGTGTTTTGACAATTCTTTACAGTGGTTTTACGATTTTCGGAAATCTACTATCTACTACTCGTTGTACTTTTGAGCACATCGATTCTACGGTGGTGGCTTCTGACAACGTTACAACCTCTCTCTCTCTCTCTCTCTCTCTCTCTCTCTCCTTCAATGGTCAATGCATATCATGTTAACCAGCGCATAGCAAAAGAGATAGATTCTGTATTTCTCGATTCAATGCAGAATAGGCGATAAGAGACGAGGGAGTGGTGGAAAAAATGATTAATAATTATCTGCTATCTCGTTTTTTCTCCACTCTCCATTTCCCATAGCTCTTCCGCCCGTCCAATGCGATGTACTTCGCAGGACTATTTGTATAACTTGTACTGTCATTAGTGTTGTTATTAAATATTTTTCGCTTTCGTATAAGTGTATCAACATCTGTTTTTGGTACCACACACCTTCGTTCGCACAAATGCACGTATGTTATTCCAATGTATCATGTTACTACTGTTTCTTTTTCTTTCATATCTATTCCTCTCTACTCACAGCTCGCCTCCTTCATTATACTTTGTTAAAATTTGCGAATTCGATTTTTTTTATCCAGAAAGAATGAATTGTCGAATGTGGTCGATTGTCCTGTTTCTTTCACGTAGAGACGCATCTACATGAATGTTACCAGTTCCTGTCTCACTATGATATCTCGCTCTTCATAGAGATGATACGCTATAGAATATTGCAGACAGAGATGCGTCTCCTGCCCGTCGTCCTTCTCGCAGTGGTTTCCGTGTCAGTGTGCACTGCAGCGAGACACGGCGCCTCCTCTCCCCACAGGAGAGTCGTGCGCGCGGTGGCCCTGCCCGACGGACAGACCGTGTACGCCGTGGGGAGTGCGAGGGTGAGTGCTCTCTCTCTCTCTCTCTCTCTCTCTCTCTCTCTCTCCCTCCCTCTCTCCCTCCCTCCCTCTCTCCTCTCTCTCTCTCTCTCTCTCTCTCTCTCTCTCTCTCTCTATCTATCTATCTATCTATCTATCTATCTATCTATCTATCTATCTATCTATCTATCTATCTATCTATCTATCTATCTATCTATCTATCTATCTATCTATCTATCTATCTATCTATCTATCTATCTATCTATCTATCTATCTATCTATCTATCTATCTATCTATCTATCTATCTATCTATCTATCTATCTATCTATCTATCTATCTATCTATCTATCTATCTATCTATCTATCTATCTATCTATCTATCTATCTATCTATCTATCTATCTATCTATCTATCTATCTATCTATCTATCTATCTATCTATCTATCTATCTATCTATCTATCTATCTATCTATCTATCTATCTATCTATCTATCTATCTATCTATCTATCTATCTATCTATCTATCTATCTATCTATCTATCTATCTATCTATCTATCTATCTATCTATCTATCTATCTATCTATCTATCTATCTATCTATCTATCTATCTATCTATCTATCTATCTATCTATCTATCTATCTATCTATCTATCTATCTATCTATCTATCTATCTATCTATCTATCTATCTATCTATCTATCTATCTATCTATCTATCTATCTATCTATCTATCTATCTATCTATCTATCTATCTATCTATCTATCTATCTATCTATCTATCTATCTATCTATCTATCTATCTATCTATCTATCTATCTATCTATCTATCTATCTATCTATCTATCTATCTATCTATCTATCTATCTATCTATCTATCTATCTATCTATCTATCTATCTATCTATCTATCTATCTATCTATCTATCTATCTATCTATCTATCTATCTATCTATCTATCTATCTATCTATCTATCTATCTATCTATCTATCTATCTATCTATCTATCTATCTATCTATCTATCTATCTATCTATCTATCTATCTATCTATCTATCTATCTATCTATCTATCTATCTATCTATCTATCTCTCTCTCTCTCTCTCTCTCTCTCTCTCTCTCTCTCTCTCTCTCTCTCTCTCTCTCTCTCTCTCTCTCTCTCTCTCTCTCTCTCTCTCTCTCTCTCTCTCTCTCTCTCTCTCTCTCTCGCTCTCGCTCTCGCTCTCGCTCTCGCTCTCTCTCTTTTCCACTTTCTGCCTGGTAGTTTACTGTCATCGATCAATAAATCAATAAATCAATAAATTCCTCCAGTCACTCCGCCCCTCTAAAGTGGACAGGGTGGACCGGGAGCAGCGCGTGCTCAAGAAGAAGAAGCGACGCCTGAAGGCGCTCAGGTGAATATCGATTTTTTGATTATCGATTTTTAAAACCGTTATTGATTTTAATGTAGTCTGTTTTTTTTTCTTTTTTTGTGGAAATGGTGTTATTGTTAGTGCATTCATTGACATTAGAGAATAGAGAATTGTGTTCTTGGCATACCCAAGCATGTGATGTGTGGAGTTTTGCGAAATAGATGCCATGAATAAATGCATGTTGTTTTGTTTCGTGGCCGTTATTGTTATTACACTGATGTACTTGCTAGGAGAATAATAATGTTACTATACAATGTGAGACAGCGAAGGGGGCAGAGAAAAAACTGATACTTCCGGAAATCATCAACGATTCTGAATATCGGACGACATTATCAAAGTGGGCGTGGTCTAAATGGGCGTGTCTTGCAGGGAGGAGATCCGCGCTCTTTCCGGTCAGCTGCGCCCCCCGCATCCCGACAAGGCCAACAAGACCAAGGACGCGCGGTGGCGGAAGAAGGTGCTGGAGAAGATGAAGGTGGGCGGGGCGAAAAGGGGCGGGACCTGAGGGTTGGAAACCACCCTAATTATCAGTCGCAGACCAGAAGACACGCAGTCATCGTGCATTCTCGGTTTTCTAGAACCATAACAACTGGTTCACAGGCATTTCATGTTGTGTGACACATCGTTGTGGTGTAATAAATAAGTTTTTAATAAAATTTATGTTGACTGCAGGTGATCGTCCGTCGTCTGGAGCGTATGGAGCGCACGATGGAGGGGAAGATGACTGGGGGAGGAGGAGGAGGGGGAGGGCCGGTGATAGTCCGGGAGAGGAAGAGCGGCAAGCGAGCAGGGGTGGGATATTTTGCATTATTTTTTTTAAAATTCGTTTCAAAAGATTTTACACACAGACGCGCATGCATTACGTCGAGATCTATCCGGTTTGTTCACAGTGTGAAACGTAAACGCGAACTCAGACATCTACTATTGTGATTTTTTATCTCAATATTATGATATTATTCAAAGACAAAAAATAGTCAGACATTCTGGTCGATACGAAACAAAAAAGCACAAAATACAAAAAGCGTGTTTTGTGTTTTCTTCATCACCTGCTTGTTAAGCGTCCCCAACCAATCGTGCTCACCACCTTAGCTCCAGTCTCGGCCACCGTGGCGCGGCCCGCCGTCGCCCACGCGACTATGACACCGGACAAGGTGGGTGGAGTCTCTCTGACTCTCTCTCTCTCTCTCTTGCTATCTCTCTCATTCTCTCTCTCTCTCTCTCTCTCTCGCTTTTGCTCTCTCTCCCTTCTACCTCTCTTAAAAGTTTGTTTATCAGCAGGTTCAAGTTTATACAACCATCGACCTAACCAATAAGGGGACTGACCTAAGGCTCTCGAGTACAAGTCGCTAGCTGCTTACAAGGGGTCCATCGATGAATGCAATGAATTTGGATCAGATGACGTCACAGACTTCTGACTAGAGGCTCACGAAAGTTGTGAGGGTGGTCGTCACTCCACTGTGACTAGCGGTACATCATTGGCCGCCGAGAGTATTGAACCCGGGACCTTCCGCTTGATAGCTGCGCGCACATCCACTGCGCCAGCCACCCCCTCTTCTACATCTTCTTTATCTCTCTTTCTTTCTCTATATTTTTCTCCTCTCTCCCTTTCTCCTCTCTTTCCCTTCTGCCTCTTTTTTTCTCTTTCTCTCCATCTCATATTTCTCTCTCTCTCTCTCTCTCTCTCTCTCCCTCTCTCTTTCTCTCTCTCTCTCTCTCTCTCTCTCTCTCTTTTCTTTCTCTCTCTTCTGGTAATTTACACCGTCATTTACATAATTCTGATGCTAGAAGAGTCGAGAGAAACATTCCGATTCAGGTCAAGTCGCTGCACTCGTCGGTGCTCCGCTCCATGTCGGGGGAGAATGGCACGGCGTGCGTCACGCATGGAGACTGCCGGCCGGGTTTGTCGAAACTTTTCACGAGACGCTTCTTGTTCTCTCTGTCCTCCTCAAGTCAAACCGGTTCCGAAACACTGTTGATGGTCTCGTTTGGCAGTTTTGAAAATCGAATGCAATTTCGACCGCTGACCGAAGCGTGTAAGAACTCATTTCCTATGCAATAACCCCGCTTTTTTCCAGGCCGTTGCTGTCACCGCTTCACGCAGGCGGGCGCCGCCCTTCAGCAGTGCAGGTTCCACGGGCTGGAGGAGGGTAGGTGGATACATCGTTACTATACTTTATTCAATTCAATTCAATTCAATTCAATTCAATTATTTATCATTGCGTATTCAGAAAACATATGGGGACAAAAATGTGTGGCTGTAATAAGTGGTGCAACGTATTTGTGATTAAGATCAAATCAAAGAATGGTAAAACAGATACAAATGCGTATGGGACAATACAACAGACATATGTATATGAAATGAATGTACTCTGTTACATATACTGGGGAGACCGTACCCGTATCGATCAGGAAGCGCGGATGCGAGATGGTTCAATCATGCATTTTCTAACCTCCTCTTTGAAAGAACCGGTGTCTCTGATAGCTATAATGTTAGATGGTAAGGAATTCCATATTCGAAACTTGCGGTGAATGAATGTCTGTGTTCTAACGGACGGATCAAAAGAGGGTACGATTCGGTGGCAGTGAGAGTGTCTCGATGATGTGGATATGATATTATAGATGGCAGATGAGTCAAGTTATTACTTTATTAAACAATTTATCACAACACACAACAGACGTTATGATCATAACAGTGCTCTGGAAGATACTATAATAATAATATTGTATAATAGTATAATGCTGTGATTTTACATAACTATACATATAGCCGATGCATGCGATCTCTTCAGGTCAGCCGTGTCGCGACTCGTGTCAGTGCGCGAACCGACTGCACTGCTTCCAGAGCACCGGGAATACCACGGTTCGGACGAGCTCTCTCTCTCTCTCTCTCTCTCTCTCTCCTCTCTCTCCCCTCCCCCCTCTCTCTCTTTCTCTCTTTCCCACTAAACCTTGTGTGTTCAGGACTCGTACTGCAAGAGCGCGCTGGTTGAGGATATTCGACAAGGCTCCTATCTATATGATAAGGTACCAGCAATAATTTGTACAAGTGATTCGATAATAGTTAAGGCAAACTGACTGAAAGGACTAATGCAAGGAATTTCATAAGTAGTTTGTGGAGAATGACACAATTTTTACAGGAGTCGCACTTCACTGACCCTGCTCCCACCAAGACTAAGAAGAAGAAGCGCGCTGCCAAGACAGCTACTAATAAGTCTGGCAAGCCGACGAAACGGCAATGACGTCATAATCATTCGACAGTCTTACTGTAGTGACCACCCTACTTTTGATCTCACCTTTTCGAGATCTCTCCCTGGTGAATTGAACTCCGTTTATATGTTGACGACGTTGTGCTTGAATCTCTATTACGTGTCTCCGATTGTTACGCACATAAAACAGTTTTACGAGCTGGGATATTTATTGCAACATTTCCGGAACTTTATTATTTCTTCCTCTCTCGCATCGCGCGGTCGGGTCGAAATGATCTTCCCCCAGTACCCTTGAGCAAGGCGGGGAATAGCTTATGAGAACGCTGTCTTCCTAGCCCGCGGAGTTACTATTGTGGATTATAATGGAAGGAAAGGAACACCCGGAGCCCCACTATCGTCTATAATGGTATCTAATTCTAATGGGTTACGGAAAGGAAATAGAATGATTATCGACTGAATATCGATCTGAAATCGACTTCGACCCTACCATTCCCGTTGCTAAACTGTCTTTCTCCCAGCGCTTAGCCCTTGTGGTATACCGTATGCACATGTTGTATAGTCAGGATATAGCGATTCTGGATAAATGATTGATTGATTGATTGATTTCCGGAACTGATCAGTTCGCCATATTCATTCACCATACAAAGTCCAAGAGCAGTCCCGCAATGTTCGAGTCAAAGTCTCCATTTACCACTCTATGAATATGTGATCTACCAGATCACTAATCATGCTAACATGTCGGAAATAGGCTGATGAACAAAAACATATTTATTGCACACATCAGATCGTTTAGCGGCGGCTTCCGTCCTCGAAGAAGACTCCCCCGTCGATGGCGCAGTACTTGGGGCAGATGCCCTTCTCGCCCTCGCCTCCGGCCTTTCCAGCCGCTCCCGCCTCTCCGGGGCTTCCGTCCGCTCCCGCATTTCCAGCCGGTCCCGTGGGTCCCTTGGGTCCGGCTGGCCCCGCGCCCATAGCCGCTCCCGCCTCTCCGTCGGGACCCGGTGGTCCAGCGGGTCCAGGAGGTCCGGCTGGTCCCGGCTCACCGGGCACAGGATAACCAGCCTGCGCCGACTCTCCATCGGGTCCCGGCGCTCCCGGCATTCCCGGGTTTCCGGGCGCTCCATCGGGTCCCGGAGGTCCGGGCGGTCCGGGCAGACTGGGTCCGCTATCGGCACCCGGCATACCATCCGCTCCAGCGGGTCCGGGCGCGCCAGCGGGTCCAGCGGGTCCGGGAGGTCCCGGCTTGCACGGCATGCAGGGAGGAGGGGTCATGGGATCGCAGGCGGCGTGAGGCGCGTTGCCCGGTGCGCCCGGCGATCCGGGAGCACCAGGCTTTCCGGGCCGGCCGGGGTGTCCGGGCTTGCCGCCCGGACCGGGCGGGCCCGGATTGCAGCAGCCGGTGCACCCTCCTCCCCCTTCCCCTCCTGCTGCCGCGCCCTCTCCCAGACCGATGTCGGCTCCCTGCGGGCTGTCGTACGCCTCGCGAGCTGTGCGGTTTGAAGGAAGATCGGCAAGACCCGACACGGCTTGGTAGATGTTCGACGCAGAGTCCTGAGAGGGAGAGAGATGAAGCGAGAGAGAGAAAGAGAGAGAGAGAGAAAGAGAGAGAGAGAGAGGGAGGATCAGACAGACTCCAACCTTGCAGTAGGTGACGTCATTGTCGACCTGACGGCGCACGTTGCTCACGTAGTTGTGTACCTGAATTGTGTGGATGAGAGAGAGAGAGAGAGGGAGGGAGAGAGGGAGGGAGAGAGACTCACCATAGGCAGGGTGACGGCAATAGAGAGCACGGCAACGGTGGAGAAGCATAGCGCGGACGCCGCAACAAAGCGGTACGCCTGAATACGTTTACGATGCGTTTCAAAAACAGCGATACGTTTCAGTGCGACTCACCGCGATCTTGTGATCCAACTCCATAGCAGTCAGGTGAGAAATGCGAGTTTTTCGAGGGCTTTTATAGATCCCATTTCCGCGATTGAAACGTGAGATATGTGGAACTTGCGGTTACTAGTTTGTGTTGCGAGCAGGATATGCCTGATCCGTTTTCAGATTGAATCTGGCGATTGGCCAATGAGGATTTTCGGCTTCTCACGGTTCAATGGATTGTTCTCATGTTGAAATTAGAAATGCTGAACACATATATAGAGAAATGAGAAGGTTCCGGAAATAATCACAAAATGTTACGATTTGCGATGTAGAAAGTGGTTTGACAACCATCAATGAAACGACGATGAATTGTTGAGAAGCATATTGCATATAATATGTATTATTTTCAGGCACATATTATGTTCATATTAGATAAGGCGCAGCGTTCTCTGTACTCTTTGGATTAATAAGATAGGGATCGCGCTTCTTCTTGGAAAGCCTATTCTGTGAATCGTGTCAGTTAATTAGAGGAATGGTTTTAGAGAAAAAGAATTAAGGGCAAAGCAGAGAAACTGACTTTCACCTCTTTGTGTTCAGAAAACCGGGTGCTCAAATATTTCTTAGCAACAATAATCAGAGTATAACTGTTTCCAAGATGGTGAAAAATTATGTTTTGAATTTTTCTCATCACAGTTTTCCACCATCTTGCAAGCTGCTTCACAATAGGAATAGGCGTTTTACTATTTATAGAAATTTAGTCTCTTTGATATTCACCGTTCTTTTCCAAGATGTATATTATATAGAGCAAATTTTCGTATATAGAGTAAAGAATGAAAAAATAGTTTTCCTTGATTTTCGGATACAATTCCGTGTACAATAAGTACTGTGACACAGTGTTGCGTGCTCATGAAATTATAATCTGTAGCATATAGCCTATAACGTATAAGCTATAAGCCAATTGTACCTACACATGTCGCATTCATTCATTCCAGCAGAGTCCTTGCATAGAATACTTGATGGACCATGGAGTTCCTCACATGACTTCTACATTTCCGAGAAATCCAGGATGCATCCATCCACATCACTTACTTCTTGCAGTTTCCTTGAATGTTGGATGTTGGACACATTCTGTGTGCGGCTGTGGCGATAAGTATGTATAGCCTGCTTAGCTTACCTCGCGCGCTTTTTTCTTCTCCAAAAAACCTTTGCAAATTAATGCGCTCGTGCGTAGCAAACCATGCGATATACTGTATAGCGAACATCATTACCACACCACGCCGTGTTCTAACCGCTATGTAACTTGAAAAGTTCAGTAAGATAGATTGCGGTAAACTCTAGAAAAGGTATACGGTTGTAGCACTCCGATCGCGGGAAGAACCACCGTATAAATACCTCTCCATTTATCCAGCAACACAATATGCGGAGGTCTTTATTAAAAAAATTTAGTATCATGTCTAATGTCCAGAACGTCGATCACCGATCGCATCAGTACGTTCCGAACTGCGCTGCTTGCGGTGCAAAAACAGCCATGACGCGCTTGTGTGATAGAAGAAGAAAAAACATTGTTTTAAGAGCCAAGAAATTTGTATATCCTTGATAATATCAACTGTTTCAATTCTCCGTAGTACCGCATAGACGAAATGAAAAAAAACCCGGAGCGAAACACTCATTCGTTTTATCCTATTTTTATGTTTTATCCTATTTTTGTTTTATCCTATTTTTGTGTTTATTTATTTTCCAATGCCGTATTCACTCTTATTATGTGTTTGTCCTGTGTTCATATATATAGTATACGCGGTAATAAATATTATTATTATTCGATTACACAATCGCCATGTCAGCTATTCAACGTTAATTGTATGCAACTAGAATAACATACACTAAACAAACCACGGCTTTTTCTGTTTATTCGCCGTGCCAAGCAGCAAAAGCCGTATTCCACAAATTTACGTTTTTCCCTCTGCAAAACTGTTCAAGCGTTATACTCGAAAAGTCGCAATGTGTGCTTGCTATCTCGAGGGAGTGCCCATAATTGTTCCCTCGTTCTTTTGTCCAAACGTCATTTCTGCCTCATTATTCAGAAAGTTATTCATTCTCTCCTATTCACAAATATGTTTTCGTGCGACTGTTCTCGATCCATAAATTGCATTGAACGTTAACTTTATCGCTCTCGTGATTAGCATACAATTAGTGAATAACAATGTAGACGGAAACACTATAACGCTAGAACACTTATTCTTACCGTCTATTAATAAATGCATCACGATTGAATATGATATGTGTACCAATGTATCACATTTCTATCAGCCACTTTCCGTTGTCGTCGGCAAAAAACATTGCATATTGTTGTTATTCGTGTAGCTGGAAAACGATGAATTTATCGTTGGACGCGTGCAAATGCAGCTAATTTATTCTAGTGTGTGTACACCAGATAGTGCTGCCGCCCATGAGTGTGCCACTTTTCACCAACTATTATGCGAGAGTCGAATCAGCAAGAGCGACAAAGCTTCCTCGGTTTCCTTTCCGTCTAGTACGTTTCCGGTGCGTTCATAGGTATCGCAACATTACGGTTCATTGATCATTGAGGTGCTAACTGGCTAACTCAAGTCTATCCGATTAGTGTCTAATAAAGTTGTGTTCGTACGCGTTTCATATAACATAAGCGAACAATCGTAGCCATGAATCATTGATTACTCGAAGGTGTTTTCTCGGACTTTCTCGAATGTAGTATCGGTGACGCAGTATTGTTCGCGTACAACCGAGCCCTATACGTTTGTGTGTAGGGTGTATACATTCATAATTCATCCCAGCATCTGTGCCCTACCATAGCATTCTTGATGAACCAAAGACGCGCCTTGCTCGACTTTTATATCACCGATGCACCTAGGTACATCCCTCCGCATGAATCATAAATCATTTCTCACCGCGAATGTGCATGTTACGTGCATGATATCATATTGCTGAATATCAACAACATGTTTCACGATCGTATATGGCTTTTCTCTCGTGTGGTCGTGTGTTTCGAGAAAATCTTTGAATGTTCGTCCCTGGAGTAAAACGCCACGTTTTGTAGCGGTTAGAGATGTTCGCTAAACCCGGAAGGGATTGTCGTGCCATAGTCTTCCTCCCACCCCCGCAGAGTACTCATAAGTCATTTGAATCGTGGGCTACTTTTACATTTTTCAAACTTTTTCACTTGGAGTAAATTAGTTCTTTTCAACTAGAAACGTACTTCTGAACTCGAATTTCTTTCAGTGAAATGTGAACTCTTCTATAAGTTTGTTTGTCGTTTCATCTCTGCACAAAATTGCAGTCCAGTGTGTTTTTAACAAAATATCTGAATGACGAGGGATAAATATAACGTTTCACGTAAAATTGTACTTATTATCGGCACGAGATTATCGATGATTGATAATTGCCGACAATATCCATGATGCATGCAACTGAATTTAGCATTCACCCCGGTATTTGCAGCCTTAGCATTCTGGTAAAGTCAGTTGTTTATCTCACTGGTCTATAGACTGCTGAAATTGTTTCAGCAAAACAGGCGCATTGTCGCTGGTTAGTGTTCATTTCCTTGTGACAACGTTACCAGTTTATATAATCATTTATGTATTTATAGGGACCGAACACGGGAGTTTTTCGCGGAAAGAGTTAGGGGTGGTTAGAGTTAGAGAAAATTTGATTGCGTAGAGATTTTTCTTCCTCATTACCTTGTAAAAGCGATAGCGTTACCATTTTGCTATGAGGTCATGTGAACGTGTGTGTCGGCGAAATAGTAATTTACTCTCCGAACAAGATCTACAGTGTACTTTGTGCGGTATCATGTAAAAAGTTGAAAATGTTGTGAGCTCGAAACTCAAAACATGCATATTGTGACAGAGAGAGTATCTAGGAACCACAACGTGAGCTGCAGAGAGCCCGGCGAAATCATGTAACATTTTCTCACTGGACACATGACGTGCTCTAATTAACATAGAACGATTCGCCATTTCGCGCTGATTCTAACGGTATCTTATTTATGGGATCATGTACCCTGTAAAGTAGTTAAAATCGGTAAAAAGTGATACGATGACGTCATATTTCTTTGATCTAGCCGCCATCGCTCAAAGTAAGTAATGAAAAATGCTAACATAAGAGACGTATTTCAACGAGTACGTATCGATTACAGTCAAACAAAACCGAGTGGTACTATTATAAACGAATATGTTCATTATTTAACTATCGATGACCTCATCAGTGCTTTGATCTAGCCGCCCTATGTCGCACTTTCCCTATGTGAGCGCGCGCTCTGGGGCGCGGCGCCGTGCGGAATTAGAGCGCAATGTGAACGATGAACCCTATGAACATTATATATTTTTGAAATCAGCTTGAAATGAACTACATTGATGAACTTAATGCTATACCATATCCAAATATTTGAAAATCTCATTGTGGTCCCTAGAGAGTATCTCTGTCTGTCGCATCTCACTCTGCGAGAGAGATGCTTACTCGACTCTAGTCTGATCACTCATTGCAGCCAACGGCACGACGGGTGATCTACCGATACACCGGCGGGAACGCGGCCGATCGACTGATAACAAGCGGGAACAGGCGAGACTCGTGTCGCTCGTCCATTGGCCGAGACGCCACTACATGCCCCGCCCCCTTCCCTATATAAGCCACCCTCACCACTCAGTCGGGGGTTCAGTACGGCGGTAGCTGATACTCAGATGCCAGTCCTGAGACCTTAGGTCCCACCATAGACCACCTGAGGGGTGCCGTCCCCGCGTCCACATTGGGGTTTACCCCGTTCCCTATCCATTTCTCATTGTGTGCTTGTTATGCGAGATAAAGATGCCAAACATCTGTTCTTGTATTGCATTCACATTATGTCCCACGGGAACTAATGTGGACTACGGGGTTGTTATCAACGGTAGTAGTTGCGGTTTGATATCGAAGTCCTCTGGGTTGGCGCATCCGCTCACGCGGATGTCCCTAACAGGTAGGTCCTGGGCCGACCGGCGTTCACACGTCCAAACACCTGTCACTGATAGCAGCGAGTTCGGTTTTCTAGTAACTAGTTCTTATATAACAGTTGTAGCTACCTGTTTAGAACTTTTTTACACGATCCACCGATCGATTTTTGTGTGACCCCGCCCACCCCTTCCCTCTTTGTCTCCGCCCCCAGCCGGCCAGCTGCGGTGTGCGTGAGAGGAGAGAGGGAGAGTGTGATCGATTTCAGTCATCAGGTAAAGTTGTACACCCGACGTGTGAGCGGCAATGTACTGTTCCGCAAGCGATCGATGGACGAGTCCGCGCAACCGCCAGCATTGAACCACAACCACTGTGTGCACTGGACGGTCTGCGAAATGAGGTACGTTTCTCTCTCTCTTGAGAGGTGCCGCCCTCGCGTTCCCTCAACTCTTCATTTTCTCGTCTTTCCTGAAGGGTGCTGCCCCTGCGTTTTACCGAATACGAACATTTTTATTGCAACAGCCGCGAGGCTGGAGCGATCGTCAAGGTAAGCAGGAAGATGTGTTGTGTATCTCGCATAACACGCCCATCTCTCTTCACTCTCTGTCTTTCCATCTGAGGGGTGCCGTCCCCGTGTACGAATATAACTCTCTACACTCCCGGAAACGGTGAGGCAGCGGTCAGCGGTGAACAGAGGGAGACAGAGAGAGGCGACAGCGAGCGAGCGAGAAGCAGAGTTGGGGCGATCGATTTCAGGTCAGGTAAAGTTGAGCATTTGATATGTGACCGGCGCTGTTTCGCGAGCAGCGACGGACTATCTCTTCGCTCTGTACCAGCTTCATTTGTTGTACATCGACCCCGGAGAGGAGAACGATGAGGTGAGTGTGGTGTACTGTAGTTTGTGTTTTGGGTACTGTAGTTACTGTAGCAATACTGTAGCGGTACAGTACTTTCCCGTGTATTTTGTCTCGTTTATATGCGCTTTCTGCGGCTCCGGCTGGCAGGTAACGCTTTGTGTGAGCGAGTCAAATCGATGACCCCACACGCTCTCCCAGTACAACTACTCATACTAGTTTTCCGGTTTTGTTTTGTAGTAATGTTTCTTTAATTATTTCGTAGAGCGGGTAATGCTTTTTCAGCAACGTAACAGTTACAATCCCCCGTTTAGATGGGTGGAGAGAGGGAGAGGGAGAACGACCCAGCGTAGGCCCTATTTTCTCTCACACCCTCTCTGCCCTTGTGTCTAGACGGCTCGCCGCGTTCAAAGAACGCGCAGAGTGCAATGTCCGCTCTCGAGTGTGCACTGATCACGCCATTCGACCGAGCAGACTACGCACAAGCGCCCGCCATTCGCCTTGCCATTCCGGCGACGCTCTAGTGATGGCAGCGGCTGCGGCGACTAGGGAGGTGACGTCATTTGTGGAGACGTGCCCGCACAAGGACTACATGGAGGTGGGTTGTTTTACCACTTTGTTTTGTCCGATTTATTAAGTCTACGTGACTAGTTATTGGGGTTTTGTGCACTACTAACTAGCGATACCATGGTAGTCACCAGTATCGCGCCTATATAGGCGGGATGGGAACGCGCGGCGGTGGGACGCAATGCGAGAACCCTGCCCCGGCGCGCGCAGAGGATGGGCCTGACGTTGTGCCCTACCCTCAAACAACTGCCCCCCAGATGCGGAGATTGAGTGGTATTTGCATATGTAAAGCGCTCTTTCAATGTAACGGGACAGAGACTGCCCTGGCCTAGCCCAGCCGAGGGACCTCCCCAAAGATCTCCGGGATCGGCGGAGGATCTGTGGCCGTGGGTTGGGGGATGACCTTCGCCCGAGGATACACATTGGTGGCTTGTGTAGAAGATTTTAGATTTGTGGTCGTATGATAGGTGATGAACTGGTGTACACAGTAGTCACTTCCCTCTGCTATGCACTAGTTTAGAGTCGCCAGACGGTAGCTTGCAATCGGAGTAGCACCGAGCAAGGGCGCCTCCGTTCTCCTATGTTCGGAGGGGCGGTGACGCTGCCCATGAGTCGCCGAACGATCATATGTACTACAAACGGCTGACGCACCGAGGGCGTGGACTGCAGGCGCTGGATCACGGATCCAGGACTTGCGCTGCTTAGGACCACCTCGGGAGAGAGAAGAGAGACTGAGCTGATCTCTTGGCGCCTTCCGCCGAGTCGAGCAGCCTGGATGGGACAGTTCATGATCTTCTATAGGTGTAGGTTTTTCTTCTGTGTGCTTTCCCCCATCACTCTCTATTATTTTTTTTGCGTTTTTTCCGCCCCCTGTATTGATATCGATTGGTCGCTGCCAGTCAACATTGTTTCCACATTGTTCTCTCTATCGCCGCATTTTCATTGCGCGTTTATCTTTTCCCCTTATCATCACGCCATTTGCCTCACATGTTTTGTCGTGTTTTCGTGTACGCGCCGCCAGTTCGTGTAGACCCATGAAGCATCACATCACAGTAATGTGGCGTTTTCCAGGTCACACTCGCTCTTGTGGTTTCGATTTTCGCGTGGTAGTAGTTTTCGCTATTTCCATCCGTCTTTCTTTTCCTCGAGAGGTGCCATCCTCGCGTTCGCATTACATTCCATCCGTCTTTCTATTCCTTGAAGGGTGTTGTCCCTGCGTTCAAACCGAATAACCACAACTTGTCGCAAAAGCCGCAAGGCCAGAGCGATCATCGGTCAACAACAAGGTAAACAGGTAAGCGGTGGGTGTATTGTGGCTGGCACATAATACACTGGTATCTCTCTCTCTCTTTCTCCATCATCTTTGTCTATTCCTGAAGGGTGCCGTCCCTGCGTCTCGACTTATATCTTTCCTTATAACAATCAACAGGATAACAGTCGAGTGGGGAGACAGACTAGCGGAAGTGAGCGAGAGTGAGATAGAGAACAGCGATCGATATGCCAGGTGAGACATCCGGAAACAGCAGGTCGCCGGCGACACCGGCGCACCCCGAGTTCAACATGGACCAGTTCCTGCAGAACAACAGGCTGCAGAGGAGCGCGTTGGCAGAGTTGAACACTGCGGCGAGTGGCGTGAAGGACATCACCCTTCCTTCCGATCTGGCCGCGGTGCGCGACGCCATGACCAAGGCCGTCGCCGAGGCGTACATCAACGGAGACGACCAGGAGAAGGCGTTCAACGAGGCGCTTGAGGCAATCCGCGCGAGGACTGAGGCGACTGACGCCGACATTCTCTCCATCAGTCAGCAGATTGCGGAGGTGCAGGCTATCTACGCGGACGCCAGTTCGCCCGAGCGCCCGTCTACATTCACCGGCGAGAACCCGGCGGAGTGGAAGGGATTTAAGAGAAACTTTGAGGACATCATGCGGACCCGCAGCGTGCGCCTCACCACCGAACGCAAAGCGGCCACCCTCAAGGGGTGTCTGCGCAGCTCCGCTCGCAACAGCATCGAAACGATGCCGGAAGCGAACAGAGACGACTATGACAAGATCATCGCCTTCCTCGACAAGAGATACAACAGCGTATCGGCGCGCCGCACAGGCGCAGGTGCGCAACATTTTCATGAGAGAGGGTGAGTTCGTTCTGAACTTTGAGGATCGACTGCGCACCGCGTTCGAGACCGCGTATCCGAACGACCCGAGGAGCTACTTCAACAAGGCTCTTCTGGAAGCGTTTGTGATAAAACTGCCCCTCGAGATCAGCGCTCGGGTGCAGTTAGCCGACTCGGAGACACTGGATCAGGCAAGGGATCTCGCGTGCCGTGCGATCGCGATTCGAGACGAAACCAACAGGATTCGGATGGAGAACGAGAGGGATCGTCAAGTGATGGTTGCAGCGATGAAAGCCAAGCAACAGCCGGTGGACGAGGTAGCCAATTTTTTTTGTCTATGTTGTTTGAAGGGAATTCGAATGGAACATGAGAGAGTGCGCGCCTTCTGCACAACAACAACTACGGTGGAAGCAACGGAGAGAGTAGGAGAGTTTATAACAAGAAGAACAACAGGCACCAGCCCACTCAGAGCACGGTGCAGTGCTGGGAGTGTCACCAGCTTGGTCATTACAGGAATAGATGTCCTCTGAGGCAGCAGAACGCTCAGCACGCGTCGCAGCAGTATCAGCAGCAGCCGGCGTCGCAGCCGCAACAGCGGTATGTTCAGCAGCAGCAGTTATCACCGCAGCAGCAGTTCATGCCGCAGCAACACTTTGCGCCGCAGCAACACTTTGCGCCGCAGCAACACTTTGCGCCGCAACAGCAGTCGCAACAGACGGGACGGCCTACTGTCCGCGTCGTCGACGCGTACTCATCCGACTCCCTTTCAGAGGTGGATGATCCCCGTCGACAGCTGCAGAATGCCAAGACAGAGCTGGGATACATGACTGAAGCCAAGGATAACTTGGCAACACAGGCGGCTCTTTATAAGAAGAGGAGCGAGGAGCTGCACGACCGCTGGGTGGACAAGGCTTCCGAGATGGCACCTCAGGTGAACACGCTGAGGGTGAGTGCCAGGAAGTCGAGTGGAGCCAAGGCCCACGTGGGTTTGCTTATGCTTGCAGCTATCGCGCTTCTGATGGGAGGCGCGAGTGCATGCGAGTGCGAGCAGATGGGCAACAACAACAACAACGGTACGCCGCAGGAGGTACCGATCACGATCCGGGGCCCGCTGCTGGTCATCAACCACTCGAGTATGATGAACCACGAAAGCGTTAGCTGGATGAGTATGATCATTGCAGGTGGATCCTACCTGTGGGTGACCTTGTGCTGTTTCTACCTGACGATCAGGATGTGCGGATACATTGTGCGTGGCAGGAGAACAAACCCTCCGCACAATCAAGCAATCACTGAGGCGTCGGAGGTGGACAACCACAACAACAACGAGGAGGAGGGATCCGAGGAAACCAACTCCAGTCGCCCCATCACTCCGTTCCGGCAGGAGATGCGCGAGACGGGGATGTTCGCGATCAACAACGCCGCCGGACGGGAGAGTGAGGGAGATGCGACGAGCGACGGAGAGCCGAACGACTCTTGCGTCAAATACAAGGACAATTCGGAGAGTGAGATCGAGGCTGCACTCTGCGGGGACGACTGCGAGAGGTACGTGACCATTGACTACAACAGGGTCATGCAGCACTTGCCGGTCGAATGGAGCACCGCGGACAATACGACGGGCGACACTGAGGAAAAGCAGTTCTTCGACACTCTCGAGCCGGATACGGAAATGGCAGACGTCATGTGCGCTGACAGGGTGAGTCGTGGCATGTTCTCACTGAACGCGCCG
The DNA here is from genome assembly GCA_963966185.1 of Rhabditoides inermis. NCBI lineage: Eukaryota > Metazoa > Nematoda > Chromadorea > Rhabditida > Rhabditidae > Rhabditoides > Rhabditoides inermis. The sequence goes on from CAWZYM010000283.1 coordinate 2,094,032, forward strand.
TGCGAGATCAACGACTGCAGGATGCTTGCGCTATTCGACACGGGAGCCAATGTGAGTGTGTGTGCCACACCTCTGTGACGCCGCTCATTGGTGTGTTCAATTTCGACGCGCCCGGCATCGAGTCGGCAACGGGACCGTCCGGCGGGCCGGTGAAGTTGTGGGATAGAAGCTCACCAACATTAAGATCACCGGTATCAACCATCCCACCGTGGTGAACTTCTCTCGCACCATGGCCAAGCCGATGGACGTGGAGGGATTTCGAATTATCCTCGGAAACGACTTCCTCGCCCGGCTGCCCCGTTGGTCAATCGATTATCGCAACCGGCGATTCGAGGTGGGAGGCGACAGTATCCCCATCGTCACCATGATCGACGTACCCGTCAAGAAGGACGGACTCGCGAGCATCATCGCCCGCGACACTCAGGTAGTCAAGGCGGGACATGAATCATTCGTCGATTGCAGCATCATCTCGGATGAGGAAGGCAACGACTGGTGCACCGACGGCGTGGGAGAGGTGTTCCTTGAGAACAACCTCTACATGCAGCCGACCGTTCTCAACGGGAAGGGAGGCGAGCTCCTCATTGCCAACGGCACCAGCAAGGACGTGGTCATCTACAAAGGCCAGTTCCTGGCAGACGCAGTCCCCTGCTTCCGGACGAACAGAATGCTGTCTCCGCGTGTCAGTTACGATCGGATCTCCAACCGAGCTGCCAGCCGGCGCCCGCGCAATCCGCGAGCGCGCCGCACAGGTACTCAGGCTTGCGGCGACGCGACAAGAGGAGTCAGACTGCGAGTAGATCCCCAACGGGATCGACGTGAAGGTGAAACAGGAGGGGGAGGAGCCAGCTTCTGGTGATCTTCCAACCGACGTCTTCGTGCCGGACATGAGCGGCAGCATTCTCAACGACGACGAGAAGACGATGATGGCTGAGCTGTTCAAGCAGTTCAGTGACGTCATGTCAACCTCTTCGTATGACTTGGGATCATACGAGGCCGACCTCATTGAGATCGATCTGCACACCGACGCCGAGACGAATTATAGAGCTCGAAACAGCCGGGTACCTATGAAGTACCTCAAGGAGGTAGACAAACATTCCGGAATTCTCGAGAGACGGCAGCTACGTGAAGACGCTTCTCCGCACATTTCGGGTGGTATGGATGAAAGCCGAGCGGGAGGCCGAAGTGGCAAGGAATAGAATGGCCACTAAGCTGCCATCTCACCTAAAGCCGCTAGAGATCAACGTTAGTGATCGCGTCTAACTCAAGAACTACAACAGGACGAAAGGAGTCAGCGACAAGCTGATCCTTCCTTGGAAGGGTCAGTATAGAGTGCTGGAGATTGAGCACCCATACGTCACTTTCAAGAGCTGCGTCGCTCAGGAGGTACCAAGGAGGGTGCACAAGGACTAGCTGAAGAAGTGCTTCGAGCTGGAGGGCCCGATATGGAGCAGACGCCGACTCTCGGAGAGCGAGAGAGAGGCGCTCCGACAGGCAGGCGCCCAGCCAGCTGACCAGCCCGGCAAAGTCAAGCCGAGCGACGGACCGCACAAGACGGATCCAAATCTGGATGAAGAGCAGTCGGCAACTGAAGAGTTCGTGCGGCAGAAGAATCCGAGACGCGGCAAGTACAACAAGAACCAGATTTGCGCGCCACGCCCTCGCGATTCCATCGAGGAGTCTCAGTGAGTCAGCTAATCGACTTTCAGCGACATTGTCATTTTCTTTTAGTGTAAGATTTTCAATTTCTTTTATATATATGATTTGCTTCCCTTATGCGTTATTCATACACAGCGTTCGTGGCTGCGCGCGCCGTTATTTCCAGCTGCGCGGCCGGTCCCTCGATCCCCAGTAAAGAGGGAGAAAGAGAGATTCGCTCCCCCGAAGAAGCTAGAGCAGTTTTCGCAATCACCAGCAGGCGCTTGCAAAGGGGGGAGGCGACGGCAGACAGGCAGATGCGACGCGGAGCGGATGCGAAGCGATCAATCGATGAAGCATGCCCAGCGCGCAGCCTGGCGAGAGCGCGACATCGGGGGTGCAGACGACAGGCCTATGCGCAGTGGCAAACCCCGCCCACAATCGCACCTTTCTGCCCCGATAGTCACGCCGCGACCGGCCGTTTACGCGTGTATTAGACCGCTGTGGTCACTACCGAGCAGTCCAACGACACCAGCATGGACATGCCCGGGGAGATCAGGACGGGTGAGTCGTTTTGTAATCATTCATTTTGAGTCATTCATTCTCTTATCAGTTTGTGCTTCGTTAGCTTTTATTTTATAAGTTTTCGTTATTAGCGTTTTGTAGTTTCATTCAGTTGCATTATATAAGTTTAGAACATTTGTGTTAGTTTAGAAAAAAAATTTTGTACCAGTTAGAACAGTTTAGTTGCATTTTGTGTGTTTTGTTTATTATGCATTATTTGTTTGAATTGGGTTGCATCGATTTATCGATTGCAACACAGTTCTGTACATTGTAAACTGTATTCGCAGGTTCAGCCCCACTGGACCCGGCTAGCAATAGCTGCAGCAGCAGAACCGAGGGAGCGCACCGGGTCGCCAAGGCAGGCGCGCCGATCGGGCGGACCAGCTCCAGCTTCTACGGGAGCGAAATCACCTACTCTGTCTGCTGGCAGGAGACCGGCAAAATTGAGGGGTGCTGTCCCCGCGTTTTTCCTATAAACCACCAACAAAACCAAGGTGAGTCGAGGGAGAAACCGGGAGCTACCACTCGTTTGTAGGTTCTTCGTCTGCAACGAGTCCGCTGCCAACGACAAGGCCTACTCTCGTCTACGACGTCGATCAGACCAAGGAGGTTCTTGCGGGTAGCCGGAACATCGAGCTGATCACCGGCTTGACCAACTGCGAGGTGTTCTGTGCCGCGCACAAGCTGGCAAGGACAAGAGACCAATAAGCCTTCCGGTTCACCAACGGTGGACCACAGGTATGAGACTAAGGGTGTGTACAAAGATACACAACCCCAGTTGTTCAAACGGTTGCGAAACATGCAGTTTACTTGTACGAATTGTATCCAGTTAATTTTCGGTCATACTTTTTGAGTGAGTGAGACAAACTTTTAGTCAACCCACTTGTTCAGGAGCTGGTGGACTCAGCCATCAAGGTTGGGATCTCACTGACTCGGCAGCTCTGCGGAGATCCGTCAAGGACAGCGGCGATACCAGCAAGGTGGCGCCCGGCAACGTCAACATTGACGAGGATCTTACAAGCCCCGCCGGCAACGGCGAGATCGAGCCGCAACTCGGTAGCCGCGACACCGAGAAGGTGGTGCACAGAAGCGCCGCCCCAAGATGGTTTCATTGACAAACCAGCTGGTTTGGATCCTAGCGGTGCGACAGCCGGACACCCGAGCGACCAACGCCCTTGATCGCTCGACAGAGAGAGCAGCACCAGGAACAAACCCGAGTGCTTTCTCCGCGTCAGCGTTGGAGCGCCATTTCTCCATTGAACGAGCCGTGCCAACAGGAACGCCAACCAGCAGCAGCTGTGCAGCACGCGTCAAGCAGTCCAGCTGCGAGGCCAACGGGCCAACCAAGGTTGCCAACATCACGTCATCAGCCGAGGTATCTGAAGAGTTTGAGTGAGAGCGATTGCGGCTCTGACTCTCTGCGGTCAGGCCTTGTGTCCGTCCGCCGGGAGTCGGACGCTGCAAAGGGGGGAGGTGTGACAGAGAGAGTATCTCTGTCTGTCGCATCTCACTCTGCGAGAGAGATGCTTACTCGACTCTAGTCTGATCACTCATTGCAGCCAACGGCACGACGGGTGATCTACCGATACACCGGCGGGAACGCGGCCGATCGACTGATAACAAGCGGGAACAGGCGAGACTCGTGTCGCTCGTCCATTGGCCGAGACGCCACTACATGCCCCGCCCCCTTCCCTATATAAGCCACCCTCACCACTCAGTCGGGGGTTCAGTACGGCGGTAGCTGATACTCAGATGCCAGTCCTGAGACCTTAGGTCCCACCATAGACCACCTGAGGGGTGCCGTCCCCGCGTCCACATTGGGGTTTACCCCGTTCCCTATCCATTTCTCATTGTGTGCTTGTTATGCGAGATAAAGATGCCAAACATCTGTTCTTGTATTGCATTCACATTATGTCCCACGGGAACTAATGTGGACTACGGGGTTGTTATCAACGGTAGTAGTTGCGGTTTGATATCGAAGTCCTCTGGGTTGGCGCATCCGCTCACGCGGATGTCCCTAACAGGTAGGTCCTGGGCCGACCGGCGTTCACACGTCCAAACACCTGTCACTATATATTGAATCAATGAGTTGCACTTATTAATGTGTATAGTATTTTTGTATACGCAAGAATTCACGCAAATCATTTTACTCATGAAATAAGTCTACTCTTACGTTGATAATTGATATTGTCTCATTACATATTATTTATTGAATAGTAGTTCAATAAAATTGAGAATGATTTCCAATGTCTATAGTCTTTCTAATCTAATAGTGGCGTAAAGGCGTTGGCGTAGTGTTTCAGAACAGAATATGTGAGTGTATCGCTAACGCATTCATATTATTATGTTATACTACTATCTAGTTTCAATATCGAATTTTGCGAAAAAGTCCACTCATTGAACGAGTCAGTGAATTGAACGTTCTCGTGAGTTTTCAGTTGACGACATTGAACACAGTAAGTATCGAAGTTTGTGTTCTGAACGTGTACGTATATTTTACATTTTACGATTCAATTAGTATAGTCAAACCGTCAATTCGTGATGATGTTAATGTAGAACGTATTATTGAATTAACGTACGATTGCGGATATAATGAAATAATGAAAATATAAATTGCCAACTGCAATTTCCTGCAATTTCTATATGCCCTTCCTGAATAATGTCCTACTTGTTTAAAACGTGCAGTGGTTCAATATGTATTTGAATTCTGGTCGTTTTCCGTCTGCTTTTTTTTTTAAATACACTCCTTTTTTTCTTTTTTTCATCATGGGAAACCTACGTGTTCATAGTCTGTAACACTCGCTCGGTCACTTTTCCTTTCTATTTTCTCAAGTTTCGTCTCTTTCCAAATACTACAATCTCGACTGACTCGTATCTGCAGTCTTTTCATTTTTATTCTAAGCATCAGTGATCGTTTATTCACTCTCTATTCGTTCAAATTCAGTTTATTTTAGATTCGAGTAGTTCCAGCTTTTTAGTTTTTTTTTTATTTCAATTGTTCGAAATCATACACTTTTTCAGGATGGATCCACGCCAGTGTGCTGTGTTAGAAGACATAGTCATCTCACCTGTATACTTATCGATTGAATGTATACACGTGATCGTATCGTTTCTCACTTTTTTCTTCACTATTTTCATTTTACTATCATACTTCAAGAAAATTTACTTTCACACCAATGTTAAGGTATGTTAATATCTGTTTATGGTTTTTTTTATAATATATTTTTCAGGTCATATTGTTCTTCCTACTCGTTTGCTGTCTCGTTAATTCCTTTCTTGTCTGCGCCATTTCGGTGAGTTTTGGCTCACAATTAAAATCTTAAAACTAAACAAATTCAGACGTTTCAAGTTGTCCGCATTTTCACGCGCACCTCTAGCTGTGACGTGGTACACTCGGCAGAATTCTGCCAACCATATAGGGCAGTGTACTGGTGAGTTAAATACAACGACATCGTATCTTATGTATAAGATCTGTAAGATATTTTGAGAGTTAGTTACCTCGAGCGTTTAGTTATTTTGAGGTTTGGAAGATGTTTTGAGGGTTAGTTACGTAGAAGGAAAGCGTTTTCTTGAAAAGAGTCACCTATAATTCTCAATCTTTTTGCCTTATAGACGTAAGATTTTTCAAACTTCGGTCATTTGGTCACGTGGTCACTGCTTTGAGATGTTCGATCTCTGCCGTTTTCGGTTGCGACTAAAGGTCGGACCCTAAACGAATCATAAACAATCAAAGTGACATTTAGTTGTTTTTTTTTCATTTTGAAGAGTGTAATAAAGCAATCGCATCACACATAAATCTGGAGAGTTTGCACTGTACACTTTTTCCAGGATCTCTTTTCTCTCTTTCCTTGGTGTGAATGTTTCTCTTTTGCTGGAAAGATGTGTCGCCATGTACTACAAGGGGCGCTACGAAAACAACTACAAATGGCTCGGAGCCCTACTTGTCACCTGTGTGGTAAGTCATACTTAATATATACATAATTAACAATGATGTCATACTTGCCAAATAAGACAACCGAGCGTTTGTCTTGCAAACGATTGACTTTAAACAAACATTTTTTCATTTGTTTTTTTTTCAGCTGTGTGTGGCTTTGTGGAACACTCTTTGGATTGCTTCGTTCATGAATCCGACTGATTCACTCACACATTGTGTCAACAGCAGCCCAAGCACGCAAACTGTCACCAAGTATACGTCATATGTAAGTCCAGATATATATTTACAAACGTTTTTGTGCGTTTTTGTGCGTTTTTCTGTACGAAATTGCACTAGTCATTATGGAATTTTTGCACCTTATTCCGATCGCCCTGACTCTATTTTCTCACAAGCTTTGTAGGTTAACTTCGTAAGAAACTTTGACAATATGAGAAATGTGATGTTTGAAAATCTACATTTCACGCCACGTTTTTTCGATACTTTTCTTTTTCTCTTCTATTACGAAACCTTAAAGACCATACCACTCCAAATTTCACACTTTGTAGTAACTCATACGGTTTGAGTGCTTTGCTTTGTCTGCCCTCGTGCAAAAACGCTATTTCTCACTACAATTTTCAACACTTGCGACTTGCAACATTTTTTTATTTGCAAAATATTTTCATAATGGTTTTGGTCAAATTATGGTTGTTCTCATTTCCTCATGATCACAAAAGTGATTCTTTTTTATCAGGCAATAGTTAAGGTTATGTACAACACACAGAGAGCATATAATAAACCGGTATTCAAACTTTTCTCAATTTCAGTCAGTCTTCATCATCAACTGTCTTGCTATCGTCGGCTTTTTATGTCTATACAAGTACCTCGGAACTATCAAAAATCAAACGTGAGTGAATATACAAATTAGATGCACATTAGGCGTACAAACTTCACTTAATCGTTAATCTATTTGTGCAATTTATATAAGAGTACAATTTATAATTACTAATTTTCTCTATAATTATAACTACTACAAACGAAGAAGAAGGCTAAAACATTTATGAAAAAAAGAGTCGCTTTGCGAATACAAAAAAATAGAAAAATATAACGTCTTCGGAAAAAAAACATTATACATTTCTTCACATACATAACAAGGATTTGCCGTGCCTCAGCAAATCAAAAGGACAAAGAAAGCATTGAACCATCACAAATTCCCAAATCCTAAACTCAAAAAAGTTTCCGAACGTGACTAATCGAAGTTCCCCGTGCAGCTCTAGTCTGCGGGACAAGTTCATCACCCGGGAGAGTGTGGCTGTATTCCTCGCCCTTCGACCGCTCATCGCAGTGCAGACAGTGGTACTCGGAGGTAGGAGAACTAGTATTTTTGCTATTTGTACAAGTTGCAGTTAGTCACCCAAGAAAATATAGAACACATAGCATAGAGTGAGAGCAGAACAACTATTTTTTTATTCAGCTTACATTTTTGCCACCACTTCTATCCGTATGATGCACGAAAATGGTTCGTTCACAGATAAAGAGTTCCGGACGCGCCTGATTATTGTCTATGTGAGTGCATATCAGTTAATTAACAATTTCACTTTGAAATGATGTTATAATGTAGGGACCACAATGAGATTTTCAGATGTTGACATATGGTACAGCAAACAATTCATTATTGTAGTTCGTTTTAAGCTGATTTCAAAATATATAGTTCATAGAGTTCATCGTTCACATTACATGATCCCATAAATAAAATACCGTTGAAATCAGCGCGAAAGGGTGAATCGTTCTATGCTAATAATAAGAGCACATCATGCGTCCAGTGAGAAAATGTTACATAATTTCGCCTCACTCTCTGCATCTCACGTTGTGGTTCCTAGTTATGATGCTAATTATACGATGGAATTATCAAAATAACATCGAATAAACTTGAGAAATATATTTTTTTCATGCTTTTGAAACTATTTTTGCTCAAAATGGTTGCTTTTGAATGCTTTGTGGGTAAAAAGTGAAGTAACATCACAATTGAGTATCGAAAACGTCTTGAATAGAGTTGGGCGAATAATTATTTTAGACGAATAACGAAAAAATTTTGTTCGTTTGAGTAATCGTTTTGATTATCGAGTTTGATTATTCGAATATAAATCGATTAATCGTCAGCGCTCGAGTAACGAATAAAAATTATTCGATTATTCGATTAATCGATTAACCGACCGAATATTTCTTATCGACAGACCCTAAATTAGAGATATTTTGAAGTATTTCATGTGTTTTTGTGATCAATTATTCGAATAATTGAACATTGAAGACGAATAACGAATAACAATTATTCGATCGATTAATCGAACAGATATTTGGTTCGAATATTATTCGATTAATCGTGAGATCTCGAATAACGAATAAAAACTATTCGATTAATCGATTCATCGAATAACTATTCGCATTTTATTCGTATTCGATTAATCGTGCCCAACTCTAGTCTTGAATGACGAGAATTTTTAAGTATAGTTTTGAGATTGAGCACAAACTTTCTGGTAAAAACCTATAGCTTATAAACACAAAAAAAAAACATTTAAAAAAACCTTATATAATACTCAACTCGTGTTCAATAATCATAGCCAGAATTTGTGAAGCGTGCGAATTCAAAATTCATTTTTTTCGCTTGCAAATCAATAAGATTGTCACAAATTATTTTTTACTTAGTTACAATTTCATTACTTACTTACACATGTTTTCCAGATTATGCCATACTACTCGGGCATCGTCGCTATCACTCTCTACTACGTTCTGTGGAAGAACCAGAAGAACATGTAAACACATAAACAAGTAAACACACAAACAAACAAACACCTCGTTCAGGCAGGCTAGTCAGCGGCGTATCGTGGGAGAGGCAGATGCGCACCGACAACAGGGCAACCACTTCGACCAGCTGAGGAGAGAGTGGGGCACGAGAGAGTGAAGAGGGGAGAGTGGAGATCAGTCTGCTCGAAACAGCCCCGAGTGCCTTCGAACCACTCCGGGTTTGCGAACCTCGTGACACTCCCGAACATTAATGATGCAGTAACAAATTTGTGTGTTATTGTGAAATATAAATTGTTTCCTGAGTTTCTTTTTCCTGTGTGATTGAAGTTTTTTCAAAGAACCAAGAAATTTGTGTTATACTAGCAAGCTAATTCATTTTTCAGCTGTTCGGCAGTAACTGTACGCAAACAAGTTACAGTAAATAAATCCCCACATTCCACGAATCACGAATTTTTCTTTGGGGAAGTTGTTCAAGTGTTTTCGACTTTCTTCTCATATTCTCAGTTTTAAAATACATAGATCTCGAGAAACGTCCGATCTCACAATCAGTTCCCGCTGTCTCATGATCAAAAGTAATTTTCGCCTGTTAAATCAATCACTCGAAGTCTTCTCTTTCTTCTCTTGCTCACAATTGTTAGTTTTCTTTCTGTTCTCAATTCATGATCAAATTTAATTTTATCGCTCTTGTGATCAGCATTAGTGAACAACATAAGAATGTAGGCAAAACACAAAAACACTAGAACACTTTTTGATACATAGGTCTGATAATTAATAAATGCATTCACGATTCACGATAAAAAAAATGGTACGTGTACCAATTGAGCGCATTTCTCTTAGGTTAGAAAATATTGCAATACATAAAATATTGTTATTTATCGTGTAAAAACGATAAATGCATCATTTCATGCGTGCGAATGCATACAAATTATTAGTGTGTACGTATATAGTGTGTAAGTGTTTCTGTTAATGTGTAAGATGTGTAAGTATTATAGTGCTTCCGATCATGAGTGTGCTAGTTTTCTCTATTTCAAAGCGAAACTCAAACAAGCAAGAGCGACACTTTTTTTGTTTTCCTTTGTTTTTTTCGATTTCCTTTGTTTCGCGAAACACATTTCCGTGTATGTGAGATTTTAAAAGAACACACCACTCTAAATTTCGTACATAACTACGACTTTTACATGAAAACATATTATAATACAACAACTTTTCAAAATCAAAACTAAATTACATTCTGAAAATTTACACAACATGTAAAAAAGTGAGCAGCAAAGTTTTCATTGCGTAGTGAGAAATACCGAATCGGTAATCGGGGTATGACCACACTTACCGATTCATTATTTATCACTACGAAATGAAGTTTTCGCGGCTTGTTTTCTAAAAGTTTCATTCATTTTAAAAACATGAATTAATTATGAAAAGTTAATATATTTGGATATTCTTTCAGGTTTATGTCTTTTAAAGGGAGTGTACACTCTGAATTCCGGAGTTGAGTTAGCACCGGGATGTGAAAATATGTTGAAAACGACTCAGTTTTGTCAATACAACTATTTGCTGAAAACGTCTGCAAGTTGGTGAAAATTGAGCGCAAAATGTATCAAAATGCAGAAATTGATGCCAATTGGTGCCAATTTTCAATGTTCAACAGAATTTTTCACCGACTTATAGGTATCTCCGACACATAGTTGCATTGACAAAAGTACATCATTTTCAAATTATTTTCACATCCCGGTGCTAACTCAACTTCGAAATTCAGAGTGTACACTCCCTTTAAGTGCGGCAGCGGCGGGCAGCAGTGTGAGCATTTGAACAAAGAAATCGTAAGAACAAAACGTATCTTTTTGGAACCTCTCGAACTTTTTTATTGCCAGAATAGTGTTACAAAGTGTCATTATGCCCTATTGACAGGCATTCCTATTTTCCTCGAAGCTTCCTTGTTTAAAAAAAGTTAAATTCGTCAGTTAGTACCCGTGAGGTCTAACTGTAGACTTTATGATGGAATTAACTTACTATTACGGCCAGAACACAATATATAAATTGCTTCAGTTCCCTTCAAGATTCTATGCGTCTTTCTTGAATATTTCTTTTCTTGCTTGCAAGATGATGGTTTTGATGACAAGCATCACCAACAACGGCCTGACTGTCCTATCGCGAGTGCCGGCGGCGCATTTGTTCATATTTCGGTGGTCTTGTAGTGTACACACATACGTACATACGCTACGGGATCACCGAATCACGTATTGTTGAAACTCGCTTTTCAGAATGGATCCGCGCCAGTGCGCTGTAATGGAAAACATAGTCATCTCGCATGTATACTTATCGATTGAATGTGTACACATTATCGTATCTTTTCTTACTTTCTTCTTCACTTTTTTTCATTTTACTGTCATACTTCGAGAAAATTTACTTTCACACCAATGTTAAGGTATGTTAATATTTGTTTATGGTTTTTATAATATATTTTTCAGGTCATATTGTTCTTTCTACTCGTTTGCTGTCTTGTCAATTCCTTTGTTGTCTGCGCTATTTCGGTGAGTGTTTGCGTACATCTCAAACATTCAAAATGAATAAATAAAAAATCCAGACATTTCAAGTTTCCCGCATTTTCACGCGCACCTCTAGCTGTGATGTGGTTCATTCGGCAGAATTCTGCCAACCATATAGGGCAGTGTACTGGTGAGTAAAGTAAAATCTTTTTATTATGTTATTTTGTCAGATATTTTGAGGGTTAGTTACTTTGAAGAAAAGCGTTTTCTTCCTAGCTTCTGGGCTCGAACCCCAGTTAGAGCCACACTCTCGGATCCGAACCAAATTGATAGGATACCTTAGTTAGGACCCCAGACATCGATTTCTGGTGTTACTTTTTCCTACGCGCCGTATACGTTTACAGTACGAAAACGTACAGGGCTGGATTTTGGCTACCTCATTCCACCTCTGGCGGTCAAAGACCGAACCGTCGTAGCCTAGTGGTTAGCGCATCAGTCTGTCAGACCAGAAGCTGGGGTTCGAGCCCACGCACACGATTTTTGTTTTGCCAGCACTTTCTGGACATGGACTTGAAGTTTTTTGTCGCGAAGTGCTTCGACCTGTTTGTAACTACAACTACGTTCTTTTTCAACATTTTTTTGGTGTTTTGGGCTTCCAAGATCGTTCAACTATACTGTGTTTCTTTAAGCAGCTATTAAGTTCCCAAAAAATGTAAAATAATACAAAATAAATGTCGAAAAATAGCGAAAAAATGCAGGAAAATGTCCAAGAAAATGTCAAAAAATATTGTAAATTTTTACATTCTTCGCGCGCCCCATTGCCAAAATGTCGAAAAATACGAAAAAATGTGTTTTCGGGAATTTTACCATTTTTTGAACATAATAGCTGCTTAACACTTGATATATTGTTTTGGCTGAAACGTTTATTTTGAAAACAGTTACAGATTACAAATGTTTGTGAATATTTGTGATCTGTTTCATCCCCATCAACAAAAAAACCGCAAAGTCCAGAAGGTGCTGGCAAAACAAAAATGGAGTACACGGACTCGAACCCCAGCCTCTGGTCTGACAGACTGATGCGCTAACCACTAGGCCACAACGGCTCGGTCTTTAACCGCCAGAGATGGAATGAGGTAGCCGAAAATCCAGCCCTGTACGTTTTCGTACTGGAAACGTATATGGCGCGTAGGAAAAAGTAACACCAAAATTCGATGTCTGGGGTCCTAACTAAGGTATCCTATCAATTTGGTTCGGATCCGAGAGTGTGGCTCTAACGACACTCCTCGTAAACTATAAACACAAACCTGCTCTCTCAAAAAGTTCACAAATACATTGACAATCAAATGCCAATATGAATATACTATTGCACACACACATTCTATTAATCACATTCTATTAACCCGTTTATCAAATGAGTCATCTATGAAAAAACTCTTGTCTTTGTATACATTCCAAATTAATGAAAACATCATTGTAAACTTAACGATTGTTCTATAGCTGTTTATTGATTTTCACAATGCTTTCATAAGAAATAAGAAAATATATTATATAGCCCCTATCAATAAATTATCGATAAAGTATACGTTTTTACATATCGTTTGAGAGAGCAGGTTTGTGTTTATAGTTTAGTGTAGAAATAATAGTTTTATGATTTTATGCATGTGCTTTTGTTGAATTGAGGGGATCCCAAACAGAGCTACTTTACGCTTGTACTTTTTAGAAGAGAATATGTGTAGGCTTGCAGCCGATGTCCGCTCATGTAATTATCTATTTACGCGCGCATTGCAGCGTATGAGTGACGGCTCAATGTGATAGGGATGGACGGGTAGACTATACATAGTAGTACTTATGCCATTCATTCATCGTTTGTAATTAGTACACCGAGCATAGATATTTCGGGATAAAATTGTAGTTAGGTCAATACATTTCAATGTGTACAGATGAAGGAACTTGTTCGAAATGATCAAGTGATGTTCGGAATGAATAAGTGCACCCGTCTCTTACGATCTGGGTTTTGATGCACGTATTAGTTCCAGCATTACCACAGTTAGATAATCAAAATCCAGCAAGTGTTGCAGGGTGCTGTTCGCGGCTGCACCGCTGGCGTGTGTCGAACTGCTCGACTGTGGTGCCGGACGTGAGCCGAGTGCGGCTGCTGCCATCCGAGGACCTCGAGCTGGCAGATGACGAGATGAAGAAGGTGCATGCCTGGCAGAGGACCGTCCACAGGTCGGTTCCTATTGAATTGATGCATGACTAGTTGATATAGGCGTGACGTGACAAAAAAAACTTTTTTTGCGCTGCGAATCTATGATGGTAACATGTTGTTAAAACATAATTGTTTTATATTATGTATTGCCAATGTTTTGATTGTCTGATTCAGGAGTGGGTGATGTTGTGGTTTGCGTCTGCTGAACAGTTTTGTATAAATACGAAGCCGAATTGTGTCAACGTCATAGAACGAAGATGCCGCTGTGGTTGTTGTGCAGCTTGGCTGCCGTTGCTGCGGCGCTATCTCATTCCGGCGGAAACCTGTTACAGTTCGACATCTCTTCCGAGCAGTTGTCGAGAAGGATGGCGTTCGAGAGTGTGGTCTCGCTGGCTCGGAATGACACCGGCCGGAGCGACTGCCAGCTGGGATGGGTGTACTCTGTTGTGATGGGAGACGAGGCCAGGTGCCACCTGCATCACATCATCGCACACTTGGCACAGCTTCTGCATGGCGGCCACCCGATCGAGGCGACTCTGCGACAGTCGATCAAGTGGAGAGGAGAGATGGAGGAATGCGCGCGGTATGCGGTAGCAGAGTGCGCCGAGGCGGATGAGAGACGGAGACGGCAGAGGATGAAGGCAGTTCTCACGGCACTCACCACTGCCATGATAGCCACCTATCACAACATCTACACCACGGATCCGATTGAGGAGAAGACTTGCGTGTCGAAGATGATCACGAGGCAATTGAGTGGCGGCAGTCTGAAGGAGTCTATGGATGTGTTCAGTGAATTGGAGCTGGACAGGTACATGGAGGCCATCGACAGTGGTGACTATGATTCTGTCACGCACACGATTGAGTCAGCACTATGGGTGGACAGGAAGAGACAGCACTGCTTCAAGAAGCTCGGCATTATTATTACGCAATAATTGTATTCGCCTTAAATAAAATAATTACCATGCTTTTATTGTATTCTGGTGAGAAACTTATCGTTAGTGTATTGTGGTTGCAAGTGTGTTGCAGTGGCGGGCGGGTGTCGGTGTCGACTGCGTCTCTCTCGCCGGCCGCCAGCTACGATGAGCTGTTGAAGGGGCTGATTCAGAGGGGCACGCGGGTCGAGGTGGGTTCGAGGGGGGGGGTGGGTGGGCAGGATGGAATGCATTGCAGCACATTGAATACGTATGTCTTGCGCGTGAAAAGCTGATGTTTTTGGAACATATTCAAGAATATTTTTTTTAATTTTTTGATTTATTGTTTTAATATTTCAATTCTATTTTCTCCTCAAAAGTTCGAACTTGGATTTGAGCAACCGGGTTTATTCAAGTTAGCTCTTAGTTTGAAACACGCGTACGATTGAGCCCTGTTATTGCCGCTGAAGAAACGTGTACTTTGCGGAATATAGTGATAGATTATCTATCAATTATCTATCACTATATGTTAAGTGGGCGAACGTGAGTTATTGAATATAACAAAGTGATTGTGTAATGGAATGGTGCTAGCACGTTGTGTATTTCAGATGGCTCGTCTCGGTGCGTGTATGAGTGGGGAGAAGACGGCTGGCCAAGTGCTCACACGAGTCAACGGGTATGTCAGGGACAGAGCTCGCAATTAGAATCCATGCAGTTCTATGACGTGTGCCTGTAGAAGTATGTAATATTAGGATCCGCGCGAAGCGCCGATCGTTTGGGTCTTATCCAGCGGCGCGCAGAACCGCTCGGCCCGGAGGGCCGCCAAAATCGCTTGTGAACCATTAAAATAATAAATGTTTCAGAGTTATATCATGATCTTGTCGCTAAATCGTCCGTTGAACAACTATAAACAAAAACAAAACATGAAACAATAGTTCATTGGCGCGCTCATTGGTTCGTGATGCGGAATGTGTGCGGGTAAGCGCGATAATGCGATAATGTGACCACTGTTTGTGATTTGCGTCGTCGTTCACGCGGGTTGCTTTGTTGTTGTTATCTTTGTTGTTTAAAATACATTTTGAAAAAAAAGAAAATTTTCGTTGAAATTCAACAAAAGGACATTCATTCTCTTCTGAAAAGTACAAGCGTAAAGTAGCTCTGTTTGGGTTCACCTCAATTCAACAAAAGCACATGCATAAAACTATGTATTATTTCTACACTAAACTATAAACACAAACCTGCTCTCTCAAAAAGATCACAAATACATTGACAATCAAATGCCAATATGAATATACTATTGCACACACGCATTCTATCAGGCACATTCTATTAACCCGTTTATCAAATGAGTCATCTATGAAAAAAGCTCTTGTATTTGTAATTTGTATACATTCAAAAATAATGAAAACATCATTGTAAACTTAACGATTGTTCTATGTTTATTGATTTTCACAATGCTTTCATAAGAAATAAGAAAATGTATTATATAGCCCCTATTAATAAATTATCGATAAAGTATACGTTTTTACATATCGTTTGAGAGAGCAGGTTTGTGTTTATAGTTTAGTGTATAAATAATACATAGTTTTATGCATGTGCTTTTGTTGAATTGAGGTGAACCCAAACAGAGCTACTTTACGCTTGTACTTTTCAGAAGAGAATACGGTAGCTGTACTTGAAGAATCTCCTTACGGACATTTTTCCAGAATCTCCTTACGGACATAGTTCGTGCAGCGACTAGCAAGATCCATTATCGCATAGAGATTGTAATGAGAAGGTTATAAATATTATGTCATGCAATACCATAGGCTGACGTGGGTAGCAAGCGCAAGAGGCGACAGGTTGGCACCAGAGAATGCGGAGTTCCGCCTGAAGGAAACAAATGTCGTAAAGTCTTATGACACATATTACCTTGACAAGAGAGTATGTGTCAGGCTGGTGCGGTGCATTGACGTCATCCCTATCGCGCAACGAAGTGAACAGAAACACAGACGTGCTCGATCAACTCTCTCTCTCTCTCTCTCTCTCTCTCTCTCTACCTTTTCCTGCAGGTACGATACGCACTGCCCCAT
Source organism: Rhabditoides inermis (assembly GCA_963966185.1). Taxonomy (NCBI): domain Eukaryota; kingdom Metazoa; phylum Nematoda; class Chromadorea; order Rhabditida; family Rhabditidae; genus Rhabditoides; species Rhabditoides inermis. The sequence continues at coordinate 2,110,618 of CAWZYM010000283.1, forward strand.
AGCGGGGGCGAGATGCGACCTGTCGCGGCGAGGAAAGCACAAGGAATGACATTCAGAACATACATTTCTGTTTGTTTGCGTTCTAACTTTTCATTGTTGGTATAGCAGCCGGAGTGACTGGGAAGTGACGTCTTTTGGAGTCCTAGAAACTGTCGCAGTATTTTGATAAGATTTTGAGAAAGGAGGAACGCTGCGAACCTGACGTAGAAACCGATTTCGTGTTTATGAACAAGATTTTTTATAGACAAGATGTTCGAAAGTGAGCTAAATTGACCCTACTTATATTCAGACACTACGCACAGCCTTTTTACTCTTTCTCTTCTCTCTACTCTACACTATTCCTCTGCAGCAGTCACTCAACCCCACTGCTCATGACAATTCTTTTTTACAGTTTCGTAATACTATCGATTCCGTCAGAAACCGAAGACCATCTCAGTGACCAGTGTTGTCTTTACAGATTTGTAGGTATACATACAATTTTATTGCATGGAGAGTATGTTTTTCTGGCTTTGCAATCCTTTTATAGGTGTTTGACTTGTGTTTGACGGTTTTAGTTTGACAGTTTCACTGCTCGATCAGGATGGAGCCGTTATTGACTATATGTTACCACCTGAACCTTTTCGACTGAACTGTCGTAAAACAGAACAGTAAATATTGAATACGGTAAACTCGTGTGTATCAATGTCCAAGAGTCCAAGACACAAGTATTTGACTGCTGATGTGAAAATGACTGACACGTGTTCGATTCTCTCCTCAAAAAAGTGTGACGCGCCGCATGTTCGGTACAAATTTCGAAATGTTTTTTTTTTCAGTACGCCCTATTGCAATTCTTCGATACTATTCCATTTTGAGTCATTCGTCTTTTGTCATTTGGTTATCAATATTCTTGATATAACGTTTTTTTCCGCTGATTTCGCTTTTGTTTGCGTTTGAGTCTATGTTTTGAGTTTGAGTCGTTTTCAGAATACTTGATTTTTTATGCGTCTTGCTTTTGGCACCAGATTGTATTGAGCCCGAATTATCAATTGTCATTTGCCTTTCCGCTTCGCCAGTTTCAATTTCAAAATAATAATCTCCGCATTCTATTTGTTTTTCGAGATTTGTGTGCGACACACGCCGTATTTTCGATTTACTACTCCAATTTTCACATGTCAGAATTTCACATAATCTTTTTTTCAAAGTGAAAGCATGGATACTACGACGAGCCTGCCGTCTCCCATCGTTTTAGGAGTTTTCAATTGTACCACGATAAAAGATCTGATACATCATCCACTGTACATGACTGCACAGGTAAGTTGTAAATGAATACAAAGTATATAAAGTTTATTTGTATTGTTTCAAACTCTTGTAGATTTTGTACATTATCGTCTCCGTACTCGGTTTGTGTCTCTGCTGCAATCTCCTAACATCGAAGCGTTTCCACAGCGCTCACTACAATTTTCGGGTGAGCAAACCGCGTACGTGCCTTTTTGCGTCCGCATGTATTGTATACATTGTATGTATGCTGACGCCTGAAATCACAAATCACAGTATATTTCAGTGTCTTGTGCACGTTTTCGTGGGTTTCATTATTCTACACTGCATCATCTATATTTTGGGACCGGTGAGTGCGACGGGCTTAAAAACACTCCGGGGAGCTGAAGGGGGAAACCGTACCGAGAAGAAGACTAAAAAAGACCAAAAGTGTGGAGAGCTTGAAGTATTTCAGACTCACCAGCTCATCTACTCGTTCTATTCGTCTTGTCCATTCATGACCATCCGGTCGTGTTCACTCCTACGCATTCCGAACACAGTGACCAGCACGGGAATGGTCATCACCATGTTGTCAGTTGTGTTTACTTATTTCTTTTACACTTTTTTTTACATAGAATTGTTTATAATGAGGTTTTCGTGTCTTTTTGAGTTGTACCAGAATAAAGAAGTGTGGGTGACAGTAGTTTTTTTTCTCTCGTTAGTCTACAGTTTGGGTCGGAGTTATCCCTATTAGCGTATATCGACAGAAATGACCATTATCGGTCGTGTGAAATTTGCAATAAATCTCGTTACTTTTTTGAGAAATGACACGGTTTTAATAAAAGAAACTGAGTACAAAACTCTGGCGAAACGCTGATGAAATCACGAAACAAACTACAGTCACATGCAGGACTTGAAAAAAAAATCAAAAAAGAAAAGAAAATCACGTTCGCAAATTGTACTGTAGACGTTTTCACACGTAGAATTTTTGCATTAATCAATTCAGCCAAGTAGTGATAATTTGTGAGGGATGAAATTGAAGTGATGATTACATTGCAGTTCTTTGGCAATCGAAAACACGCTAGCCATAATCAAAGGAAAGGCGTACAGGGAAGAGGACCACACCGCACTCTACACGTTTCTAGTGGCTATCGTATGTCTGTTTTGTGTCACTGCTTTTCACAATGAGAAAAGACAGAAGGAAAGTATCGAGACACTGTTTCTCATGTTCTTTTCTCTAAGAAATTAGATGTACTTTGTCAGTTTATCATGTGACAATGTATATTTCACATGGTTTACCACTTGTGCGCTACTTGATTCGAGAAAAATATATTCTGATTCTGATGTATAATAATTCCAGGTGCTCACAACCTCCGGCCTCACCTACTGGATGCACCTCACCGACGACAATACCGAGTGGACATACAGGTTTTCTTTTGGTCTATTTTTATTGTTCGAAAGTCGTTGGAAATCGAAGGCCAGAGGATTTTTGAAACGACCCGCGCTTTGCAGTTGTCAAATGCACTCGCGCGCGTCGGTGCCGACTTTGCTGACGCTGTTCGTTGTCTACATGTGAGTTTGCTGTGTTGAAATTTAGAAAATAGAACCCACAAGTATTTGTACAGAAGTATCGATGGACTATCCGCGCTACTATTCATTGGCGGATTCTTCGCGTGGCAGAGATTGACGCACATGTGAGTCTCTCTGTCTCTCTCTCTCTCTCTCTCTCTCTCTCTCTCTCTCTCTCTTTCTCTCTCTGTCTCTGTCTCTGTCTCTCTCTCTTTCTCTCTCTCTCTCTCTCTCTCTCTCTTTCTCTTTCTCTCTCTTTCTCTCCTTCCCTCCCTCCCTCTCTCTCTGTCTCTCTGTCTCTCTCTGTCTCTCTCTGTCTCTCTCTTTCTTTCCTCCTCTCCCCCCCCCCTCTCTCTTCCTCCCCCCTCTCACCAACCCACTCAGCTACCGCTACGACTTCTCGATGCGTGTCCGCGCTGCTTCGATGACGTCTCTCATTCGCCTCTTCTCTCCGGCCATCATTTTCCATTCGTTTTCATTCGCTGCGTATCATCTGCACGCGAAAATCTGGACCGCCGAACACTTCTCTTCGTTCGTTCACTACAGAATCAACGTCGCATATGGATATGTGAGTACTACATCGTACAAAAATAATTGTGCTGAAATATATTGGTATACTGTAGTAATTTGTGCGTTACAATTCGTCGTGGTTATTTCACACAATTTCTTCAGACTCTGCCGTACTACACGTTTCTCGAGCCACTGTTGTTGATTATCATAGCTCGGAGGATCGACGCGAATCGTTCACAGAAGAGAGTGGACATGATACACAAGGAGCACACCATGAACAAGCAGTACAACCACGATCTGTGGACATGAATTGGTTGAATCCCTCTCTCTTCTCTATCCGTACTGCTACACTGCTACATATCAATCGACTTACAGTATACAGTGTTCACAGTAGGTCATCGACTCCCGGCCAATTAGTGCCCCGAAAGAGAAGAACGTGAAATGACAATATATGGGTTACGGTTTTTTTTTCGAGGATGTCTCTAGCTGAATCGTCTCTGTACGGTATCGAAGATCATTTATACCACAACCACAGACAATCGATTTCCAATTGCTGTGAAACGTATAAGAGAATAGGTCTTCTCATCAATTCGACACTTGAAAAGAACGATTCATTCAAGGCACTCTATACAAAACTCGATCACAGGTTATTACATCCAACACAAAATACACGATAAAGCAGGCAAAATATTAATAACTACCATTCACAGAAAGAGCGTATACCTAGACTACCAAATATGCAAACTGCAACTGGTTAGTGAGATTGGATCACATTTGGAACTGACAATGAAAGTGAATATCTGAATCTCTATTGTGGGAAGACATACTGGCTATAACTTTTCTCCTCTGCGTCTCTGCTTCTCTCTTCTTCTTACATCTCATACACAAACGCCGTGATTTGCTCGCATTGCATCTCCGCAGACGCTATCACCGCCTCCAGCCAGCCGTCATGCTGAAATCACACCGAGTGGGCGTGGTCAGAGTGGGTGGAGCCAAACCTGAAGATGCAGTGCACGTCTGCACTCGCGCAGTGACCAACGCGCTGAGCGATGCGACTTCTCGTGCGAAAGTGGTTCGCTGAAATCTTATTGTAATGCAAAACATAGTTAGCAATGTTAGTAATATGTCAACTGAGTGTTTTGTAAGCATTGATCTTGTAAAACAATTGGTGATGCAATTATAATTATTATAATCACAAGATCCCACCCACCTCGCGTCCCTCACATAGTCGACAAAAGCCGCGCCGGCAGCGTGCCACGTGAGACAGAACTGGTCGAGCAGGCCGCTGGAACGGGGGTGGTTGTCTCTCTCCTCTCTCTCTCTTCCCCCTCTTCCCCCCTCTCTCTCACACTCCCTCCCTCTCCCTCTCTCCCTCCCTCTCCCTCTTCTCCCTCTTCTCTCTCGCTCTTTCACTTTTTACCTCCTCTCTCTTGCTCTCTCTATCCCGTCTCTCTCCCTTCTCTCTCTCTCTCTCGCTCCCTCCTCTCTCCCCCCTCTCTCACCGTCTCGCTCCCTCCTCCATTGGCAGTGCGTCCATCCGGGCCAGCAGCCGCCGCACACACTCCGGCACCGACACCGCCCGCAACTCTCTAAAATCGATAAGAAGTTTTTCTCGCAAAGTATTCCGTATACAACCATCACTATTTGAGTGGTAAAGAAAACGCATCAAATAATGAAAACGAAAGCCAATGCACAAATACAACTGTAAGGAACCCCTCACTGACAGTTTGGTGTCCTTCCTTCCCAACTCGGTGTGTCCGAGGACCGCTCGAATGGCGGCCAGCTCCGCGCGCCGCTTCGTCTTCTCGTGGCGAGGGAACGGGGCAGACATGCATACCTGGTAAAGATGAAGGTGAAGATGGTGCGACAAACAGGTACGCTGTGTGAGTGTATTGTGTGTGTGATTGTTAATAGTTTTAAGCCACGCCCAGGCTCTCCGATCGTATAGCAGCCAGGCTGAGAAACAATAACAGCATAAACACGTGTTCATGAATCGTGTTTTGGGAAATGAATCACAATCAATGATCAATGAAAACAAAACCGGATGATTAGAAAATGTGGATGTATGTGGTCACTAATTAACCAAAAAATACACTACCTGTCTTGAAATCACCACGAAACGTATAGTAAACAATAACAAACACCAAAGATCGACCCACCGTGTGCCTGTCCATGTCGACGACGCAGATGGGCCACGCGCTGCGACAGCCCGCGTGCAACACGTACGGCAGCTCCTCCTACACACAAACAACATATATAACCAAATCTAAAGACTAAAGCCGCATTCGTATCCGTAGCAAATCGAAACCACTAGCCACCAAATCTATCCAGAGGTGTGATTAGGAGTTACACAATCTTATTTTCTTTCCATTGCAATTCAAATAGCGGGAAAATTCACAAACACTCGTAGCAATCGGGTACTCAATGAAGTAAGAAGTAACAGGACGCACCCTGTTGACGGCCTGTAGTCTGAGGTAGGGCGAGTACTTGTGTGCGCGCGAGGGCCGCATACAGCACCACTGCCACTCCACCGGCACCAGCGGGTGCAGAGAGCGAAGCAGCTAGAACGGGCGACACGGTGAGAATGAGTTGCACGAACACACACTGTTCACAGCGTGTTCAGCATTCACAATTTCTTCATCACATGAAAAAAAACTAGGAACGCAAACAAGAATCAGACTAATAGACAACACCCTGCTTGCATATTTTCCATCTAACAGTAATACAGGTGCGAAAGTGGTCAGTGCCTCAGAAACTACTTTATCTAACAATCCTCGAAACGCGACCGAGCACGTGTTTGATAGAGGGAGTTTCGAAGAAGAAGAATCTGACAGTGTTCACTGACTGTGGGGGTGAGTGAATCGGCCTACCTTGCCGACGGCCGCCGCGTCGCTGCCAATCACCACCACCCGGCCCTGACTCTGCATGCAGCCAGCGATAGCCTGCAATTGGGATGACTCCTCTCTCTCTCTCTCTCCCTCCCTCCCTCCCTCCCTTCTCCTCCTTCTCACCCACCTTGTCCAGCACCCCGTTCGACGACGTCGCCCGACCCGAGAACAACGTGTGTTTCAGCTGAATCGGACTGCTTACAAATCATATGGGAACTAGGCAGCAGAGAACGACACTGACATTGCCCTCATTCCCAATACAATGAAATAACTTAGCAGTGAAACGTAGTTCTCACAAAACTCCAAGTTCAGAAATAAAAACCAGACTACGATGCGCAATAATAATGGTTTATCCATAGGTGCAGACAAAACACAAACACAATATACAAACTTGGGGCGGAATGTACAAAGGTTTAGTGTTTTGTCCCCGGATGGGTCCTTGGAGGGTATTGCTCCCTATAGCAAAGCCTCATCCGGTGGGTAGCATCTTTTGAGAATCTTCTTTCTTCTTCCATATAGAGTATGCGGCCTTGATCCATCCTTGAACGCGTGAGCCTTATGGACCACGTTGCCTCTACCGTCGAACGTTATCGGACTTCTCGCGTCCATTTGCATACTTGCTCCCGGTCGATCCATTCGTCACCATCATGTTGCGAAATCCAAGAAATCCGCGAGTTACCCACTAGTGCACTTCCAACAGGCTTATTTGGCTCCTCCTTATCGTCTCACAGTGAACGGCTCCAGATATCGATCGATAACAATGACGTACTTCTCTTCCGTTCGCGGGTGCCACCGTAGCTCTTCAATTCGTTTTCGCTTTGTACCTTCTTTTCCTCCAATCGAGAATCCGCGCTTTGCCCACTAGTGCACTTCCAACAGGCTTATTTGGCGTCGCCTTATCGTCTCGCAGTGAACGGCCTCAATTCGAGAATCAGTCGATACTCCAAGAAACCTCATATCCAAGCGGCGGCGGCGGTGACTTTCATTGTCGTCGGGTGGTCATTCGAGGGAGCGCGGGAAGGGGCAACCGCTCGCGGGGACGGGAAAATGAGAAGTGATATGATCAAATATTCAATAACTCACCCTGACCACATCACCCTCCACCAATGGCCACCGATCGAGGGCGGCGAGGAGACCGAGCAGCCGGCGCAGCTCGCCCGTCAGACGGACCAGCACGTCGTCACGGTCCTCCTGAGGACACATACATGCATAGAAGGCTAGCAAATCGAGGACCCATGACATGAGAACAAATTCGGCCATGGTACAGTACAAGAACGTAAATGCCAAAAAAATCGATAAAAAAACGTGCCTCAAAACCACCTCCCCCACCCACTGACCGCCCACATGCTGGCGCGCAGCCGCGGCACGAGTTCGGTGAACATCAACTGGACAGCCGCCTGCCGCTGCATGTACCACGACGACCTGCGGGGGAGAAGAGAAGAGGTGAGCGATGAAAAGTTATCAGCAGAATCCCGGCTCGAGTGATTTCGTGCTTGCTACATTATTGAATGGCTTGTGATAAATATGTGCGTGGTTCTGTCATCTCGCTCATTCTCACTACGAATGACAAAGACTGTGCCAGCATGGATACAGTTGCTCTAATGCTATGCCAGCTACCACTAGCACGACGACCGGAAAAAGCTATCACATATCCGTTCATTCTCACGAGACTATGCTAGAAGTCTAGCATGATTTGAGACAGACATACCCCATCCGTACTCCCTTTCCCCGACACTCACTCTGAATCGGATAGCAGCAGTGAGATGGCGTGCATCGAGCGGCGCCCGTACGAGTCCTGCAACACGCGTTCACACAATGACCCCGAAACGAATCGGACCATCCTGCCATCAGCCCGTCAGCATCAAAAATGAAGTTGGCGGCCGATTCCTACCTTGTGTGCGAATATGAAACTGCCAGTGAGTAGCTTCCGCGACGCGACGAGTGTCGTCTTCATGGAAACAGGCTGCGACGGGAGTTGAGGACTGCAAACAACGAGAGTAGACAACAACAAAACACCTACCACACAACAAAAACTTTCTGCTCATACAATGATGAAACAATAATGTATCTGGCAAACTACCGATCAAAGGTCTGACCGGAAGATTGTTAGATCAAGTGCGTATGTGAATGTGATTATATGACAAATTGGTTAAAAAAAATCAGACAAAACCCATAAATACAGTACCCTGTACCCACCTGCATATCTGCTCGGCCAGCACCGCCTTGGCCACCCACGCCTCGTCGCTGCTGCCCGCGTCGTACTGGAAGAGGAAAAGGACATTCCCTCTCTCTCTCACTGCCTCTCTCTCACTCCCTCTTCCTCTCTCCCTCTCCCACCTCTCTCTCTGTCTCTCTCTCTCTCCCTCCCTCCCCCCACCTCATCTGCCGCCATCTCCCACGCCATCTCGTCGCACATATCGTCTCCCTCCCCCTCCTCCTCCTCCTCCAGCCCGCCCTCCCCCGTCGCAGGTGAGGAGAACGACGACGACGGCCAGCGTCTGAAATCATGATCCTCCAATCAATCCATAATGCTCGAACTTTTTCCCTGCTTCCATTTTCAAAAACAAAAAAGTTTTCACTACTGTTTAGGACAAGATCAGCATAATGCATATTAGCCTCACCCGTACATGCTGTCGTCGGCGAGTGCTGCCAGTCCACTCACTCCCCCTCCCCCCTCCGATCGCGATGACCACAGCGCAGACTGCGCACCAGCATCGTCGCGCAGACTGCAAATATGTGTATGGGACGGGAAATCAAGTGACAATCTCATTCTGGTATCATACCTAACACATCCTCAATGGTCTAATCAGTTTCTCGAGACGTAGAAATAACAACATAAAAATGGCGCCAGCATCGTCGCGCAAAGTGCACAAAGTATTGTCAAAATACAAACGAAATTTAGTCGGCTCTCGATTCCCATCTTTCTCTAATCACTCTGACACCTGTCGCGGTCTCGTGAAAAGAGCTTTGCGAATATATTATAGGGTGGCAACGATGAACAAATTACACCTAACACATCCTCAACGACCTAATCAGTTTCTCGAAACGTAGAATGAACCAAATTAAAAACTGGAGGTATTTTTGCTCTCAAGATGTGCGAAACGCAGCGCACAACGAAACATATCAACTCAAAGAGCACAAACAGTGATAGAATGAAAAAAAAATGAAATCAGAAACACAACGCACCCAGCGAGCGGTCCGCCCAGATCGCTGTGCGTCGAGATGGTGGGGGCGATGCCCGAATCGACACACGACGTGATCAGGACTGCAACATCGATCATCTATACTTGCCTCTCTCTCTCTCCCCCTCTCTCTCTCTCTCTCTCTCTCTCTCAATACACGCTCACTCCTCACATGGAAACTCTCCACACACCATCACACCCGTCCTCCCCCTCTCCCTCCCCTTCTCCCTCTCCTTCCGCCATCTCCTCTCCACCAAACGACGAGCGACGAGTGCGGATCGTATCCTGACAATCCTAATATAAATATATAGAAAACGCAATGTTCATTCGTCAAAAGTTACCCTCAAGCAGCTTTCTACATAACCCGAAGGCGCGACTCTGATAGATTTCACAATACATACCCTTCAAATCTTAGCGAGCAGAGGATATACATTCCATCAGTACTTTACACGATAATAGAATAATACAATTGAATATAAAATACATAATTCATCCATCACCCACCCCGCTCGAGGTGCTGTGCGCAGATGGCCGCTTTTCCGACGACGACGGCGACTGGGCCTGGACGAATACCAATTGTCAACGTGCAACGTATGTTTCACGCATACCATAACATTGAGACCGGAACATACATTGCAATACGCTTCCGATGTTAGAAGAATATCAAGATCAAAATTTTATTCAAAGAAAGCAGAACGGCAAACAACCTTCCAACAGAACGTTGTATATATCTGATTCTCACCACGCATACCCGATATCCACACTCTCTCCCTCCAGTAGCATGTACATTATTGTATTTACATCCATGCCGAATAGAATAAACAAACAAAACTACTCACCTCCTCTCCTCCCTCTCCTGCTCCCCCCGCTCCCCCGTCGACTCTCAGCGACGAGTCGAGCAGGGCCGAGATGTCCAGAGTGTCGATAGGGGTGCCGCACAGAGGGTCGCCCACCGAACCCTGGAATCTCTCTCTCTCCCTGCTCCCCATCTTTCCCCCCCCTCTCTCACTCACTATCTCTCCCCCCTCCCCTCTCATACTCACCCTTCTACTCCCATTCACATCACCGCGTAACGAAGAGAGGCGATCCTGAACGATTCGAACAATCGAATAGAGCGGGAGACTCAAATTGTATCAGCTAGATAAACAAGTACCTCCCCTCACCTCTTCCCTCCCTCCTCCGCCTCCTCCTCCTTCTCCTCCTCGTGCCACACTCGGTGTGAGTGTCTCGGTCGTCGCCGTGCTCCGGCTCTCCGACATCGATGACGTCATCGTCGACGACGACTGCATGTAGTCGTCCAGGTATCTCAAACACACGACACGGATGAAATAAATCAGAAAAAAACCTGTCTCATGGAAGTCGGCAACGATACGAATAATACGGGAAACCGAAAACCTATGCACATTGTCGGTATCCGTTCGCAACGGCAAAACCCACATGTAGAGAGAGAGAGAGAGAGAGAGAGAGAGAGAATGTTTGAACAATAATATTTCTACTCCCTGCTCTCACCTCAACCTTCCGCTGTACTGGAACTCGCCGGCCATGGGGCTGCTGGTGTAGTAGTCGTAGAGCGAGTCGTCCAGACACCCTCCTCCACCTTCCCCGATGCCGCCGATTCCCTCACCCGCCACTGCCGCCGACAACAGGTCGTCCTGCAAAGGACGTTCGAATCGAATCTTCAAATCGCCATTTCGATCCCTTCATGTTATCCTTATCCTTTCATGTTTCATGGAATAATGAATTCCTCTTTCTGGTTCTGTAATCATCAAAGTTGTCCGTTGTCCCACCTCCACTTTCCACAATCCACAAACAATCCGCTTCACTCATGTTCAACAAGTCTCCCGCGCAACAACTATGTAATAACCATTCGAGTACACATAACATTATGAATGTGCTTGTAATTCTATTCTATATACAACATACCGCCCCGCTGCCGATAGCTACTTGTTTTATCGAAGATACGTAGACCGTAGATAATTACATGGTAATAAACTTTTAAATATCATTAAGACTACCGACCTGCAGTGGATCGTCGATCTGCTCGAGCGGGACGCTGCTGGCGTTGCTGATGCTGCTCTGCATACTCGTCGCGTCGCTCACCCCACTCCCTCCCTCCAACGACACGTTCACGGGCGACAGAGAGTCGCCCGGAGATACCTGCAAGACGACGGCAATCTTCACATTCAAGATAATTCAAGAACAATTGGTATGATGACTTCAGCTTTCTTATTCTCTATGAGTAGTAAGATAATCACATTCAATATCATTCACTCTGTCTGTTCTCGGCTGAGAACAAGACAGTACCACATGTAACGCGTAACATTCAAGTCATAGTTTTATACACTAGCCAAATACGTTTCACCACCAACTAATAGCTCACTAACCACAACATACGTTCAATCGATTTACTTGGAAACCGCGAATAGCAGCCAATCATGTACAAACACAGCGAATCCAAAGCCGCTCTCCACCCACCACTCCTCACTCAAAACATATCACTATCCTAGCAAAAATACGCTACAACCAACCACAATGCATGAATAGAAATTCAACATTGCAATGTCGATATGATCAACACACGAATCAACAACACCACCCCACCACCCACCTCCCACACGAAGCGCATCTCCGGACCGGTCATGAAGTCGAACGACGACCACACCACCTTGTGCACCTGAAAAGCACATCTATAATCATTCAATCTCAATCAGCACTCTTATAAATTATATGTCCCCGGTTCTCAAGGAGTGATGTCGTTTCGTACCATTGCTATTCCCAATTGATTTCAATCAAAACTATCAATCAGAAATCAACATCGATCCACCCACCGGCGATGGGTCGGCAATCTTGAGCTCGGCACGACGCGAGTGCTCATCCTACAAAGAACAATTGAATTTAATTCGACATTTATCCGGTATTGAGGGATCCGATCGCAACAGTCTTGATTAGATTCGATTTGATTTATCCGGTATCGCATAACGCAAACATAAATTATTCACAGAGTAGCGCCGGGAAGCAAAGATATTCCATCCAGAACATGGTCTCAAAAATCATATCTCACATCAACTGTTTCTGTTCTATAATCCCACAAACTATACGCTTCTCGCTTTTGACATACTATGCTGGAACCACGCGAGGCAATAGGTCTAGTGCTACCCCTTCAAAAAACAAAAAAAAACACAAATACGCACACACTGACCTGCTTGAGAGCATCGTAGGCGGTGAAATATTCGTCCGCCTCCATCCTCTTTCAGTCCACGAGAATCTGTCTACCGCATGAAACGCCTTCTGAAAGACGAACATCATACAAACGCGAACAGGCAATTCCGATGATCGAAACACGATCAATCTACCAGTAACACAGACACTAACAATAAAACAGTGACTAACAAGGCCGGTCAATCACTGCCACCACCAAATTACTCCCCCGCAATTCACTGAGACTGGGCGCGAGTGAGAGATGTGCGCTCGCCGTCTCGCCACTCTCTCCAATCACCGTACTCACTCGCGCACTCTCTCACTCCACTCACCGCGCCCGATCGATCGATTCCCGGAGAGAATGAATCAGCTGATCACACACTACACACAACCACCCCTAATTCGACATGCCAACTCCTTCTTTACAGTGAAACTATCACTCCAAGTATACTAGGGCGACATCAACCCTTTTCCGTATTCCAAACTTCACGAAAACAAATACACCACAAACCTTTATTCAAGAAAAATACAAACTCAGGAACAAACACGTCGAAGGGACATAAACTCGTCGTTACACAAAAGGAGAATGGAAACCAATATAGATCAACTGTGATAAACTATGCAACACAAAAAACGACAGTCACCGATAAGATAAATTAACCACGATAAGCATACTGATGCGTGTCTCAGCACACTACTGTCCCCTCTTCTTGAAGGGGAGGGCGTTGAATAGGTTTCCCTTTCCGCCGGCGCCCCTCGCCCGTCCCCTTCCCCCGCGCACTCCCGCCGCCGCCGCCCCTCCCCTGCCCGACTGCGCCGCCGCCGCACTCGCAGCCTGCACCGCACTCCGGCCGCCCCGACGAGCTGTCTGCCGACCCGGCTGCGACGCCTGAGACACCGCCGGCACTGCCGCCTCCTGGCTGCAACACACATACCATCAACACACAGAGATAGAGAGAGAGACAGACATACACAGAGAGAGAGTGAGAGTGACGGGACGCGCACCTGCTGCTGCACTGCTCGGTGGCCTCGTAGACGATGGGCTGTCTGACCCTCCTCTTGGCTGGCTGTCCGCTGGCAGTTACGGTGGACGTCTGGCTGGCGCTGGCTACGGGGAGGGCGGGCTGGGCGGCGGGCGGCACGGGGGGCACTCCGACGGCGGCCACCGAGCGAGACTCGTCGTCCGCCTCCTCCACCGCCGACGCAGCCTCCCGCTCCTCCTCCTCCCCCTCGCCCATGTCCTGCTGCTGTTGCTGCTGCTGCTGCTGCAGCTCCTTCATCTCCTGCTCCCCGTCCACGTCCACGCTGTCGTCGCCCTCGCGCGTCTCACTGCCTGCATCCTCCTGCAATCATCACATCACTATTATTCAACAATCAATCAATCTCAATCGATATCTCACATACTTACCTGATCACTGTCCCTGGCGCGATCATCCTGCATCATCAGAAACTGATCGACGCTCGCCTCGTCTCCAGGGCGCGAATCCTAAACTTAAAGATAAGCCCCGCTACCTCTAACCACGCCCACCTCGTCGAGCGGAACCACCTCGTCGTCGTCCTCATCCTCGTCATCTCTTCCATCACGCGGCGGCATGAAACCCTCATCGTCCTGTACAATAACTTGGCTTAAATTTTTCATCCCTGTTACATAATTTTTCATCCATGTTACATCCACAGTACGTATATAGTTTCATGAGTCATGACCCTCTAAATCTACTCTCCTACCCCAGCACTCCTACCCACCATGTCCTCCTCTCCTTCCAGGTCCTCTTCGTCCTCATCATCCTCCTCATCGTCGTCGTCATCACCGACCTCATCGTGGTACGAGCGCACGTCATCATCGTCCTCGTCATCCTCGTCGTCGTCGTCTTCTCCCATGCCCATCTCCTCCTCCTCTCCGCCCTCCACATCGTCCTCCACGTCAATCACCTCCACGCCCGTAGCCTCATCCTCCTCCTCCACATCGTCCAACACCTCAACACAGACATGTCAAAGAATGATCAGAAAACTCGTGGAAATATATGTTTCGCATTTTTCACTACATTCCTCTCATTCAATTCCAATTCAATACTGGCATCGCTCTCCCTCAACCTAGTATGTAATCATTTCCACTTCCCCTGTATCCAAACTTCCCATCCCAGTTCTCTCATTGCACTTGCATCGTCCCCATCCCCTCACCCCCACCCACCACATCGGCCCTCCTCTGCTCGCTCGACGTGATCATCTCCTCCTCGCCCAGCAGATCGCGCTGTCGCTTCACGGTCGCATCACCTAAACCAACAACTTTCCATCTCCGTTTCAAAACAAACATCCCTCTCCGCACCGCACCCCACTCACTGCTGGTAGCCATGGCCTGCTGGCTGGCGGTCCTCTTCCTTCCTCCCGTCGCTCCACTCGCTGCCGTGCCGAGCACACCGCCGATCCTCTTCAGCTGCACGTCGACGGCGCTGCTGTCCGCCGCACCGTCGCGAGACGAACCGTCCATCGCAGGGTCTACTACAACACAACACATTCATCCCAAATCTTGTCTCCGTTTCACTTTTTCCTGTTCATCCTCGTCCCCCTTTCACTGGCAAGAGAAATAGCAACACGCAACACAGATTAATAAATCCCGCCATCTGCTCACGTGTTCACAGCCTCTTCAATCCTCTATCCCCACTTCCCCTCACTCACCCTGCTCCACCTCGGGCAGCAGCTGCAGCTCCTCGGCCTGCTCCTCCTCCTCTTCTCCGATACGCATCGAGCTCGAGCCGACCGCGTCCGACGAGGGACGAACCACAGTCGTCGACGACGAGGCGTTCGACTGAAACGAGCAGAACATAACTAAATAGTAAATGTATAAGTAATAAAAACCGCGCCGAGCCCTTACAAAATGCGCATACACGCAAACACCAATGCCCCTATGCCCAGTGTCTCACGTCACGACTGAGATCGAGCGACTTGTTCATCTTGCTGCGTCCAAAGAGGCGGCCCTCCTGCGGCGAGAGCTGCTGCTGCTGCTGCTGCTGCTGCGGCTGAGACTGCCACTCCTCATGAGCAGGCACAGACGACACCGTCGACTAACAACACAAACCACATCACTACACAAACAAACACAGTTACTACATGTTGACGATACGATACATCAATAATACAGTACCACCACGACTCACATCCATGCTGGTGTTGAGCAGAGTGGGCGGCTTGGGCGCCGAGTTGCCAAACAGAGAGCCAGAGCGCGGCGACACCTGACAAGCACAACACCACGTCACAACATCGAAAACCAAAACTGTCATCACAAAGGTGCAAGGTAACAAGGTATCCACTCAAAGTACAGTAACCCATAGACATGACTACAGTAATCCTGCCACTCACATGCGACTGAATAGTGGTAGTGGTGGTGGTAGAAGAGAGGTCGCTCGACTGCTGCGGGGTGGGTGCCACCGCCACCGACAGAGGACCAGTGGGAAGGGCAGACGACTGCGACGGCTGCTGAAAATGGGCATCTCAACAACAATCACCGCCGATAGAAATCTGCTGATACCAGTTTACGGCAACCGTTAAAACCATGCCCACTAGCCGCTACCTCGATAACCTGCTGGTGCTGTTGCTGGGCGGCCGACGACGCGACCACACCCATCGGCTTCCCGCCAAACACCGTCGACGATGACGACGATGAGCCGGCGCCAAACGCCGACTGACCAAATCCAAACACCGAGCCCGTCGGCTTCTGTCCAAACACAGAGGTCTCCGACTGAAACGAACAAATAGTGTACATGAGCTGGCTACAACTGCGACATAAACAGTTCCAGTCCGTAGATGTATCATGTCAAAAACTAGCATCTATGAATGCATATAGCATATTCTATATGTTACACCTTCCCACCACCCACCCACCTTCTGTCCGAACACGTTGGTGGTTGTCTTGGGGGCGGCGTCGGCGGGAGCGGCGGCGGCCATCACAGGTGTCGCCGCAGTCACCGCCACCGGCCGAGACGCAGACGTCACCGACACTGACGACGACGACGTGGCGCCGCGCAGAGGCGTGGAGCTAAAGACAACCAAGAGTCGAATACGCAAACCATCACGCTACGACCACTAATACAGTTAGCACAAACTACACTACTAACTCGACTACCAACTACCAACAACTGACAATGCCTTGGGCTGCACAATGGGCTGGACAGCTTGCTGCTGCTGTTGCTGCAGTGCATGTGCCATGAGGGGCGCGGGCGCGGGGTCGGAGGGAGCAGAGCTGGCCGCCTGCGTCGGCGCCACAGTCGCCACTGCCGGAGAGTGCGACACCGGCGCGGCCACCTGAATCAAACCTCAGGATTTGATAAAACCATTTCAAAAAGGAAAAGTAGCTAGTAACTTGGTCGACGCGACTCACCGGCTGGGCAGCAGCCGCCTGCGCCTGCTCGGCGCGGCTCCTCTCACACTCGGTGAGACGAGCGTTCGACGCGGCCAGCTAAATCAACACCATCACCATCAGAACATCCCCAACTCGACAGATGGTGCCACAAACCTCGCACAACTTCAACAATTCACTCTTCATTTTGTCATAAATGCTCTGAAACGTCATGGAATTCAGTCTACAGCTGGTTCCCTCTGACACCCCGCACCCACCTCCTTGTCCTTGTCCTCGAGCTGCTTCTTCTGCTTGTCCGTTTGCGTCTCCAGCATCTTCATCCGCATTCCCATCATGCTCATCTCACCCTCGGCACTCGCCGCGCGCTCCTCGGCCGCCTAAACAGCCAGGTTCCACCACCATAGAAAATACGTCTCAACCTACTATCAAAGCACGCAACACAGATACCATAACAATCCTGCCGACGCAATGTCTGTTAAGTGTATCATTCACCTCAATAGCCTTCTTCATCTCGGCCAACTGCGCTGCCGCGTCGGCAGAGACGGCTGCTGCAGAAGAGGTGGCAGCCGCGGCGGCGGCCGTAGCTCCGCCCGCCCTCAACTCGCCAATCGTCGCCTCGTGCGTCGCGACCGCCTGCTGCGCATCCGACAGTTCCTTCTGCAAACCAGTTGAGGTGAGACTTGTCCATCTCACCTCTCCAACCCTCAACCCACCTTGACGGCCACCACCTCGTTCTTGTACTTGACGGCGAGCTGGCGGATCGCCGTCACCTTGGCCATCTGCTCGTTGGCCGCCTTCAGCTTCTTCTCCGCGTCGATACTGCAACGGTATGTGTCATGTTACACACTATTCGAGGAAATACGTAGTACGTGAAAGGTGTAGAAGTAAGTAGCTGCTGAACTCCAAAAGCGACGAGAACACCAAACTCACGACTTCTGGTCAGCAGACGCAACCTGGCCGGCCATGAGCGCCTTCTCCGACTCTAGCGCCGCCACACGGGCCGACTGCGACTCCAGCTCGGTGCTGCAACGAGTTTGCTAACAAGTAACAAGATACTACTTATTTACCTGGGTTACCCAGATCCAATATGAAGAAACTGCGTTATGACGTAGCCTTTCAACTCCCAACTACCATCTCCCCTCCCCTCCCCTCCAGCACCAACCTGAGCCTGGCATGGTCGTCGGCCTTGGCCTGCGCGACAGCCCCGCGCGCCACCTCCAACTCGCGGCGAGCACTCTCCACTGCCACGCTGCAACATGGACACTCACTATGTCAATCGACGACATGCTACGGTATGCTACTCAAATCCCGTTTCGAGATTGTCAAGTCCATCCATAATCCATAAACGTATACACGACCCGGGTACTGACTTGAGGTTGGCGACTTGCTGTTGGAGGGTGGCAATCTCGTCCCTCTGCTTCTGGCACGCCGCCTCCGCCGACGCGCGACGCTGCTGCAGCTCCAGACCCGACTGAAACACGTACTCAACTATAAAAAAAACATACTTACGCCTTGAATCTTAATTTGATGCGCTGACAAATCTAAACCGAACCCTCCCTTCGCTCACCGTCTGCAGCCTGGTCCTTTCCTCTCGCAGCTGCTTCACCTCCATCTGCACCTGCTCAAAGCCCTGCAGCTTCTCCAGAAGGGTCAGCCTGGAAATACATACACTCGACGCACATTTCTTAAAATTAATCTAGCGATTTTACGAATCTCATTAGATTGCAATTCTGTCATCCCAACTCCAAATTCCCTCCACACGCACCTCTCGGTGAGCTTGACGGCGTTGGCGGCCACCTCTGCCTGCAGAGTGCGCAGCTGTTCCATCACCCTGTCCCTCTCCTCGGCCAGCTCGTTCGTCTCCGACCGCAGACGACGCATCTCCACCTCCGCGTACATGGCACGCTCGCACGCCTGGACATGTCACAAGATTATTACAGCTATCGACCATAGGGAAGATGAAAAAAAAACACATGTACAACATCTCCTAGCACTCCACGCACCTGCTTCTTCTCCTCGCGCAGGAAGCCAATGACATTGTTGAGGGAGGTGATTGAGTGCTCTCCGCCTGCTCCAGCGCCCGCACCCTCGGTCGCCGAAGTGACCTCGCTCTCACGCAGAGCCATCTCATTCGACAACTGCAATGTATGCGTGTTTTGACTGTAATTCACATATTACTTTAGACTAACGAGAACCATTATATAATACTAAAAACTGAAACTTATTAAAACCGTGAATAAATTGAAGTCACTTGCTCCCCACAACTGACGCCCTGATCCCTTGCCATCCCACCTTGACGACCTGCTCGTAGACCTGTTCGTGCCTGGTCCTCATCTCTTCTTCGACGGCCAGCCTGCCAGCCAGCTGCTCCTCCAGCTCCGCCACACGAGAGCGCATACTCGCCTCCCGGCCGGCCGCACCAGCCAACGACTGAAACATCAAACATGTAAATGTTTCAGTATTTCCTTATTCCATATCCCCACACGTACCGCGTCGGCAGCCTCCTTCTCCATCTTCCTCTCATCGACAGAAAGTGCGAGGCGCTGCTCGAGCGACGCGGCGCGGTCAGCCGCCTCGCCAGCCTCGCGAGACACACGCGACAGGTCCGCCTCCAGCTGAAACAAACGAATGTCATTCTCGACTAGGAGGACCACAGATCCACAGAATCAAACGCTTATTAGGAAAGAACTGTAATATACTCCGAAGCGTAGAATTTGATTCTATCTTCCATATATTAATAGACTATTCTATACACCAGACGCACCTGCTCGAGCCTGGCCCTCATCTCCTTCTCCTCCTCGGCGGCCCTCTTCACCCTCTCGTCGAGTTCGATGCGGGCTGCCTCCGTCGACGACACACGCGACTCCAGACCGGCTATCTCCTGCGCCAGCGAGAAGCGCTCCTGCAACCGACATGCATAAGCATAATGACTAGTGCACAAAGACTTTTAGTTTTTTGCTATGCGCTGTCCTAGACTGTATTATTGCTGCATAATTGAATTGTCGCGATGTTTAATGTGTTGTGCGCAAAGTAAACTGTATCTAGACAGAGTACGACAAGCGCCTCTCTACATCCCCCACCCCACGCCCCACCTTCTCGTTGTTCTTGTCTGCCTCGTGCATCTCCGTCTCCCTCTGAGCGAGGCTCTCTCGTAGCTCACACACATCCACCCGCAGTCGGGCCACCGTCTCCTCGGCAGTCTTCAGCTGCGCCTCCAGTCTCTCCCTCTCCAGCGCCGACATCTCGCTCGTCTCCTTGAGCGACTTCTCCAGGTTCTCCGTCAGCTCGCCCGCCCTCTCCGCCTCGCCGCCGCGGCGACACGCCTCCTGCTCCGCCGAAGACAGACTGCAAAATATTGATTAGTGAAGAACACCCATCACCCAAAACACACCACAAGCAAAGGTATCATCCCTCTCACCTCTCCTTCATCTCCTCTAGCTGCTTCTCGAGGTACTGGTTGCGGTTCTTGAGCTGTTGGCACTCCTTGGCCAGCCGCTCCGGGTTGCCGCCCATAGCCTCCACAGTAGACGAGTAGTCGGCCGTCGCCGCACTCAGCTGCAACAAATGAGGTGATTCACAACACAAACTACAACTACATTCCACTTTATCATTACAACACTAACAAACCAGTATCACTACGACTTGCACGCCAGCACCGTGTATCGATACAAACATACCATCCACCCACATCCCGCCCATACCTGGTTCCTGAGCTCAGCAAGCGCCCTGTCTCCGGCCTCGCACTCCTTCCTCGCCTCTAGCAGCTGCTGCTTGAGCTGCTGCACCTCTCCCGCCAGGCGCGCCTCCACGGCAGCGCGCTGCGAACGCTCCACGCGCAGCTGGTCGTTCAGCAGCTACAAAACATTGCAGTCAGTCAAATTTTAAGAAACATGCCTAATCAATCCCTTTTCTACAGTACCCCTATCCCTCCTCACTCACCCCACTGCTGGCCCTGAGCTGGTCCCTCTCGGCCACCGCCGCCTCGAGCTGCGACGTGCGCTGCGCCTGTCGCTCCGCCTCCATCCTGCCCATACGCAGCTCCATCTCGCGCAGAGACGACATCTACAAATACAAATACGTTTCATCACAAAACTATATGTCAACTGTTCACGCAATGGAACACTGTCGTATTCGACCCCGAATATTTCCTAGCACACCCACGCACCATCTGCTCGCTCTGGTACATGCTGGTGCGGAGGGCGGCAATCTCGGCGGTGAGTCTCTTCTCGGCGGCGCGCGCAGAAGACGCCTCGTCCGACAGAGAGCGGTTCTCCACTTTCAGCATCGACGACGTATCCTAAACAACCACAACATGTACGTAAATGTGTGTGACCGTGAACAATATGTTTCGACACAAACACTAAAGTAATATCGAGCTTCAACGATAATTGGCATCTTGCTCGCACTGATGCGAGAAAAAAAACACTACCACAGCATTCAACACGCGAGTCAACCCTCTATTGAAATAGCTCATAGCGCACCTGCATCTCGAGCATCTGTCGGTGCGCGTCTCCGAGCTTGGCCGTCTGCGCCGCGCACTCGGCCCGCGCCTTCTCCACCTCCTGACGCGTCTTCTCCATCGCACGACTCACCGCGTCCAGCTCCTACAACAATCCCAAGGTAAGCAATTCAAATACACACCACTACTCACCTGCTTGGTGTGGACGGCCGTCTGCTTCTGCAGCTCAAATGCCGCCTCGAGCTTGCCGTTGAGCTTCTTCAGGTCAGACACGAGCGACGTCTGCTGGGCGACGCGCTCCTCGGTCAGTCTGAATGAAGCAAAGAAGCATGGTTACTCCATCGTATTCCTTTCCTATCTCCCCCGTCCCCCCGACTCACTCGTGCATCCGCTTCCTCTCCTCCCTGCTTGCCTCGAGGCTCTGTTCGAGCCGCGCCGCGCGGATCTGCGCCTCGCTCGCCAGGCGACGCTGCTCCTCCAGCTGAAACATACGCCTAATCAGACAACTCTTCGAATCAGCATACAATCATGAGCCAATCCACCTGCCCACTTCTATGCCCCGTCATTTGCCACTCGCACCCTCCCCTCGCGCGCTCGCCTTCCATTTCCCTTCCCCCCTCGCCCATTCCCGCAGCATGAACGCCGAGGACACGTTCCGCGCCGCCATGGACAACATACAGCGCAAGGTGAGCGAGGACCATTTATATCTCCCTCTATATATCTCTCTTTCTTTCTCTCTTCTCTTGCCATAGCCATTTCCTTCCCTTGTTCAGCTGGCGGCCGCGCAGCTGGCGTCCGACGAGGACTCGATCGAGATCAAGGTGCACTTCAAGTTCCCTGCGAGGCGCGCGCGCACCGGTCAGTCTCCCCTCCCCCTCCCTCCATCTGCCCTCTCCAGTCTCGTCTGCCTGCTCGTTCACGTGGGGTCCTACGATGGAGTGCATTCCGCCGGCCGCCGCATCGCACGCCTCCCGCCACCACACGAGCCACGCCATCTCGGACGAGGCCGCCTGCTCCCCCTCCTCCACCCGCTCCTACTCCAACGTCGAGTACGACACGTCTTCTCGCAATACGACCGACGTGTGGGGACCGTGCATGCCCATATACCCGCCCAACAAAGTAACGCATCACTGGGTACTGTAGCTACCGTTTCCATCAGGGTGCGTGTCAGTCGCGCCACTCTTGCTCCGCCGGCGCGGCTCCCACCTCCCCCATCGTCTACTGCAAGCCGCGCATCGAGGTACATCCTACAGAAAGCTGACCCTGACCTACAGTACCACTTTCAGGGCGAGAGTCTGTACAAGCTCATGAAGAAGTGTGAACACTAATCGACCCGTCTATCAATCGACTGCCCCCGCACGTCGAAACAAACAAAAGAAAAACTCATCTCTAGTACACACAATTACATTTTACAATACCATAGCCCAGTTCGCATGTCATATCCGATAAAGAGTTCAATTGTTAGACCACGTTTCATTGTCACACCAACACCATGTTTGAACTTTCCAACACCATGTTTGAACTACGTTCCAAGTCTACCAATGTTGACCCCGCCCACCTGCTCCTTCATGTCCTTGATCTGCTGCGGGCTGACTCCGTCGGCGCCCTGACTCGCAGACTCGGCCAGACGCTTGTACGTGTCGCGCTGAGAACAAACATCACTCACTGGTTCTTCCCCCTCTCTGCTCACCTGCTCCTCCATCTTGTGCAGCACCGTCTGCAGCTTCTCGAGCGAGTTGGCCACGTGTGCCTGGTTGGCCTTGGCCGCGTCCAGCTCACCGCGCAGCTTCTCCGCCCTGAACATCGACGATGTAAACAAAACTAGTTTCGTTTAGTTCATCTCCATTCGAATCAGTGGCAAATATTTGTTTGTAACTAAAAGTAACAGAAATAGTAGCTGTAACACTCACTCTGCATTGTGCGCGTCTCTGACGGCGTTCTTGGCGGCCGCGCGCTCCGACGCCAGCTCAGACTCGAGCTGCGTGTTGCGGGACTGAAACACAAACAAGTCTATATGATAGCATACAATCTACGTTCTTTAATAAACAAGCTCATAAAACATCCAACGCCCTGTACCTGTAGCTGTGCAATGGAGGAGAATAGCTGTCTGTCGGCCTGTCCGCCGGGCGCGGTGGCGCCGTCGCCGCGCTCCAGCACGTACGTCAGATGCTGCACCTGCTTGGACAGCACCTGCTGGTCGCGCTGGTACCTCTCCAGCTCGGCGCGAGTGAACGCCAGCTCGCGCACCGCCGCGTTCGCCTACAATTTGCACATAACACAAGATCGTCATTCATATCTCCGGATCGCTCACACGACATCCTATCTCCTTATCCCACCTTGCTCTCTAGCTGCACCCTCTGCTGGTCGGCCTGCTTGAGTTGCGCCTCGAGCCGCTCGCTCTGGTCCACAACCGCCTCCAGCTCGGCGCGCTGCCGGGAGATGCCCGGAGCGCGCTCTGAAACACAAATTTTCATATCCATATCCACCACTACTACTACGAAACATACAACACGGACATAACGCCAAATTATTCAAGATGAAGTATCTCTCACTGACCCTCAATCTCGGCGACCAGGTCCTTGAGTGTGTCCTCGAGCTGCCTCGCCTTCTCCTTCTCCTCCGCCAACTCGCCCGCCATACGCACGTGCTCGCTGAAACACAAAGTGTGAATTCATCAAATAGCAAATAGCAAATGCAACTTTACAATAATCTATCCGCTATGACTATCACACCTATTCCAAAATATATAGCACAGAGGACTGAACGTACCGGAATGCGCTGGTGAGAGTGCCTCCGCGGAGGAAGTGCTTGGCGGCCTCGGCCGTCGGGGACATCATCGACACGTCCGCGTCGCTCACGCCAACCGGCAGCAGCACTGCAACCACAACAACATATAAAAAGAACTCATCAATTTACCTTTACCCAAAATCTCTCCCAACGATTCAATTCAAATGCTACTGTAATGTAAGCAGTGGGCTACAAAATGATCCAGCATCAGCAATGAAACACTAAAAAAAATCCATTTCCCCTCTCCCAACACTCACAGCTGCCGTGCTGCTGCTTGATCAGCTCCTCTGCCTTGGCCAGCTCGTCGCGCAGATTGGCCAACTCCGCATCTAAAGGAACACATAATAGACAATACACGATACACCGACATTCTCAACTCACCCTTCTCGGCAAACGCGGCATCGACCACAGTCTGGCGCTCCTGGATGTCCTTCTGTATATCCAGCACCATCTGGAACATAACATGTTTCCCCTTCGTGTGCTGATTATAAAACATAAAAAAACCAAGACCGCTTCTACCGACCTGCTTGGCCTCGTTGTAGAGCGTCTGCTTGGCCTCGGCCACTTCGAGCGCCTCATCGCGCAGTTCCTCCGCCTTCTCCAGAGATTCTGCAACCAAGTCATTATCCAGCAACCTCCCACCAACCCACCCTTGATAATGGCATATAGCTGGTCCTTGTTGACGAGCTCGGCCTCGAGCTCCTCCAGCTCCACGCGGTGCTCCTCCATCATAGCAGTCAGTCTACAACATGTCTTGTTACTTTTTATTCTTCGTCATATACCGTATCTTGTTACACTATTGTTCTCTATTCCACCCTTTCCCCTCTCGCTCACTTTGCATTGAGCTCGTCGACGGTGGCCTGTCGTCCCTCCAGCTTTTCTTCCAGTGTGCGCGCCTTCTGCTCCGCGTCGCTCGCGCGAGACACCAACTGACTCCGCTCCGACTGCCACTCCAGCTCACGAGTGCTCTCAAACACAAAATATTATTATTTCATTCCTGCTCTCATTTCCCCGTTTAAAAGGACAGAAATGATGGTAACCATAAAAAGTGCAACTTATCAACCCACCGTCTCGATTCGCATCTGGGCAATCTTGTTGTTCTTGTCGGCCACCTCGTTGAGTAGCCACTTCTTCGACTCGGCATGCATCGCTCGCTCCGACGCAGCCTTGTCCCGCTCGTACTGCAAGCACACAGTAGTTGGTAGTTCAGATTTTTTTCTCGATTTATAGCTGTAGCTGTTATGGTTGATGATTTATGTATGCAACTTGCAACAATTGTTCCTTCCACACACGTACCGCATGCTGGCGCTTGTCCTCCTCGAAAGTCTTCTTCTCAATGAGCAGTGCCGCCTTGTCCTCGATCACACCCCGCAGCTCCTCCTTGTACTTGACGTTCTCAGCTGAACCAGTAGAATAGTACAACATACAAATAGTAGCAATGTGACGCTAAGTGGAATACTGACCGTTGAGTCTGTAGTTGTCTCCGTTGAGGTGTCGGATCTGCGCGTCGCGCTCGTCCCTCTCGCGCCGCGTCTGCTCGAGCTGCTGATCCACCGCCGCCTTCTTCACCACCAGATCGTCTCGCATCGACTCCAGCTGACGGAACAGCTGCACCCGCTGGTTCATCTCCTCCACTGAAACGACGAGGGGATGAACAAGATGATCAACAACAGCACGACGCACCGCTGCTCTTGAGCTGCGCCTGGAGGTTCTGATTGGTGGCGGAGAGCGTCTGATAGCCGCGCTTCGTCTCAGCCAGCTCCTCCGATAGGTTGAAATTGACCTGCTCTGTAACAAAACGCCACGCATTATGCTATCCAACAGCCTTTAAAATCAATATTTTCAATATAAACTAGAGAAAAAAAATCGAAAGAATACGCACCGAGTCGGCTATACTCTCTGGCGGCGTCTGCCTCGCTCTGCTGCGCCCCCTCGACAGCCCCAGTCTCCTCGGCCATCAGTTGCTCGGCGTCGCCCTGCTCCATGATATCGTCTATGAGCGGTACGTCCTGCAAAACATACATGTACATCTTAATTTGAGATACAAACATTTTACATTTAGACATAGCTGTATGGGCACTCACGAGATTCGGCGCATGCTCCGCCTCTGGGGCGTCATTGTTGGACGGCATCTGATCCTCATCCAGAAAGGGCTAAATAGTCTTTCTAATGATATTCTTCCTAATGAACAACGATCAAATCGTCATGACAACTAGTTAGTATAGTCGGATCTCACCTGTCCCTCGTTGAGTATGTCCTCGTCGGCCGACATCGAGGCGTTCGCCTCCTCCTTCGGCGCGCGAAGGCCGTCACCCATTACTGCAACATTTCGGTATATAAACTTTCGAAATAAGTATGATACAAATGAAATGAATCATGCGAAAGCTAAGCGAACACTGAACAACAACACCTTTTTAACATGATGATGTTGCGAGTAACGACGACGTACATCAATTACGAGATTCACAAAGAGGAATTCAATGAATGTAAAAAAAAAGTACTTTACGCATAAAAATGGGCAAACAATACAGGAAATAAACAAAAAAAAACAATATCAAAATTCAAATCGAGCGAATGGCGCAAAATTTTGTAAACTTGGTAACTATGACAATAGGCTATGTCCGGACCACTAAACGATAAAATACCTAACTTGAAAGACATATAAAATAGTTAATTGGAAATTATTGCTCTAGTAGTCTCTCATTTCAATCGCAATAATCCTAGCAATCTGTTCACAGCTAAATTCTCCGGTTTCGAGGATCTGCAGCGGAAGAACAGGCAATCGAATAGATTATGAAAACGTATTTTGAGAAACGTATTATAAGATACGAATTCTGAGAGACGCATTCGGAGATAATTTGAGAGGTTTTTTGAGGAACGTATTTTGAGAGACGCATTCTGAGAGACATAATTAGGTAGAAGTATTCTATTCTGAGAAACGTATTTTGAAAGACGTATTTTGAGGGACGTATTCTGAGCAACGTTTCTTGGAAGTCGTGTTTTGAAAGAGATATTGTGAGAGACTATTTTGAGAACCGTCTTCTGAGAAACATTTTCAGAGTTTTTTTTTTCTGTTTTTTATAACACAATTTTCAGTTCTTCCTTATTGTTACCAGCGCAGACAAAAATAATTACTATCGATGTAAATCTATAGTTAACGTAAGCAAAATTAATTTTAAAACATCTCTAGGGAATTCTCACATTTGTAATTGTCACCGCCCTTTGAACAAGTGATCGCTTCAGAATAACGCTACCACTTGCTGCGAAGCTTTATTGCGATATCTTTTTTATTATTATACATACAATAATTTTCCTTTATAGTTTGTGTGTTTATGCACACTTTCACGTTTTCTATACATTTTGCGCATATTGCAACTTTTGCGCAGAAAACTCGAAAAAACTAATTTTTGAAAGATTTTTTTACTGATTACATTGTTCCAAGCGCGTTGTCTAGTTACAGTCCAGGGAATATTTAGTTCCGCCACCACTCCGCTCGGCCATCGTGCATTTGAAAATTGCGCGCGCGAAAGTTTGAATGTGAATTTATTCGCGTGCTCTCGCATGTCTATCGATTTTTGCCGCCTCGCACTCTGCGCTCTCTGCGATCTCTACTGGCGGCTGACTGATTTGCCCACCCACTGTAGTTTCCATTCCTTTTTTGTGAAAATGGACAGTAATTATAATTGAAAACAAATTGATTGTAATTGACGCATTACGTACGCGATTGCATGTTGACAATTTGAGGAATTCAAGCCTCTCAAAAGGCGGGAATCATGCTAAACTTTGGGTTCCTATCAAATGTTCCCAACTCTTAACAGACAATTTCCATAACATTTCATCTTTTCTCTTCATACTTACACGTCATTTCTGTGTGACGCAGTTATCTTGACTGTAATAAATGATGATTTTTATTCAGCATGGCCGACGCGGACTCTATCTGGCCGATCCACCGACACGTGAAGGGCACGCTGGCCACGTCGACCATGTCCATATGCTGCAACGGGTTCCTCGTGCTCGTCATTGTCAAGTCAGTTCTCTCTCTCTCTCTCTCTCTCTCTCTCTCTCTCTCTCTCTCTATATATATATATATATATATATATATATATATATATATATATATATATATATATATATATATATATATATATATATCACTGTCTCTGTAAGAATCGAACACTTTTCGGGCATGTGGTTACTAGGAGCTATGTCAGCGCACATTAGGGTTATCGAAGGTCCTCTACAAGATGCAATTAGTCGTTTTTGTCAAATATTCAAATTTGGCCCATTAAGGGACCACTACCTCAAATCGGTCAGTTTTTGTCAAAACACTTCAAATAAGGACTCGTTCGATTTCTTATCCGATTTTAAGAACTTTTTCATATACTGAACTTTTTGAAAAAAATTGATTTGAAAAAGTTATGACCAAAAAAATGAAAAATTTGCATATTTTCCATTTTTATGAATATGTTCCGGTCCGAAAAAACAAAAATGAATTACACCACTAGAAAGAGCGTTTCATGTTTAGTTTGCATGAATTTTAACACAAAAATCGATTGGACCGTCTTTCGCAATCCAAACGATTGAAAGTGGTCCAGGCAGCAGAAATGGGGCTGTGTGAACGTTTTCATGTTATATCAATCCGAAAAAACAAAAACTAAATACACCATCAGAATCTACGTGTTTTGTTTTGTAAATGAGCACGTTTTCACGAAAATCGATTGCACTGTCTTTCACAATCCGGTCAGTTGAATCGGTGAGTTGTTTTGTTTATGCTGTTCAATTATGTAAAATCTAGACTCTAGATGCAACGATATCTTCGTTTGTGTTTCGTTGAAAAAAAGTTTCAGAGGCGTGGCATTGCTGCTGCGGGAGCAGTGAAGGCGGAGCTCGAGACGGTGGTCTCTGGTGAGAAAGTGGTCGATCGACTCATTCGCATCGGAATTTCTGCACTGCGGACTTCTGCTCATCAGTGA
This sequence comes from Rhabditoides inermis, assembly GCA_963966185.1. NCBI lineage: Eukaryota > Metazoa > Nematoda > Chromadorea > Rhabditida > Rhabditidae > Rhabditoides > Rhabditoides inermis. The sequence goes on from CAWZYM010000283.1 coordinate 2,139,768, forward strand.
GATCGATTGGTATGTGTATCTTCTCTCAAAGTTCAATTATGTAAAATCTAGACTCTAGTTTTCTATCGAAATAACTAGTTCATTTAACCGTATAGTCAAACTCAACTGACTCGCTCGTGAAATGTATGTTTTCCGTTTCAGTTGTTTTTGTTGTGTGCGGCCGGGAGGCGAGCGCCGCCTCTCTCTTTCAAGTGCCACATGGGCGGCAAGGGCAGTGAGAGGAGAGAGGGGAGGAGCTGGATGGGCCGAGTGATTATTGTGGTGAGTGCTTCTCGACCGTTTTATCGTTTTCCCACTGTACGCACACTTGTGTAGAATGTAGGATGAAGATGATGTGTCAATTCGTTGGTATTTGTTTGTTTCCGTGAAATGTATGTTTTCCGTTTCAGTTGTTTTTGTTGTGTGCGGCCGGGAGGCGAGCGCCGCCTCTCTCTTTCAAGTGCCACATGGGCGGCAAGGGCAGTGAGAGGAGAGAGGGGAGGAGCTGGATGGGCCGAGTGATTATTGTGGTGAGTGCTTCTCGACCGTTTTATCGTTTTCCCACTGTACGCACACTTGTGTAGAATGTAGGATGAAGATGATGTGTCAATTCGTTGGTATTTGTTTGTTTCCGTGAAATGTATGTTTTCCGTTTCAGTTGTTTTTGTTGTGTGCGGCCGGGAGGCGACCGTCCTGTCTCCCTATCAAGTGCCACGTGGGCGGCGAGGAAGATGAAGAGGGGAGGTACGTGCAGGAGAAGCGATGGAACGTATAGTGAGAACGATAGTCAAATTTGTTTATGATAATAGGTATATGTTGCATTAGATTGTTCGTAGAATATTTCATTATTATTGTTATAATTTGTATGTTGTTGATTTACAGAGTACATATTGTTACGTTTTGTATTTGCATGTTCACCGGGTTTATATGAATCGCATGATATTTTGAGATAAACATTTTGTACCATGAACATTTTGGGAGACGAACATTTTGTCTACAAACGCAGTTTGAGAGCTATGCCTCTCCGATGCGCATTTTGTCCGATGAACATTTTGTCCCATGAACATTTTGTACCACGAACATTTTGTCAAACGAACATTGTGGATGTCAGGGCCGCTGGCCGGCTCTCCCGCTGGCCCTCCTGGCGGCCCTCCCGCTGGCCCTCCTGGCGGCCCTCCTGGCAGCCCTCCTGGCGGTCCAGCTGGCCCTCCCGGCGGCCCTCCCGCTGGCCCTCCTGGCGGCCCTCCTGGCGGTCCCGCTGGCCCTCCTGGCGGTCCAGCTGGCCCTCCCGCTGGCCCTCCTGGCGGCCCTCCTGGCGGTCCCGCTGGCCCTCCTGGCGGCCCTCCTGGTGGTCCCGCTGGCCCTCCTGGCGGCCCTCCTGGCGGTCCACCTGGCCCTCCCGCTGGCTTTCTACAAGCTATTCATGACAACCTGCTTTACCGCCTGCTGAAAGACGAGTTGCGTGGATTCAGCAGATCGCAAATAGAAGATGTATATGAAGATGCGGCGCTTTCCGCGGCACAGGGTCTGAGATTCACCGCAGCTGATCAACTACAACTTCAAGAACGTCTTCTCGCTGCCAACCCACTTCGGGCAACTCACTACTGCACATGTCTCTCTACACTAGACAACAGTACTGTGCGCTGTATGTCGGCAACGTGTGCTACGAACCGTAAAACCTACACGTGAGTCGATGCCTATCTGTATTAACACAATGCGGACTATTATAGGGCTGTTCATCAGCAAGGCGGCGCGCAAGTTGGAAGAGTACACAAAACGGACCCCGAGGATGTGAACATGACAGTGTGGACTGTACAAGGAATCGATCAACTTCTTCGTGAACGAGTTCTCAACAACTTTCAAGTGACTGATGCTTGATCGATTGTCAGACAATTTCCTATTTAGCACATTCTCTCCTGGCATCAGTGGCATCACACGAACCAGCCACATTTGGGACAGTCGCGGACGGACATGCGCTATTTTCCAAAATACGCAGAAGGTCAGATATGAAGGGGAAAACAAATACGAGAAAACCGTAATCAAGAGTGAGCGCGAGAGTGAGCGATATTGAGAGAGAGAGAGCGCAGACGGTAGTAGACATGCACTTACGCCAAAATTTCTTTCAAAGCGTTTCTTTTGATACCATGAGAAACATTGTTGTACATACGCAACAAACACGACCTGTAGAATGTAGTATATTCAATTACTTGCTACCATCATTAAATTGTGTTCATCATAGTTCATACGAATGAACGACAGAGCTTGGCAATCAGGTAGAAAAGAAAATTTCTATGAAATTTAACAAAAGCACATATATTATCTCTTAAAAGTACTCGCGTAAAGAGAGTCAGTTTGTCTTGACCCAATTCAACAAAAGCGCATGAATAACACGTTTACAAATACTAACACAAACCTGCGCATATCGGACTGTTCGATGAATCGATGAAATCGATGAAATGTAATCAATATTAGAGAGAGAGGGGGGGAGAGAGAGAGAGAGAGAGAGAGAGGAGCAGGTTTGTGTTAGTATTTGTAAGCGCTTTTGTTGAATTGGGTCAAGACTCTCTTTACGCGAGTACTTCTAAGAGATAATCCAGTTACCATCAGCTTCAGCATAATGGGCAATCTGGAAAACACAATACAGAAACTTACTTACTTGAAATAGCAAACCTCAGTAAATAAACCTTATATTTTTATGTCAAAGTTGTTTACCTTCCTTATATTCTCATGCAGGTCGAACCGCTACACTGCCATGCTGCACTACAAGCGTCTTCTGGCCATCTTCGCGATCGTCAACGTCTTCTACGGCATCTGCAATGCGCTAGTTGTGCCGGTGAGTGATGAGCGATATCAGATAAGATGTGCGATGTGTGAAATCACAGAGATAACAATGCGCGCGCATGTAAGAAACACACCACTCAAGTTTTCAACATAAAGGCGAGTACCACGTGACAAAATAAAAGAACACAATATGTGCAAAAAAATGAACGGAACCTATAGAAAACGAGCTGCGAATGTAATGTGCGAAGTTTTCAATTCGTAGTGAGCCTCCATATGCCTCCCGGTTATCGCCGTCTGAACCTAACAGTTTTCCAGGTCTGCTTCTCCGCCCTGAACGCCTACCTGATCCTGCCGGTGTCTCCTCTGACCGCCGGTCTCAACCGGACCCCCTTCATCCTCGCCCTCGTCTCCTCCTCCATACTCTGCCTCCTCTCACTCACATTCCAGTTCATCTACCGATACGTCGTGCTTTGCAGGTGAACGACGACACAGAATTTCTTTTTTTAACATCAATTTCCTTTTTAACATCAATTTATAAAGTAGGAACACCTGAAAACTTTGCACTGTGGGGTGGGTCACGATTTGGATTTTCAGACCCCATTAGATATAATAATAATGGTTTAAATCATACTAAAACGTAATCTTCAGCACAGAGCGCAGTGTTACCGTGCTGTATGGTTCTACAGAGTGTGTTTCGATGATTTTGTGTAGTTTTTTTCACATGAGGAAAGGTTTTGAAAAGTGACGTGAATGTCCTTAGTCGTGAGTTAATTGGTTGCATAGATTTAAATAATTCAGAGGACATGGAAAGGACATAATAATGATGCCATGATCGTTTTCTTGATTGCCCTCTCCAGAGACGAGACCTTATTCTTTTACTCTGACTTCAGAGTGTAAATTGACTTCCTTTGAATGTTGTGTACGTGAAAATTTTTAAAGGACAAAATACTTTATGACGAAATCATAGCGTACGCATTTACATCAGAAGATAAAATAAATTTAGTTCTATGCGGCGTTTTTTCACTGGGAAGAACTTTGAGGTCAGACTATTTTTTTGTCTCGGTGAAAGGGTACTCACTCAATTTCAGAACGTGCATCATAAAAAAAAGAATCTTGCCTTTATAGTGTATAGAAAAGAAAAACTGATGTAACATGGAAATGTGGTGATTTCAGGACGGGCTATGTGCGCCTTCTCCGCCACTCTTCTTCCATCTTCATAGTCTTTGCAATCTACTTCGCGAGCGCATTCATGTACGCTTTTCATGTGGGATCACCGACGTCGGAAGAGATCGAGAAGGTGCCTCTCCTTGTTCCGATCCTGGTTCCGATCCTGGTTCCGATCCGATGATCCTTGACCTTATTCTGATCTCATTTCCTTCTTCCGATCCGATAACTCTCTTTTCAGATGTCTTCTTCTGTTTACGCACGCGTTGCTTTCTATCCGGAGCAGAACAATGTACTGGGATTTCAATACAAATTGGTTAGTCGCGTTTTTATTCACGCAATTCGATAATTCTATATTTCAGTTTGATGCCGCTGAATACAACCCCCGTGCGATTAAAGGAATCGCGATTGCACTGGCTCACATGGTACAGACTTTCGAACATTACTCAGTAGTTTCACTACAGGTATTTTGTGCTAAAAGAAGAAATAGGAGAAACTGGTTTTATAATTTTCTGCTCTCAATTGTTTTATGTTCAAAATTAGTTTGGCATCATCGGACAGCTTGCATGCGCGATTTTCACAAAATGGAAAGCGTGTTTTCATTATGTAGAGCACTGGCGACTATTGGCAAAGTAAATCATAGCGCGAGTCAGTGTGATATAATCAGTATGATTGAACTTCAAAGTGTCATCAGGAAGTGAGAAAATTGAATCAAATTTTTTTTGTTGATAAATGCTCATTACTTTTTCCGTAAATTTCAAGAAGATTCCCCGGAGATCTTTTTCGATTACACAATTGAGAAGCACTGTAAACAACGGCCTAAGTCCGTCTTATCGTCTAAATTGGTTTTAGGGCATGTTGGTTTTGACAATTTTGTGGACGACTTTTCGGATGCAGCAAAAGCTGACAAAAAACAAAATGTCCGTGACTTACCAGAGGATACAAGTGCAGTTCTTTCGAGCACTCCTAATACAGGTAAGTGTACTTACACCTTTTATTATTGGAAAAAGCAACCATTCATTGATCGTTTGAAACGAAACCATATACATTCCACTTCATATTTTTAAGAATCAAATCAATGTCGTCAAACTTTTCACTACATTAGAATGATACTTCATAACTATAAATGATCATGGCATCATGGACATGGTTTACTAAAACAACGCAGAAATCTTCTGTGGCATAAATCATGACAAATCATATTTGACATTACAGACGGCGGTTCCGTTCGCTCTCAACTACCTGCCCTTCTCGGTCGCGTGTCTCTCACCATACTTCGGCGTCGAGCTGCCGTTTGCCAAGGCAGTGTGCATAGTCATATCCACCTTCCCCATCATAGATGCACTCATCGTCATCTACTTCATCAAGGAGCTAAGGGGTATTGCCATGCGAGTCATCTACGGTGAGAACATCGATCCTAAAAAAAACTATTTAAAGAAGTCAAACCTAACATCACATGAACTTGTAAGTTGCAATAGAACAGTTTCACTTGCCTTTTCACTTGACAGGAGCACTGTGTATTGTCATTGGCTGTTTTGATTAGCTGTGATTTTCATAATTGCAGGTGGCCTGATGGCAGTGGCGCGTCCGTTCCGCTCGCGCGCGCAAGTCGCCAGCAGCACCAACCCCCACCACGCCAGATAATTCTCCTTGCACTGATCGTAGCTCGGTTACTATTTGATAATAAATAGATTTGATTGCAAAACATAGGTATACGTAGGTATAACAGACATATAATTCTCCTCTCTCAAATGTCCCAATGCGACAATGGAAAAGTGCGTGGGTGGCAACATATATATAATTGAACGTTTATCACAATGATTACATTGATCAGAACTGACAGCAGTAGGCATAGAACGGTGTCTCCACGCAGATGGAATCACGAGGGCAGAACGAATGCGCACAATTCACACCCTGAAAACAGACTCTCTCTCTCTCTCCCCTCTCTCTCTCCATTTTTCTCTCCAAACCTTTAGCAGATCTGTCGTGTTGTACTTGGTATTCTTCACCGAAACCAGCTCACCGTAAGGACACGTCGGATTTATTTTATCACGAAGTCCTGAGCGATGCGTGTGGTAGCAAACTAATAATCTACCTTCATATTTGACATCGCAGCACTTCGATGTCCATAGCCCCATAGGCGCGCTTCCAATACACGCGCCACGCTCGCCGCATTGACCGCGAAGTGACTCCGGGCGGAACTGAAATCACATTTCTCTCTCTCTCTCTCTCTCCCTATTTATCCCCCTCTCTCCCTCCCCTCTCCCCCCTCTCTCTCTGTGCTATTTTGCTATTCTCACCATGTGTGGTCGTATCAAATAGTGAGGTATTTCCGACGGGGCAGGATCGATAATGCACTCCATGTAGGGGAGTACTGGACCGATGAGTGAGTCTAGCTCGGATTCCTGGTATGGCCGGGGTCCGACGAGGCTGGGATGGGGCTGGCAGGCGAGCACGTCGCGGTCGTGAGCCCAGTCGTAGTTGGCGTCATCGAAAGCGGCCGACTGCAAATCACGTGGATAGGAAATCAGTCAAGTCTCGTAACACCAGAAGAACTCCGAGAAACCGCCACCTATCAGTTTAGTGCTCTATTCAAACACACTTAACATTAGTTCGCTCTGATACAATCGCAGTCGTTTTCATCCGAGCGCGATTGAATATTGCCATAGCGCTAGAGAGCGTAAAAAAATCAAAATGTTTTTCTACAACTCAGCAGTGTGACCAACTTTCGAAGCTGCAATTGCCGTAGTCGTGAAAGTGCGGTGTGCTGTCGCCTTCCACTAAACACCCCTCATGTTTGAACGCAAAAACATTTGTAGTGCTTGCCGTTGGGGAACCGCTGGAATTGAGAGAGTGAGGGAGGGATAGAGAGATGATTAGCTCCTACCTGAACCGAGGGTTTTGCCGCGTCGCAAGCCATTATTCTGGGTGGTTCGAGGATGTTGTGGTTGTCTCGGCGAGCTGTCGCACACCAGAAGAGTATCGACAGACGCGGAGACGTCATGTCTGGCCGTCCCATCAAGCCGTGTTGCTCCTTTTGTAGCGTCGCCCACACTATTCCCGATATGACCGCGTCTCTCATTATGACCGCGTTAAAGAAACAGTGGCGCATTACTTTCGACCTGCACAGTGCAACGACGGCGCGATCATCGGCAAGCCCAGCACGACACTAGTGAGTATGCAATTGTTGGTGTGTTGTCTTGTGAACTCTTTGTCGTTGATGTACGTGAATGGTTTTAGCAACATGTTGGTATGACAAACAGCTAAAGCTAATGTTTCAATATGGAATCAATTACGAAAATTCAACTCCCATAATTTGATAAATTGGTTGATATACATAACGCGTGTATGCAATGTACTTCAGACGTCTACGATGAGATGCCCACCCTCCTACACGCTCCAAGCCTTGAGAAGGAGATGGAGAAGGAGGAGGGGAAGGAAGAGAGAATTCGACTTGCTGTTGTTGTAGATTCATTTTTATTTTGGTTATACTCTTATTGTTATTGTGTACAACAAGTTGCTTTGTCATAAACATGCTTGATTGATTGATTATTTGTGAAATGTGTACAAATTTTGTAGTGAGCGTGTTTCGCAATCACCTAACATGTAGAGACGTGGGTCGTGTCGAGGATTTTTTTCGCAAGTCTGGTGTTGAAACATACACTTTGTTGGTTTCTGCATTGGATCCGTTTGCTCACCGCTATTATCATTTGTCTATCCAGCTTCCCTCGCATGTGCTTCTGTGGCGCTGCTGGTTAGAGAGGCCGCCAGTGACCGCAAGGCCGCGTGTTCGAATCCTCTCTTGTTTTGCGAATAAATTATTAACAGCTCATCTCGATCATGGTGACGCGCGCGAAATTTGAAAATTTTATTACCACACGCGTCTGCTAAACGCCCCTGGTTCTTTAATATCGGCTGCGAAGTGAAACGTTCTGATTTGAATAGTTTCAAGTTGTGTGTTTCAGAACAAAAGGGAAGGATAAGGAAAGGATAAGGAAAGGATAAGGAAAGGATAAGGAAAGGATAAGGAAAGGATAAGGAAAGGATAAGGGAAGGATGAGGGAAGGATAAGGGAAGGATAAAGGAAGGATAAGGGAAGGATAAGGGAAGGATAAGGGAAGGATAAGGGAAGGATAAGGAAAGGATAAGGAAAGAATAAGGGAAAGATAAGGGAAGGATAAGGGAAGGATAAGGGAAGGATAAGGGAAGGATAAGGGCAGGATAAGGGAAGAAAAAGGGAAGGATAAGGGAAGGATCAGGGAAGGATAAGGGAAGGATAAGGGAAGGATAAGGGAAGGATAAGGGAAGGATAAGGGAAGGATAAGGGAAGGATAAGGGAAGGATAAGGGAAGGATAAGGGAAGGATAAGGGAAGGATAAGGGAAGGATAAGGGAAGGATAAGGGAAGGATAAGGGAAGGATAAGGGAAGGATAAGGGAAGGATAAGGGAAGGATAAGGGCAGGATAAGGGCAGGATAAGGGAAGAAAAAGGGAAGGATAAGGGAAGGATAAAGGAAGGATAAGGGAAGGATAAGGGAAGGATAAGGGAAGAAAAAGGGAAGGATAAGGGAAGGATAAGGGAAGGATAAGGGAAGGATAAGGGAAGGATAAGGGAAGGATAAGGGAAGGATAAGGGAAGGATAAGGGAAGGATAAAGGAAGGATAAGGGAAGGATAAGGGAAGGATAAGGGAAGGATAAGGGAAGGATAAGGGAAGGATAAAGGAAGGATAAGGGAAGGATAAGGGAAGGATAAGGGAAGGATAAGGGAAGGATAAAGGAAGGATAAGGAAAGGATAAGGGAAGGATAAGGGAAGAATAAGGGAAGGATAAGGGAAGGATAAGGGAAGGATAAGGGGAGGATAAGGGAAGGATAAGGGAAGGATAAGGGAAGAATAAGGGAATGATAAGGGAAGGATAAGGGAATGATAAGGGAAGGATAAGGGAAGGATAAGGGAAGGATAAGGGAAGGATAAGGGAAAGATAAGGGAAGGATGAGGGTAGGATAAGGGAAGGATAAGGGAAGGATAAGGGAAGGATGAGGGTAGGATAAGGGAAGGATAAGGGAAGGATGAGGGTAGGATAAGGGAAGGAAAAGGGAAGGATAAGGGAAGGATAAGGGAAGGATAAGGGAAGGATAAGGGAAGGATAAGGGAAGGATGAGGGTAGGATAAGGGAAGGATAAGGGAAGGATAAGGGAATGATAAGGGAAGGATAAGGGAAGGATAAGGGAAGGATAAGGGAAGGATAAGGGAAGGATAAGGGAAGGATAAGGGAAAGATAAGGGAAGGATGAGGGTAGGATAAGGGAAGGATAAGGGAAGGATAAGGGAAGGATGAGGGTAGGATAAGGGAAGGATAAGGGAAGGATGAGGGTAGGATAAGGGAAGGAAAAGGGAAGGATAAGGGAAGGATAAGGGAAGGATAAGGGAAGGATAAGGGAAGGAAAAGGGAAGGAAAAGGGAAGGATAAGGGAAAGATAAGGGAAAGATAAGGGAAGGATAAGGGAAGGATAAGGGAAGGATAAGGAAAGGATAAGGGAATGATAAAGGAAAGATAAGGGAAGGATAAAAGAAGGATAAGGGAAGGATAAGGGAAGAATAAGGAAAGGATTAGAGAAGGATAAGGGAAGGATAAGGGAAAAATTAGAGAAGGATAAGGGAAGGATTAGGGACGGATAAGGGAAGAAAAAGGGACGGATAAGGGAAGGATAAGGGAAGGAAAAGGAAAGGATTAGAGAAGGATAAGTGAAGGATAAGGGAAAATTAGAGAAGGATAAGGGAAGGATTAGGGACGGATAAGGGAAGAAAAAGGGACGGATAAGGGAAGAATAAGGGAAGGATAAGGGAAGGATAAGGGAAGGATAAGGGAAGGATAAGGGAAGGATAAGGGAAGGATAAAGAAAGGATAAGGGAAGGATAAGGGAAGGATAAGGGAAGGATAAGGGAAGGATAAGGAAAGGATAAGGAAAGAATAAGGGAAAGATAAGGGAAGGATAAGGGAAGGATAAGGGAAGGATAAGGGAAGGATAAGGGCAGGATAAGGGAAGAAAAAGGGAAGGATAAGGGAAGGATCAGGGAAGGATAAGGGAAGGATAAGGGAAGGATAAGGGAAGGATAAGGGAAGGATAAGGGAAGGATAAGGGAAGGATAAGGGAAGGATAAGGGAAGGATAAGGGAAGGATAAGGGAAGGATAAGGGAAGGATAAGGGAAGGATAAGGGAAGGATAAGGGAAGGATAAGGGAAGGATAAGGGAAGGATAAGGGCAGGATAAGGGCAGGATAAGGGAAGAAAAAGGGAAGGATAAGGGAAGGATAAAGGAAGGATAAGGGAAGGATAAGGGAAGGATAAGGGAAGAAAAAGGGAAGGATAAGGGAAGGATAAGGGAAGGATAAGGGAAGGATAAGGGAAGGATAAGGGAAGGATAAGGGAAGGATAAGGGAAGGATAAGGGAAGGATAAGGGAAGGATAAAGGAAGGATAAGGGAAGGATAAGGGAAGGATAAGGGAAGGATAAGGGAAGGATAAGGGAAGGATAAAGGAAGGATAAGGGAAGGATAAGGGAAGGATAAGGGAAGGATAAGGGAAGGATAAAGGAAGGATAAGGAAAGGATAAGGGAAGGATAAGGGAAGAATAAGGGAAGGATAAGGGAAGGATAAGGGAAGGATAAGGGGAGGATAAGGGAAGGATAAGGGAAGGATAAGGGAAGAATAAGGGAATGATAAGGGAAGGATAAGGGAATGATAAGGGAAGGATAAGGGAAGGATAAGGGAAGGATAAGGGAAGGATAAGGGAAAGATAAGGGAAGGATGAGGGTAGGATAAGGGAAGGATAAGGGAAGGATAAGGGAAGGATGAGGGTAGGATAAGGGAAGGATAAGGGAAGGATGAGGGTAGGATAAGGGAAGGAAAAGGGAAGGATAAGGGAAGGATAAGGGAAGGATAAGGGAAGGATAAGGGAAGGATAAGGGAAGGATGAGGGTAGGATAAGGGAAGGATAAGGGAAGGATAAGGGAATGATAAGGGAAGGATAAGGGAAGGATAAGGGAAGGATAAGGGAAGGATAAGGGAAGGATAAGGGAAGGATAAGGGAAAGATAAGGGAAGGATGAGGGTAGGATAAGGGAAGGATAAGGGAAGGATAAGGGAAGGATGAGGGTAGGATAAGGGAAGGATAAGGGAAGGATGAGGGTAGGATAAGGGAAGGAAAAGGGAAGGATAAGGGAAGGATAAGGGAAGGATAAGGGAAGGATAAGGGAAGGAAAAGGGAAGGAAAAGGGAAGGATAAGGGAAAGATAAGGGAAAGATAAGGGAAGGATAAGGGAAGGATAAGGGAAGGATAAGGAAAGGATAAGGGAATGATAAAGGAAAGATAAGGGAAGGATAAAAGAAGGATAAGGGAAGGATAAGGGAAGAATAAGGAAAGGATTAGAGAAGGATAAGGGAAGGATAAGGGAAAAATTAGAGAAGGATAAGGGAAGGATTAGGGACGGATAAGGGAAGAAAAAGGGACGGATAAGGGAAGGATAAGGGAAGGAAAAGGAAAGGATTAGAGAAGGATAAGTGAAGGATAAGGGAAAATTAGAGAAGGATAAGGGAAGGATTAGGGACGGATAAGGGAAGAAAAAGGGACGGATAAGGGAAGAATAAGGGAAGGATAAGGGAAGGATAAGGGAAGGATAAGGGAAGGATAAGGGAAGGATAAGGGAAGGATAAAGAAAGGATAAGGGAAGGATAAGGGAAGGATAAGGGAAGGATAAGGGAAGGATAAGGGAAGGATAAGGGGAGGATAAGGGAAGGATAAGGGAAGGATAAGGGAAGGATAAGGGAAGGATAAGGGAAGGATAAGGGAAGGATAAGGGAAGGATAAGGGAAGGATAAGAGAAGGATAAAGGAAGGATAAGGGAAGGATAAGGGAAGGATAAGGGAAGGATGAGGGAAGGATAAGGGACGGATAAGGGAAGGATAAGGGACGGACAAGGGAAGAATAAGGGAAGGCCAAGGGAAGGATAAGGGAAGGATAAGGGAAGGATAATGGAAGGATAAGGGAAAGATAAGGGAAAGATAAGGGAAGGATAAGGGACGGATAAGGAAAGGATAAGGGACGGATAAGGGAAGGATAAGGGACGGATAAGTACTACTCTGACTGAGTATTGTCTGAGTGTCTCACTTGATCATTTGATAGTTCATTAACGCTTGTACATATTGGGAAACGAACTTAAAGGGATGTTATGATTTTTTTCACTGGTTTGCCTGCTTGCTCCGTCACTAGTCGACGATTGCCCATGTGCATCGCAGTTGCTGGAAGTACATGTCTCCCTCCTCCTGCCCTTCCCTCACAGCGGGAGCCGTGTGGATACGGCGAAACGGGCTGCATATCAAGATCACAATTGCAAGAAAGAATCGATCAGCTTCAAATTTTTGTTGCGTTGTGTATTGCCCTGATACCTAATTGGGTGGAGTTCTTTTGTGAGTATCTCTTGTTTTCATTTTCTGCCGTTTTCGTTGAGGCAGAATGGAAATAGCGGCGGGACCTTTTTTCAAATTAAAAAAAAAATATTGGTCTTACGAAGGCAGCGCTATGCGACTGTGTCCAACCAGCGTGTCAATACGTTTGCAAAATCGAAGGAACATAAGTAACCGTTTCCCGCAGGAAAGAAGTTCGTGCAGTATTTTCTTTCTGTCTCTTATACAGATGATCGAGAAGAGAAGTAGCGTGCACCAGTTTCTGGAATAAATAAAATCAGTACTTAGTCGGTTAGTTTAAATAAGTAAAACGAACTTCTTTTTTTAAATTTTACACTAGTCATATTTTATTACAAAAGTAAATAAAATATAATAATAATAATAAAATGAACGCACGCCACAAGAGCCACTTCACAGCAGGCCATGATAAAATTCTTAGAGTGTTTGTCTTCAGTGAATATAATGAGAGGAATGAAGACGCAGACGATAACAAAAAAGAACGAGACGCCAACTACGATGTAAAAACGGCGAAGCAGCTGGAAAAGTGAAATATATTTATGCAAAGCGTCTTTTGTGGTATTTTTGTGGTATTTTTGTTAAAATATCCATTGACTTAGTTCTGATTATTATGCATGACAAACCAATGTTTTGAAAGTTTAAAATTTTTGACGTTGCGGCTCTCAGACATCAGACTCTCTGATGAAATTCAATTTCCCGTCATTTTTTTTTCGTGATGAGTGGAAAGGGAAAATCGAATAGGCTTCTTTACTTTTAGAAAATGCAACATTTCAATGTCTTTGAGCACTTATAAGTGCTGTTTCACAAATTATTCGAACCTTCAGGAGGAAAAGGTTTTCTATGAGCTGATATCGCGCCGAAATGCTATATCGACTTGATTTATTATCGTCATATAGACCAAATAGAATCGAGTAATTCCATTTCACAAGGAAAATTGACATCTGAAGCGGTGCATTGTAAGTACATACATACATAGTTAATTTGGTTGATTTGAACTTACAAACACAAAGGCCACAGTTACAGTAAACGTCGATGTTATAATCATGGAAAATTTACCTAAAGGAAAACTTTAGAATGCGTGTATTCATATTTCATGTTGTGAAAATACGTACATTTCATGAGTAGAATTGATTGAATGATTGATAATGTGATATTTATGAATATGCTGATCAGAGAAATGTATACACGATGATTTTTCTCATAATCATGTATAAATATGGTAGACAGGAGTCGCTACAAAAAATAAGATTACTGTGTGACTATGTGATTTTTCAACGTACCTCTAAACAAATGTAGACAAAAGTGTTCAAAACAGTGATATGGCTGAGAATTCTTAGAAAGGATGCCATTGTAATAATCCAGTTGTTTTTCGAAACTGAATCGCCAAAAATAAGAATGCGATGACTCGCATAAATAGATATCTCTAGTGTAAACTTACATTCGTCAGAATGAGTTTGAAAATAAATGAGAACAATTCTCGCTACAGCTCCGGTAAAACAGAAACAACAGTTCACCAGACTTGGAAGCTGAAAAGATTGAATGATTTTTTATGGAACGGAATATGACCATATGCGTTAGTGTATTTGTGCCTTTGATCTTAATATACATAGTTGTGTAATTGGATTAAAATAAATGATGAAATGAATGATTCAACTCACCTTCACATTGATATGCAATTTCAAGGATTTCAAACACACGTAAAATATTAGGAATGAAACGAGTATAGTGACGGAATTAACAGAATACTATAAAATGGTTGTTACAGTGAAGAAATAAACAATTTAACAAACATCGAGAGCGTAAACAATCTGGAATGTCGGATAGTATCCGCTTGATCTGGCTAGAGTGTCGTCAGAAAGTACAGGATGCCAGAAATCGGTCAACTCCATCTCACAAACAAAACGTCTGAAAAATGGCTCATTCGACAAGCCACATCAAGTTCATAATCAGACTAAAGAAGGTGCGAACAACATATACATACAAACATTCTGAAAAGGCTATTTTAGATGATGAACTGAGAACTTTTATAACGTCGTTATCTGCTTCTAGCGTATGTAGTTGTGAGAAAGAAAGTACTTCATCACTTATAAGGAAATTTGAAAGTTCATATGAGATCAGTAATTGAGTTCGAGAATGGCTTTTCTGAAAGGTTGTTTTCTAAAACGAACGTCGCGGTTTTTTTGTGTACGATATTTGAATCAGCATCCTGTACTATTATTTTCTCAAAAAAACACATGTTTTTCTGATACGACTGTTATCTGTTTCGGTGGTTAATCTTAGCGAAAAATTAGAATAGGGCTTATATATGTACATAAATTCATTTAAAAAATGAGTCGGTTTGTTTCTGATCAAGAAACTGCCTCGCGTTGCACCCCACGAAATCTGGATCTAAACTTTATATGTATATATATATATATATATATATATATATATATATATATATATATATATATATATATATATATATATATGCCACTTGCGAATTCTGCCGAGGGACCATCGACAGGAGCGGTCGGAACATCACGCCCACACCTCACATCAACGACGCCCTCAACATTTGAGAAGTAAATAGTTTTTTTAACTGTTGTATCTTATTTTGGAATAATTTGAGAAACCTTAGTTCTACCTTAATAATTTGAGAAACCTTAGGTTCTCAAGGCGATAGCTGCAGTAGGAAAGCTTCATTTATTGTCTAGGATAGGATACGAATGCGATTTGTTTCGATTCTTGGAGGTCTGGAGTGGGTCTCTACAGTAACGTGTGAGGCGATTGGGAAAAAAGGAGTATTTGAATTATTCAAATAATCTTGTAACATTTTCAAAGTGAAGACATAGTGAAGATATGATCAAGAACACGCCACGACACCATTACATGTGAATACCCTTTACTTACCATCACGTGTGAATACCCTTTACTTACCATTATTCTCTCCCACAGGAGATCATTAGCCTTTGTCAAGTTTGAGAGTAAGCACTCTCACAATGTTAACGAATAGGGGAGAATGATAGAACAGAAAAGAAAGGAATAACATGATGTTTCGAGAAGCAAAGAGTGATATCAGCGACATTTATGGGATGAGTGCACATATTAGGAACCATGCTAAGAACATTTAACATTTGACGGGATATTGATTGAATGCGTGCGCAATTTTATCGTGTGTATAGACTGCGCCAGAGCATTAGTTTCTACCTCGCTTGCAGTTCGAAATACTGTCTGCAACGAAGACACCAACTACCAGGAACAGATGAACATGGCACTGAACAACGGACACAACGAAAACTACGCAAGAGAATACTTTTGCAACAAATAAGAACATCAGCAATATAACAAAAACACCAGACACATAAGACAAAAACAAAGAAAACATGATATCAAATAGCATTATAACATCATCACTATCAGAAAAATGTGTTTGACTTGAGTGAAGTGAACCTCCGATCACTGTAACCGTCCGACTCATCTATACTTGTCCATACAAATGACGATTACCAAACGGGTTGTCAAAACGGGAATGAGGCAATGTGTTGGCACATATTTATTGGATGTGTGCGTGCTTGTTGTGTCACTTGGTGACGAGTGCCCATGTGCCCTTCAGTTGCTGGAAGTACATGTCTCCCTCGTCGCGTCCTTCGATCGCTGCGCGGGAGCCGTGTGCATGCGGCGAGACGAGAGAAACGGGCTGAGATGAGAGTGTTAATTAGCTTATTTGTGTGTGTGTGTGTGTGTTATGTGTGTTGTCCTTTTTTCAGTGCCGTTCAATGGTGATTAATATCCTTTCTTATTGTCTGTAGTGTTGTAGCCTCAAGGCGAAACCGGGAAATTTTGATTGCACTCTATTGATTGACTTTTATAAATGCTATTTTTTTGTAAAAAAAATTACATAATAAATCATCAACTGACCGTCGACCGCAGCAAACCAGCTTGTGCAGGATTTTCCTTCTGTCTTTGATGCAAATGATAGAGAAGAGCAGTAAAGTGCACCAGGTCCTTGAATATAGAAAGGATTTGTAAAGTAATGTTAATTATGAACAATGTAACAAAAATGTGTTATTGTAAAACTCACGCTACAAGCGCCACTTCACAGCAGGCCATGACAAAGTTCTTGGATTGCTCATCTCGATTGAACACAATGAAAGGAAGGAAAACACAAACAACAGCAAGAAGAAACGAAACACCAACTGCGATGTAAAGGCGACGGATCAGCTGTGTGGGTCATTAGTAAATCATACAACATACAACATACCATCATACCATGGTATCATACCACCATACCATGGTATCATACCATCATACCATCATACCATCATACCATCATACCATCATACCATCATACCACCATACCATCATACCACCATACTATCAAGATAAGAACACGGCCCGGCCGTAGTGTCACTCATTTGTTCACTGACCGGTGAACTCAGACGCACGCCACGCATCAGCTCCGCGACGCGATTGGCTCAAGCAATTTAGCAAAACTAGTGGCAGCGAACGGAATCGAACCTGCGATGAACAGATTACTGACCGCGCTCGCTAGCCACTAGACCATGAGACCATGTTCGCAGTCTCTCAGAAATCGACAATGATGATGAGCTTAATTTCCTTTAAAGGAACGTACCACTCTAAATTTCGTGTGTAAACTACGACTGCTACGTGAAAATACGTGAAAATACAATCACTTTTTATAAATAAACTATATGCTAAAAATGAAGATAAGTTGTAGAAAACGCCTCGCGAAGTTGTGTACTTCGTAGTGAGAAATACCGAAATGTGCCGTAGAACATTCCGTATGCACAACGCACACTATTTAATGGATTGTTACATATGTCATTGTGAGTATATGCACATATGATTATCATTGATAGTCATATGAACATACAACTTTTTGGTTTTAGAAGTGTGCGTTGTGCATCTACGGCATATTTCGGTATTTCTCACTACGAAATACACAACTTCGCGAGGCGTTTTCTACACCTTATCTTCATTTTTAGCATATAGTTTATTGATGAAACGTGATTGTATTTTCACGTTCTTTCACGTGGTAGTCGTAGTTTACACACGAAATTTAGAGTGGTACCTTCCTTTAACCTGGGAGACGCGTTGCGTGTGCGTCGTTTTGAAATTAGACGATGTCATTCAACTTAGTCTGCGTACTTATCTCCGTTTCCTAAGGACGAATATGGTAGAGATGAGTGACTATGGCACTATGGCTATATACTTAACTTTCCTTGAGTACGTTGTGGCTTCCAAGAGCATTATATTGTCCTATTATCGATGTTCTCTTTCTCGTGGAAGAGCCCAAAACGTCTGGATTTTCATACTCTTGATTGACTGGAAGAGTATATGGTAAATTACAACCAGCTAAATTACAAATAGTCACGCGCTAGAATCTGCAAGAGGCGATATAGAGAAAGGTCCCTTAAAATCTTTGCAAGAACAACGTAAAGCTAATAGATGTTATCAAGATAATACAAAATGAAATGGTTAAGTTTCGATTTTGGTATCGCTAGCTCTTCTCGGAAGCGAGATACGCGCGCGCGCCCGAGCTCGGACTAGCCACCGGTTGACGAATGGTTTTCTAGGGGAGGGGGGTGACGCGCACTGGCAGCCCTCTCAGAGCCGCTCTCTCACTGTCGTCAATCGCATCGAGCGGCCTTCCCGCAGTGCTATGTTGTGTTGTGGATAGCGAGCGCGCATGCAGACCGGACTTTCCGGAGTTCGAGTCCGGGAGAGGGCAAAAGTTGCGCTTTTTCTATTGACTTTTGGATGATATGGCGATAGTAACACAGCCAATTTGATTTTGTGGAACTTTATTTTTCCCATTTTTTTTACACATTTTTAGACTAGAACCGTTTCGGAAACCGATTGTTTTGCTCATAAAAGTAGTTGTGGTATAAAAGTGCATTCATTACTAGCATAAGAAGAGTTTGTTTTATCCGACGTAATGCAACAAAAGCTCATGCATTTTATCAATTGCAATAGTAAACAAACCTGCTCCGATAGTTTGAAACGTTTTTTTTTTTAAGTTTGAAAGTTGATTAAATCCAAACTTCAATGTCAATTTACAAACGTGACACAATGACCTACGATCCTACGAATGATTATGCAGAAAGAGCAGGTTTGTTTACTAGTTCGATTGATAAAATGCATGAGCTTTTGTTGCATTACGTCGGATAAAACAAACTATACTCTTATCCTTTTACTTAAAAGATAATATTTGTTATACATGTAAATTTTATCAGTCGTAACCAAAGTAATGAAATTAAGGGGGGGGGGGGGGTAAGAGGGATGACGCATTGGAAAAAGAAAAGAAAAGGACGAGAGAAGTGTGCTTCCTCAGAAAGAACACAAGCAGCATCCAGAGTTGGCGAACAGCCAGCAGCTCCGGCAAGGGCGGCTTTGTCTTCAGTCTCTGTTGTGCGCATGTACCTATTTCTAGATTCGCGAAATCGAAAGGACTATACAATATCATATTTGAATTCGTCTGCAAAAAATTCTCATGAACATCTCTGATTTCGAGCCCTTTATGTTGGCGCAGCGAGGCTCGAATTGGCGTGCGATCGATAAAGAACAGGCGATGTTTCTGTTTGAACATTTGCTTCCTGAAGATTGACATTGAGTCAAGAAGACGTCGTATAGATGACACGGTAAGCGTGATCAATCCTAAATCAGAGCTGTGTGGCTCAACGGAGAGCCTAGAAATGGGTTCGCTTCCAATTCGTCTAAATTCGATCGAAACTTGTCGGAGGGAGGCTGTCGATTGGTCTGTTTGAATAAGTAGACAATCAGCAAACACCGAACGATCGAACAGCAACACTTTCCGACATACCACATATACATCATTTTATTGGATTAGTTGCGTTTCTTCATTTCAGATTGAATGTGAGAGGCATTCTCGGTATGAAATTTGATGTTTGCGTCTCTCACATTCAAAACAAAAAGGGAAAAAAGAAAAGATGGAACATGTAGAACACTGAAGATCTATATGAAACAAAGAAAGGCGAGTGAAATGAAAACGCGCGCGAAAACATTTCGAAACCACCGTGGTATGGTGGTATGGTGGTATGGTGGTATGGTAGTATGGTTGTTTGGTTGTATGATGCTATGCTGGTATGATGGTATGATGGTATGATGTATGTTGTATGATTAACTAATTGCCGTAAAAGTGAAATGAGTAAGGCTTGTTTTTGCTCACTCAGAAACTAAATTGTTGTGTCACCCTCGTACCTTGAGAAGAAAAAGGTTTTCTATAAGCTGATATCTTGCTGATATACTATATCGACATGGTTTCTTGTCGTCATATAGACTGATCAGTATAGAATAGTTCCATTTAACAAGAAATATTGACATCTAAAGTGTAGCGTTGTAGTGAGTTTGGTTAAAGGACCATTCCGGATGAATACTACTTATCTCCTAATTTTTGTCACATTTTCTGATAGCCTGAGCATATGTGATAATGAAATTGTGTGTCAGTAAGAACATACACAACATCTGAAAACTTTCACAGCGAAATTTCTACACGAAATTTCAACGCTGCAATTACAGAACCCAAAAAAGATACTATCAATACTTGATCTACGTTTGATATCTTGAAGGACAACGCAGCTGCTGCATCAATAGTAAGTTGCAGTCCAGATTAGGCTCAATCTTGACAGATTAACGCTAATACATGCAGTTCTGTTATGGCGGTTTTATGTAATTATGTATATTGATGCGTTCATGTACCAACTTTTTGAGCTCTACAAAACTCTTGTCACAGAATGTTGATATTATCTCATCTACGAAGCCGGCGGTGAAAAATGAAGTTGGAGTTCAAATAGATTGGGGGCACATAACGTTTGAGAAACGTTTTTTCTAACCTTTTCGAATATAGTTTCATCATCACGTATATACATACTTGCTATTCCAAAATTAAATTAATTTATAAGGAGGGGGTAGTCGTGGCCCGAAATAGTACTCTAACTTTCACTTACAAAGACAAACGCCACAGTTATAGTAGAAGTTGAAAATATAACTATAGAGAAGTGCCCTAAAGAACAACGTTAGATGTTTGACGTTGTAAACAATCGTACACTTCATGAGAAGAAATGATTGTATGATTGATAATGTGACATTTGATAATATGCAGACCAGAGGAATGCAAACACGATGATTTTTCTCATAATTGTGTATAAATATTGTCGACAGTACTCGCTTTAAATCAATTTAAAATAAATGGCGTGTGATTAAAACGTACCTCTAAACAAATGTAGACAAAACTGTTCAAGACAACGATATGCCCGAGAATCCTTAGAAAAGATGCCATTGCAATGCGCCAGTTATTTTTCGAAACTGAAAGGCCAACAGTAAACTAGTATTGTTTTTTTCAAACTTGACATTCGTCTGAATGAGTTTGATAATAAATGAGGGCTATTCTGGCGACAGCTCCAATAAAACAGAAACAACAGTTCACCAGACTGGGAAGCTGAAAAGAAACAGATATGAATGGGTTATGTAACATGATGATGATTGGATTTACCTTTACATTGATATGCATCTTCAAGGATTTATAACACACGTAGAATATTAGACATGATATCGGTATAGTGATGGAATTGACAAAGTACTATGAATTGAACTACATTTAAAACACAGACAGATAATAACAAACATCGAAAGCGTAAATAATCTGGAATGTCGAATAGTATCCGCTAGATCTCGCAAGATTGTCGTCAGAAAGTACAGGATGCCAGAATTCGCTCAAATTCATCGCATAAACGTCTGAAAAATGACTCATTTGCACAATTGCAACATCAAATGAAAAGATCGAACAATATCCAGTGTATTATAATCGGCTCGCGAATGAGTTTCTCGCTCTTCATTGAAGTTATTTGGGTGGTTATACATAGAATTATCAGAGCCCGGGCAATGATGTTTTTCACAAAACTTTAGGTAACGATAAGGTATCAAAACAGCGAACATATTCTTTTCAAACGAGAGCGTTACCACTACGCTAGCTAGGTGAAGTGACAGTTTTTCTAACAGAACTTGTGAATGTGAAATGAAAGCTTCGCCGATAATGTACGGTAAAACTATTAGACACCATAATGTTTCTGACGAGATATTTTGAGTTCAAACGGAATATAAGTGCATTCAACAGCAGAATCATCGGGAAATTGAGTACTGTGCACTGTATATCATCATTTGATTATGAATTTATTTGGGAACCTTTGTAAAAAAATGGACTTTTAAATACATATGTACTATTCATTCACAAAAGAGTAATCAAGTAGGCAGGGCTTTTAGATGGCACAATGATGATATATTCCGCATTTACACATAAAAACTGATTGTCTGTATTTACGTGCGATTGTATCTTATGAATTTATGAACTTCAAAACTTGTATCTGGAAACCAAAAAAATGTATCCTATGACCTATAATCTTGTAGCCAAAAGAGGCGGGGATGCCTTTCTCTGTTGTATGCCGCGCGCAACCTCTTTTGTTGAGCGTGAAATGAAAGGAAAACAAACGATCAAATTATTACACTCAATAAAAAACCCATGACACTTTCCTATTTTTCACGATAGAAAAAAGTGAGAAGTAAAGAGGAAATATCTAATTCAAAGAAGGAATAGTGGATTTTTATCGAGAGTGTGATGTGAAAAGTGCAGCTCTCAGTTCTCACGCATCAGTAGGATAGCTCCGGGAGGTGAAACTTCGTTGATTCACTCGGTCGGACGGTCGGTGACAAATGCTATTTACTTCTGTACGAAACTCTCATTATAAAGATTAAAGGAGTTATGAAGATTTGAAAAAAAGATAGGAAAGAATTTTCGGCTTCATTAGAATTGCAAATGATCCTCAGTTCCCTAATATCAGACTGCCAAGCCCGAGAATTGCGCGGCCGAATGATATGGCTCGCGCCGATGGGCCGAATGCGACAAAATCATATCTAGAAAATATGCGACGAGGTGGCTACCGTACCGTAAACGGAAAGAATTCTCTTATTTATGTGAAGCTTGTTAGTACTTTCACATGTCTACGAATGAACATGTGGAAAGAGAGCGACACTTCGAAAAAGAGAACATTTCGAAAGTGAGCGACACTACATACCAGAAGAGAATAAGTAAAAACAAAAAGATGAAGTGTGTGAGAGAGCACACATCTGTCATTCACATGTGATTCACAGTGTGTGAGATTTTTTCTCTCGGGAAAATGAGAAAAAACTTTTGATGTAATCGTAATTATCAATCAGGCGACTTATTATTGTAAAAAATGTGTGAGGTAACAGTTTGCTAGCAATAGCAGTTTAAGAAACCTTTTATAGTGAATGAAGTAAGGTGAGCGCGATATCAAAAAAAAACAGTGTAATTATATAAACTGCTTGCGAAGAAACGTGTTCAATACCAATGCTGTTGTTGGGAAGTAACAACTGTGTCAATCGTTGACCGCTTGAATACTGCAGAAATTGGGCTGGGTGCGCAAATGAACGAATTGTTCCGAGACACAGTGATTTTGAGGCTTTTGAGGTTTGACTTCATGAATTCGCTTCCCGGCTCGCTTCCTGTTCAATGTTTTGCAGTTTTGATCTTGTGAACATAGGAAGATGAACAGCGTGTGGTCGAAGTATTATCATACCACTCTAAATTTCGTGTTTAAACCAAGAACGCCACGTAATAATATAACTTTTTTTAAAATGATTTTCATAGTTTGAAAACTAACGGATTATGTAGAAAACGAGCAGCGAAGTTTTCATTTCGTAGTGATAATTAAAAATTATCAAAACGGTACTTGATTATTACCGATTAGGTAATTCTAATTACGAAATTAAAACCTTGCTGCTTGTTTTCTAAATGTTGCGTTCATTTTCAGCCGTTGGTTTTAGTTTATTGCGAAATTTAGAGTGTCGGGACAGGCACTATACTGTATTGTGACATGTTTGTGACGTGATTTGGTGATTATCTGTGAGCGAACACATCTTACAAAATAAACGCGTCTGATGGTCAAATGACAGGAATAGAACGTAAAACCAAACGAGTGATGCAATTTATCTGAGCAATGCATTTCTCTAAACAAATTTGAGCTGAAATCACCATAAACATATATCAACACAATGCACGAATGATTTACGCTCGGGAGCTCAAAGTTGCTAGCAAGCAAATGGGCACCACCCCCAACACTTTGCGAACTCGACGCTGGTTTGTAGATATGTCCAAAGGAAAGCCGTAGCCAAAAAATTGCCGGAAAGCACCGGAAATGATAATTAATGTTTTGCGCTCGCTTGACTCCCCGTAATAGCGAGCTCTGCTCGTAGCTTCGGTAGCCTAGGGAGTTCAAGCTTGCAATCGATTCAAGCTTGCAATCGCTGGATCGGATGCGCGCGCAGCAAAATGTTTCGCCAGGAATGAACGTTTTCACAACTTTGAAAAGTCTGTGCAAATTTTCAAGTTCGAAAATTCCGTGTCTTAAACTTCTGACTGTGCTCACCTTTCATTTCTGGCTTATGGTATATAAATAATGCGAGTGAACAGCAAATGTGCATACTTATGCCCATAGTTACTCCACTTCATATTCAAATCTCCAATTAACTGTTCTTTCAGGAATTATGTTTTATGTTTCCCATAGCAAACAAATACAAACGTGATACATTCCAGGTTGAAGGAAAACGCATATAATATGCATAAAATACGACTGCCATCTGAAACCTGAAAGAACATCCAAATACACCAACTTTTTCATAAAGATACTTCCTGGAAGAACATGTGCTAAAAAAAATGAAATAGGGCGGAACATTAAAAAAAAACTCTTTCAAGTTTTGATTTCGTAGTGAAAATAACGACGCGTTAGTGTACCCTACGCGCAGAATCACCGAATAGGTTTTTTCATCACTTGGGAATTGTTTTTGAGGAGAGAGAATGAGAAAAGAAAAAAAAATGGTCACAAAATCAATACACTGATAGATTTTTACGGATTTCGGTGTCAGTGTCAAACAGCGTCGTTTCCTTTGACCACGTGGTCGCATTAGGCTTCTTACTTAGTTTTTTTCCCCACTGTGGGAACACTTGTTCTACTTACAAAATGATGTGAGACCTTCTGGCTGCCATGAGACGGAGTGCCACTTCATATATTTTTTTCCAAAGAAAGGCCGACTCCGAGAGGGATCGAATCATCGAGCTTCAGTTAGAGTTTATTAGATTGAAAGTCGGCGTCGAATAAGGTTTTCAGAATCTAGAATCTATCGTTCTGTGGAAACCAGCGGTTTCTCTGTGTCATCTCTACCGCGTACAGTCTTCTGAAGTACGGTACATGGGACATGGGTACATGTGTCTGTGGCGCGGTTAGAAACGGATATTCGTGTTCTTTGTTGTATTATCATGTGTAATCAATATACCGGATAAATCATAATTATCTATTCGTTAAGAAAACGTGGTAGATGTACATGAGCAAATTGTAGCAATTGTTCTCGGCCATAAAATGTGGTGGCATATATTTACCCACTTCCCACACTCACTCACACTCACACACACAGCAGGCAGCTGCCAACCGCGCGGTCTACCCTTGCCATTACATATTCATGCCAGTCTCATGCTGCCACTCCGGCACAGGTAATGAAATTCTCCGGAGTCATATTGCCCCCGGCCATATCCCATATTGTCACATTTGCCGCCGGACACTATGTCTATCGATTGCCGGTAGCCGGTTACATACCAGTTGCTTATATCCACACTCTCGGTAGCGGTACTTAGCAATGCTCTGCGCTTGTTCGTCTTGCATTTTGCATTTTTATTACACATATGTAGTTTGATAATACCAACGTGAGGTATGATTATTGATTTATTGATTTATTGATTATTGATTTATCGATCGCTGTGCTCTGGCATTGTCCAACTGTGGCGCAGCTGGCTGAAATAGGTGTCTCCATCGTCCGCGTGAGAGGACGCCACCTTGGAGGTGCGCTGGCGAGCCTTCAGCCTGGGAGGATCTCTCTCTCCTTCTCTCTCTCTCTCTCAGTTTCTCTCTCTCTGTTTCTCTCTCAGATTTTCCCTCTCTCTTCCTCTCCCACTCTCTCTTACCCGCACACTTTCTTCAATATCCCTTCTATCAGCTCTCTTCTATCGCGTAGAACAGAGATTGTAGCGAGGCCGAGGAGAAACGTAATACTATAAAAAAATGAAATGTGGAAGTTCATTTTTTTATAATGAAAACAAGATCCTTTGTGATACTGAATTCTAAGAGAGAGACAGAAAAAAACAGAGAGAGAGAGAGAGAGAGAGAGAGAGAGAGACTCGCATGGTATAGATCATCTCTCCAGAGCACATGACGAAGTTGCGCATTCCGGGGTCTCGCAGCACCACCAGTGGAGTGACGACGAATAGGATGATGACAGCGGAGAACACTCCGATCAGTAGGTACACTCGCCGCAGCAACTGCAATCACTTGTCACCTTATCTGAGTACTGTCATCTAATCCTCCATTCATTTATACTTCCCACCAAGAAACTCTTAAAAAACACTCCGATCAGTAGGTACACTCGCCGCAGCAACTGCAATCACTTGTCAGCATACTATCACAGTACACCAAAAAAATTTGACATGGCCACAGCGCGAGGCTCTCTCTCTCTCTCTCTCTCTCTCTCTCTCTCTCTCTCTCTCTTCATTTTCATAAACAATAGATTAGAACTGGTAGAGAATCAAAGCTAGGACAAATATCACGTGGGAAAAAGTTGTCTAGCGGTCATCTAGCGCGCGTGTAATTAAATTGCAATCGATGCGTGTTGACTATATCCCACCTTGAGCACGTGTATGTTCTCCTGCAGTTGGTACCGGGCAGAGAGGGAGTAGTCCGATGGACAGTGCAGGCGGTTCACTCTCCGGAGCTTGTCCTCATTCCACGTCACCAAAAGGATCATCATCTAGATTAAATCGTTTTTTATCAACTCGACTCCGAAAGTGCAGTGGCGCTATTTTTTCGACAGTTAGCGCTCTGCGCGGTCTGCTGATCGTTTCTGACCTTCGTTCTACGTGCATTTGGAATTTGAATGACGCAGAAAAGAATTTATAGGCTACTGATACTATATCTGCCTATGAACTTTTATGCGTTCCCCCCAATTTTAACACTGCAAATATGGCATGTACTGGTATATGACATGTATATGACATGTCCTTTATATTTTACATGGTTGGAAATTAGGACTTGCCAAATTGTATGGTACTCACGATAACTGCGGCTACTGTAACCAGAGTGAGGTAAACAAAGGTCATGAGAAGATTGTAAATTCCTGAAAGAAAATTGTATTTTCATTCATTCTCTCCTTCTCTCACTCTCTTTCTCACGTTCTCTCTCATTTCTCTGTGCCTCGTATATTCTTTGCTCTCTCTTTTTGGTCATATCCTCCGGCTTTTTATCACCGCTTACCTAGAAGAAACACGTATGCTTCCGTTCCAGTAATACACGAGTTGATAATAATCGGACCAATCGAGATATAGTATCGTCGTTTCTTCTCATAGTCGTGAATTAATAGAGTCGTGCATATTCTCTGAAAACAGACATGCACTTATGAACTTATGCATTTTTCTTCACTATATCATTTTGCACACTGAGATTTTTTCTTACCTCAAACAGAAAGGACAAAAACGAGTGAATCATGTAAATTGGGAAGAAAAGACGAAAGAACGAAGCAGTTTTCACTAGAAAGTTCACTGAAAATCATTCCTATTTTGAATAACATCAATTAAAAAAATAAGTAAGACTATACTATACATACCTTGTAAATCGCCGTTGTCTGTGACTTGAAAATACATGAGTATCATTCTAGAAGTCAGTGCGTAGAAGTAGTAAGTTATATTAGCATATAACAATATGGCTACATTGGCGTGAATTTTGGACGATTTTGTGTACGTGTAAACTATTAGAGTATTGGAAAGGAACGATAAAATAGTGAAAATAAACTGGAAAAAACAATTATGTATTTAACATTTCAAGGATCCAAACGCCAAACCTCAAAAATGTAGACAATTTGAAATACAGAATAGTATCCGCTTGTCTCAGCCATTGTGTCATTGCAAATAATGGGAACCCAAAAGTAACTCTCATAGACGATTTCACTCATTTCTGCAGTGACTGCGTTTTGTTTCACCACAAAATCGTGAAATTATAGCCGCACAAAACCGAGATAACGAGATACGAAAGCAATGAATGAGAAAAAAGTCGAAAACATTTTCACACGCGAATGAATAAGATCTTGCGTGGGGAAAAAGAGAACTCGTGTACAAGAATGGGAAACAGTTTCATTCATACGTTTGATTTTTATACTCATGATGTTAATGTGCAAGTCTAATCTCAAATCCATACACGTAGGATGTATTCATTTCTGCGAATAACGCGTCCTCTATAATTACATATCTTCTTTCTACGCAGAATATAAGTGTACAGCTTTCAAGGTGAAATATCCAAGAGAAAATCTTCATTCATCGTGTTTGCCTCTCGGGGCTTGTTTTTGTCAATCGTTCACATTTATGGGGTCATCTTGACCGCTTTTTCTTGACCTTATTGAACTCGTCGGTCCACTCGATGTAGGGGCGTGGTCGGGGTGAAAGCTGAAAGAAGACGCATAATTCCTGCCGGAGGCATAATTCCTCCGCGAACCATACGAAACCAAGTATATCAGAAGACAATAGAAACACATTGTGCTGACAAGAGTGTCAAGGATTGGAACTAGGAGCGTGTGGCGTCTCCGCGCAGGTGTGTAGTGGGTGTGTGGAAGACGAGGGAAGCCAAACAAAGGAATTGACGGCTCCGAATCCGAGCTGACGCGCCTTCTCATTGTTTACAAAGAGTGTGGTATTCGACCTTCGGGTAGTACAGTTCCATGTTGTTCACACACAGTGGCTGTCACATGGTCATAGTCACAGTTTTACGGAATCGGTCGAGCCTCGTTCAGCACCCCGCATCACACATCGAACACCATTCGCTCTTCGCAACGAAATATATTACAACAAAACCACAAGCTGATGTGAATGTGACGCTACATTCGGAATCTTTTGGTCGATTTAATCGAAATGGGTACAAGTGACATTTCATAAATGCAAATGCATAGGTTTATGTTAGGGACATTTATCACAGTATTCACAGAGTATATCACTCTTCATGAATCAAGTTTTTTCGACTTGTTTCGCATGTTCGCGTTTTTATTATGCGTGGCATATGTATATCTCACCTACACACACGTACACGAGTGCACCACTTTCTTTTTCTTATGATTCCTTCAAGTTAGTAATTGTAGTACAGCGGCAACAAAACAACGTGTGTCAGTCATTATCTTTATCACTCGATCCTAGATCACTCGGGAAACCAAACAGCACGTGTCAGTCTTTATCCTCTATCACTTGACCAGAGTATCACTTCTTCCCTAGTCAGTGTGCATATTTGTCCCCCCTGCCGTCTCCTCTGCACGGCTGTGCCCAGCTGGACTGGAGCTGCTGGAAGTAGAGCTCCGCCTCCTCGAAGGGACGACTCCGCGCCGCCGATGGGTGCACGGTGGAAGGGAACACGTCCCGACTGCAACGTGAAAGTAAATTATAGATAGCATCCGATTCAAGAAACTTAGAGCGATTTTTCCAGCGATTTTTCAACGACAGCTCACGCCTATTTTCACAAAAATGCGCTAGAAGACTGTATAGTTCGAATGAACGCATTTGACACAAGGAATCCGGTGCTAGACAGTGACATTTTATCACCGGTTCATGTTCATTCAAGAATTTTTTGTAGTGCGGGGGATGATAACTGACTGCACCCGTCTTCTCATGAAAACTGTGTGTTGATGTTCCCAGTCTCACACAGATAGAAATGTCTTTTTTTACTTCGCGTCGCTGCCGTTTGTAGAGTGTTGGAAGTGTCGCAGACTCAAAAAGTGTGTGAATTTCTCACCGCAGTATGAGATAGCAGAACCGGCCCACGATTCGGCGGAGATCACGCAGGCAGCTGAGTGCAGACACGAAGAACACGTCCCAGATACTGTAAAGCTCTCTCTCTCCCTCTCTCTCTCTCTCTCTCTCTCTCTCTCTCTCTCTCTCTCTCTCGGTCTCTTTCTCTAACAAGTAACGTAAACAAGTAAACAAACGCACACGATGAACGTGAGTTCGGCGCAGCAGAGGACAAAGTTGGTGGCGTGGGTGTCGTGTCTGTATATGTGGAGAGGAAGAATGACACTGACGAGAACGAACGAGAAACAGATGCCGATGAGGAAGTAGAGGCGACGGATCAGCTGGAACATCCCTCTCTCTCTCTCTCTCTCTCTCTCTCTCTCTCTCTCCTCTCTCTGGCCTCTCAATGAGTGACGATACCTTTAGTAGATGAAGGTTCTCGAACAGCTGGTATCTGGCTGATAGGAAGTACTCTGTCTGTGAGTGAGCGAGTGAGAATCTATCGAACAGCGACTGATTACAGCGCACCAGAAACGTGGCCATCTGAAATCAGGAAAGTTGGCCAGCCGCCAAGCCGCCGCAGCGCGCGGCCAATGCGCACGCGACGCAGCCTGCGCTCTCTTTTTTCGAGTACTCTCTCCGCGTCTCTAACTGTGCAAAGCAAAAAAAGGAAAGCGCATTAGAGAGGGCGCGCAGCGCCCTCTCTTTTGGCTTAGGATAGGGCTAGCGCCAGAATTCTCAAGAAGCGATATCCAAAGGTCATGTTAGCAATAATGGGAACTCATGCAATTCATGCTAGTTAGATTCGCACTGTTCCGTAGGCCAGATCACTGGTCGGTGGCATCTTTGTATCTCATCTGTGAAAGAAGTTATGCGCGATCTCGCGCTCGCACTAGGCGAAAGGCCAGCGTGTTTCGTGTCCTTCCCGTCACTACTTTTCCCAACTTGCACTTTGCGTGTAGTCCGCCCCGCCGCCGCCAGCGTCTAATGCGCGCCGGGTTTGCATTGTTTTGACCCCACCAACTATGACCAGGAGGAAGAGCGCAGTAGGCGCGACACCGACTGGTAATGAGACAATATGTTAACAAAAACGTTTTGTGAAACGTAACGGCGATCCGTGAATACGTTGTGGACTGTGGTGCATTAGAGGAAGAAGTGAGAGAAGAGCAGAGAGCAGAGATAGAAAGAGACTGGCAGATATATAGAAAGAAGGGCAGGGAGAAATGGAGAGATGGAGAAAGAGAGAGAGAAAGAGAGAGAGAGAGAGAGAGAGAGAGAGAGAGAGAGAGAGAGAGAGAGAGAGAGTAGTGAAAGAGAGAGTAAAGAAAGATAAAAAGAACAGTGAGAGAGAACAGATGGAGAGAACAGAAGGAGGGAGATAGATAAGTAGATTATAGTTTAGATATTATTCAGATAAATAGTTATAATTCAGCTTTTCTCTTAAATTTCTATGAAATTTAACAAAAGCACATATATTTTCTTTAAAAAGTACTTGCGTAGAGAGATGAACTTTGTCTTAACCCAATGCAGCAAAAGCACATGCATAAAACGTTTACAAATACTAACACAAACCTGCGCATACGGAACTGTCTTGTTTTTGTTGCTAACAATCGACCACAACGGAACAAATGGAGAGAAAGAATTTAATTAAAAAAGGAAAGAGAAGAGACAAAGAAAAAAGAAGAGAGAGGCGCAGGTTTGTGCTAGTATTTGTAAACGTTTTATGCATGTGCTTTTGCTGCATTGGGTTAAGACAAAGTTCATCTCTCTACGCAAGTACTTTTTAAAGAAAATCACTTTTCGGTTGTTTTCAGATAATTATGGGTGTTTTTTTTCTAAAATGTCTTCAGCTCTAGAGCCCCTAGAGGCTAGAGTCCAATGTCCGAGGTTCGTTTACTGTTCACGTCACTATGTCAAACAATAGACATGTGTCAAATAGCACGTCGCTGAAAGCGCTCACTCGTCATTAGTATGCACATTCAAATGTAGCCTGCGTCAGAGCGCGATAGTTTTCGATCTATCTCTTACAAATCGAATTACGGTCGCTTGTTTTGCGCGGTATTGCCGCAAGCGGACTATTACGAGAATAGAACTACACTTACAATAAGTAGTAGAGCAGCGACCGCCGTCGTTATCATAGCACCAATACGAACGCTGAACAGACCTAAAGCAAATTGAAACTCTGAATTCGTATGAATTCTTTTGTTGTATAAAACATATGAATTCGTATAGAAATTAACATATAACTTATAATTTATTAGGTATTTATAATTACCCTTCAACAATAGCACAGCGACTATCGCGGACGCTGTCAAGTTCAGTACAACCATGATTATCGGGATATAAATTCGATTTTTACTCTCGTAGTCCTTGATGAAGACTGTCGAGAAGGTGCGCTGGAACATTCAACATATAAATGTTATTGACATTTCGATGGTCTCACCTCTATCAATACCATAGGAAAGCTGTTCATCACATAGAGAGGAAAGACAATGCGTAAGATAGCAGCGATTATCACGCCGGTATGTCCTAAATACGGACAAAACAAATGAGAGAGAGAGGGAGAGGGAGAGAAAGAGCATGTATTATGTAGATATGATATATGACACATATATACCTGATTGTTCATAGTTGTGTTCATACCACTGAAAATGCATCAACTTCATTCGAACGAAACAGTTCACAATACACAGGCCGAGATTAAAGATACAGAGAACCTAAATGTTTAAACATTTTACTCTTTGTTTTTTTTTCTCATATTGCCCACAGCTCACCTTCATATTAACGTGAATCTTTGTGGTGGTCATGTAAGCATACATAACGAACGCGTTAATGAATATCGATAAGATGTTGACAACGAGCTGAACATTTCGAGGAAATCGTTTTTATACGAGTAGTAGAAACGTACCTCAACGCCATATACAACCTCGAACCACTCATAGTAGCCACTATGCCGTGCTAGGGTATCGTTGCACAGCACGGGCAGCCAATAGCTATCCATAGCCATGTCTGGAAGAGCCATTGGCGTGAGAAGAGACATGACTGACAGAAGACTACCGAGGGACGTCCCCTCCCTGCGATCGCGAGTGCGAAATGCAATTATCCAAGACCGAACAATTCACGTGAGGTCTATGCAAAAACCGAGAACCAATTAATGGGTTTCAAAAAATGTCGAGATGCTTAGTAGTCTTTTGTACGCAACTCTTTTGTTGTATTTTTGGGGTGTTGTCGAGATGAATGTAGTTTACACAATATTCAAATCTCTCCGATTGCATATCTCTGGAATAGAGAGAAAGACAGGTATAATTACTTCCTATTGCGCTGTCCGGACGAGCGAGATTTTAGGAGATAGCGAGGTAAGCGAGAAAGAGAGAGAGAGAGAGAGAGAGAGAGAGAGAGAGACTCGCGGCGACCACACGGAATAACATTCTTCTTCCAATTGTCTCAGGCTCTTTCTATTGCACGCCGAGATATTTCATATTATGAGCGAGGCATAATGTAGTAGCGCCACAATTTCTCTCGTTCCGCGTTCATTTTCAATGAATGTACTTTTTGTCAGTTTTTTATACGCCTTTTTTTAATGAAATGAACTTTTCCAGGATGCGCACTCTGTTCATTCATCTCGGTCTCATATGTGCGTGTATCGCCTATGTGATTATGGGAGCCTGGATTTTCAGAAGGTACTTTTACAAGGTTGAAAAACCACTACAATTTCCGAGCACGAAGTTGAGTTGTCCCAACTACTCACATACCAACTTCATGCATAATTGCAAGATGGATGTCAAACGACAATTGCATTCTTCAGCATCGAGTGGCCGTTGGAATTGGAAATGAGAGAGGTGGCAGTGCAACAGTTCGAAGAGTTAAATGAAGTAAGTTGAGATGATAGATGAGAGAGAGAGAGAAAGAAAGGGGATGGAGAGAAGAGAGAGAGAAGAGAGAGGAGAGAGATAAAGGAAGAGAGAAAGAGAGAGAGAGAGAGAGAGAGAGAGAGAGATCATGATTTCAGAGGTTTTTCGACGAGTTGGAATTCGCGGGAGAGTTGGATAACAACACTGTCAACACGATTATCAATCGACACACAAAGGTAAAAAAACACAAAGTACATATATTTATGTATTGTTTTAATTGAGATTTTGTTAACCTAATTCACCTCTTACTTACGTACTAGGGAAACACAATATTTTAGCACATTTAATAATCGGAATCCAACATGTATCCGCGAATGCAAGGGGCTTGCGATGGGATAAATAGCATGACGCAGAAACTTCGAACTACTTAGAAAAGGATTACTGGTTGATAATGTCAAATACAGACTGCTTTGGACGTTGAGTGATGCCTCGTTTGTTTATAACCTGCAGTAAAGTGTAAAGTGATCAGAATTTAGAATACTGGAAAACTAGGAACGTGAACTTCAAATGTTCTATTCTGCAATGGATTTTCATGAAACTCGGCAACATCAGATTATAAACTACAAAAATAGAATGTTAAACAGTTGATAATATGATATTCAGGATCTGTTCGATCTTTTGGGTGATCCGCACAATGCACACGTGTTCGAAACACACTTTGCGACCGAGGGTAAGGGTGAGAGAGAGAGAGAGAGATAGAGAGAGAGAGAGAGAGGGAGAGAGAGAGAGAGAGAGCGAAGGAGGGAGAGAGAGGCTCTCTTCCAGACTACAACCAGACGGAGAAGGATCTCTGGACGATGAGTCATGCCGTTCTATTCACAGCCACTACGGTCATACCAGTCGGTGAGCCCATTTCACAAAATGTTTTTTTTTACAAAATCGAGGGAAGTGTTGCGTTTCCGATTTCGATAACCGGCTAACTGTCGCACTCCCAAATCGGAAATGAGGCGATTGTCGCATTCTCAAAATATGGGAAATGACGCCGATTTAGTTTTGAAATTTGAACGTTTAGTGATGAAAAATAGAAAGTCCATTTGATTCTAATGTTTGGAGGAAGTGTCGCGAACGTAGCTTGAACTTTAATGTGAAATAGGGAAAATGTCCGGGAAGGGAGTCAAGTATGTTCCTTGCGCCTAGAAGAGAGCTCAAACGCCTCTTCTCTTCAGTACAGTAGCTAGTCGAGCGGTAGCACAAAGACTCGATACAGAACTCAATATGGTTGAAAAGGGTTGCTTGACTTGCCACCGGTGATCAAACTTCAAAAGTTCAGATACTCTCTTTGTGCACCCTAACCTGAGTAGTCAAAGACTATAAAAGCGCAATTTGTAATCAACTCGTGAACGGTTATTAGTGGACCTTTGAGATCTTATCTAGCAAACACTAGACAAGGAAATGTGAGGAAGTGAAGTGCCCACGAATTGGAGAACTTTTTTTCACTACGAACAATATTGGACGTTAGTTAGAGCTCAAAATAGTTAAAACTTGATCTAGTTTCGTGTTTTCTTTGTAATTTCTCTATAATAATAATAATAATGGTTTATCCATAGGCGCAGACAAAACACAAAACACGAAATACAAACTGGTGCGGAATGTACAAAGGTTTAGTGTTTAGTCCCCGGATGGGTCCTTGGAGGGTATTGCTCCCTATAGCAAAGCCTCATCCGGTGGGTAGCATCTTTCGAGAATCTTCTTTCTTCTTCCATATAGAGTATGCGGCCTTGATTCGTCTTCGAACGCGTGAGCCATATGGACCACGTTGCCTCTAACGTCGAACGTTCTCGAACTTCTCTCGACCATTTGCATACTTGCTTACGGTTGATCCATTCGTCATCATCACGTTGCGAAATCCAAGAAATCCGTGAGTTACCCACTAGTGCACTCCCAACAGGCTTATTCGGCTCCTCCTTATCGTCTCACAGTGAACGGCTCCGGACATCGATCGATAACAGTGACGTACTTCTCTTCCGGTCGCGGGTGCCGCCGTCGCCCTTCAGTTCGATTTCGCTTTTGTACCCAATTTTCCTCCAATCGAGAATCCGCGCTTCGCCCTACTAGTGCACTTCCAACAGGCTTAATCGGCGTCGCCTTATCGTCTCACAGTGAACGGCCTCAAATCGAGAATCAGTTGATACTCCACAGAAACTCACGTATCACGTAATGAATAAAAACAAATGATGTTACAGTTACAGAAAATGTTTCAAAAACACTTGACAAAACTAGACAAAACCTAAAACACAAATTTCTATTCAAAAAGATGATGTGGCGAAGCGTGAATAATGAGTGTCGAAAATGAAAGTATCGAAAGCGGAATTCCCACATCACCCTACTTACAAAACACAACAGTGAGATTCCCATAAAACATGTAATAGATTACGATTTCTCTATTTTGTCTCTGGATCGGCCTCTCGCTTTTTCTCGCGGGATTTGAAGTGGTCTCCTTGGCGCCTTGGCAACAATGTGAATTCACCAAAATCCAAAAGATCATGAAAAGCTTCACGCCTTCTCAAAGATTAAACAACTTGTAAGCAGGTTTGTTTCTCTTTACGCATTATCTAATTACTATATTTTCACGCGAACACTTATAGTAATCATAACAAGAACATTTATCTCGAATCAAGTAGCACATAGTTATTTTTCGGGACCTAATTGAAACTCGTTTGCAAGTATGTTTCAAATTTATCTCAAACACAAAGTTGCACGAGGCTAATTTGAAAATTGGTCTCGCCACGATTTGCTTGCAGGCTACGGCTACATCGTGCCGTTCTCCGATTTTTCTCGGTTGCTCGTGATAGTATACGGTATCGTGGGCATTCCATTGGTTCTCGTCACCACTGCGGACGCCGGAAAATTTGTCTCGCAGTTTGTGACACAGTTTTTCGAAGAGGTGAGAACAGCGTGAGTGAGAGAGAGAGAGAGAGAAAGAGAGAGAAAGAGGGAGAGAGAGAGAGAGGGGGGGGAGTGAGAGAGAGAGAGGGGAGGGGGAGAAAGAAAGTGAGAGGGGGAGAGAGATAACTGCAAGGGGTAAAGAAAACGGAAGTGAAAATACAGTGATCTTGAATACATTGTAGCGTTTGACCATAGAACGACTTTCACGCTCGATTGAACAGATATTTTAGTTGTGCAATGTCGTTTTTAAACTCAGTCAGCAAAAAGTTAAAAGTAGTTCTTGGATAACAGTAATCAGAAGATCATTTCGAAAGATAACATAATCACAAGTAGCACGTATACAACGGCAAAATCTAATAAGTAAGCACTATTTGGATTTCGAATAAATCTCTACAACTCATTTAGAAACTCATCGATTTTTTTCAGTCAATGACCATTCCTACCGTCGCCTTCCTGTGTCTACTCTTTTCTTACGTCGCGGTTGGAGGGTAAGCTTCTCTCCCCCCCCCCCCTCTTTCTCTCTCACCTACAACCCTTATGTTTCAATAATCTCTCACCTTCACCAATCTCCTGTCCGAATTAACGACAGTCTATCGAACGCAAAACACAAAACACAATGCTTAAAACACAAACTCCACACTTGCAGTTGGATGTTCGCGCACTGGGGCGCAATGGAGACAGTGGACGGGTTCTACTTCTCACTCACCAGCATATTCACCATAGGATTCGGTGACGTGACCGTGAGTTGCTACCAATTAGACAAGCTGATAAACAATGATGGCTCTCGAACCAAAGAAAACAGAAATCAGCATTCTCAACCAATGCATTTAAAAAAAATGTTGCTGGGACACGGACAGTTCTATGCTAACTGTAAGCATTTTTCAGCCCTCCGTCAACGTGCTCTACCTCGTTCCGTTCCTTCTCATTGGTAGGTGTGATAATTTTTTTATTTATTTAATGACCTCATAATCTCAATGACGTCATCACACTCGATGACGTCATACGTCCATGCCTTCAGGCGTTATCTTGGTGACGATCACGATCGATTTCGTGGCGGCGGAGGTGATCGATCGTATCCACTACATGGGCAGACACGTGGGCAAGGCGACCGAGCTGGCGGGGAAGATGATACAGGTATAGTGAGATGTGAAGAGGGTTGTGCTGGTTGTGCGGATGATGTGATATGGCACTACCTTCTCCGGGAATGATACTTACAGGTGGGGATAGTGAGAAATGTGAGGGGTTGTGCTGTGTGGATGATGGGATATGTACCTACTTTGTTCGGGTACTGAATCGGCAAGTAAGATTATACGGCGTGGGTGAGATGTGGTGATGATTGTAAGTCGAATGTCATCTTTATTCGAATTTTTCGAGGGATTATGAATATGGCACATAAAATGGTTATGGTTCCACCTCTTCTGTTTCAAGACGGCACAATATCTCAATACAAACAAGATATCGCAATCGTAGTGTCATTCACATACAATTGTGCACATATTCACACATCTCACTACGTTTCACTTTTCAGATGGCGCAGTCTCTGAACATGAACAAGGGCATATCGGCCGGCATGTCACAGCTGCAGTCACTTGCGAGGATAGGGCTGCTGGGCAGGCTGGACACGAAGGTGGTCTCTCTCTCTCTCTCTCTCTCTCTCT
The DNA here is from genome assembly GCA_963966185.1 of Rhabditoides inermis. Lineage (NCBI taxonomy): Eukaryota > Metazoa > Nematoda > Chromadorea > Rhabditida > Rhabditidae > Rhabditoides > Rhabditoides inermis. The sequence goes on from CAWZYM010000283.1 coordinate 2,177,525, forward strand.
CTCTCTCTCTCTTTCTCCTCCCCCCCCCCCCCCCACCCCTCCCTCGCAGGTGATGACGGAGGCAGAGCGTGTGCACGTCGCCTTCGAGCCTTCTCTGGAAGACGTCGACTTCATGGACTGCATCTCGCGCGACCTGCGCCTCTCCCGTATGAACCTGTCCAAGGAGGAGGAGGGCCACCGAGGCAGCAAGGCCGGCATCGACTTCCCCGCCACTCACTTGAAACCCATTCTGTACCCCCCACATCGCTAGACATCCACTCATAAGTTCCACTCGAGTGGGGCCATTGCTGTTTGGTTGTTTTATTAGGGGCGGCGCGCCAGCGCCGCCCGTTTGTTATGATCAGTGGCGCGCGCAGCGCGCCACTCCCAATCCACACGCTATTTGGCTATCATAATACAATATACCTCAATAGAGTGTGTTATGTGTTAGGTTATCATTTTGTAAGACCTATGAGTATGATTTGTCGAATAAATATCGGTTGCGGCGCCCAGAACAGCCTCTCTCTCGCTCTCTCCCGCTTTGCCACTAAACGTGTTTACGACGACGACGACGTCGACGACGGTGTGCTTCACGTAAGCTCCGCCCCCTGCACTCTACGCTCATTGGTCTCTCGGCCCCTTGCCGTGAATTCTGATTGGCCGAGCGCATGCCCCGCCCTTCGCTGACCCACTCTCGTGTGGCCCTCCGCTCACCCGCTCGCCGTCTGGCTCTTTTGCCAGCGCACACTCTCTGCGCACTCTCTCTCTTTCCAGTAGGCGAGTGTTCGAGACTCGGCAGCCGGTCTGTTATCTGATCGAGCGATCTCGGTGAGAGAGTGAGAGAGCGCAGGTGCTCTAACCGAATTTCTGGTTAGAGAACATGCATATTGCAGAGAAGCAGAGCAGGGCGGGTGACGCTGCTTTGTTCTCTGTGCAACAACTTCTCAATTCGAACAATAATACCAGAAACACAGGAACATAACAGTATAAAGAAGCTGACTGAGTTCAATTCAACGCACCCAGCCCGGCTATTCATGACCGAGGGTTCATTAGCTCTAAATCTATAAAGATTGCCTTTCCGTGTCTAGAGAGTGATAGAGAGAATGGAGAGAGAGAGGAGAGAGAAAGAGATAGAGAGAAAAAGAGAAAGAGAGAGTGAGAGCGAGAGCGAGAAAGAGAAAGAGAGAAAGAGAAAGAGAGAGAGAGGAGATAAAGATAGTGAGAGAGTGATATAGAAAGAGAAAGAGGGATAGAGAAAGAGTGAGAGAGGAAGGAGTAGAAGATAAGCGAAATAGAGCGCGTCAATGAGCGATCTGACCAGGCTGTTCGTTTCCTGATTCAGACTACGTTTTCGAAGATTTCTAATTTGGATACGTTAGTGTATTACATACTTATCAAAGTTGTTCAGCAACGCATTATATATCAGTTTCGAAAAAGCGGGTATCACGGAAACCATTTTATGATTTCAAACAAATCAGTGAATGTGTAGTTTTGTAAATTTAAGTTATTTTTTATATCATGATGAGTTTGTAATAAGTATTTTCGTAATATAGTATCTAATGTACAAAATTTCTTCGAAATTTGAGAAAAGGACATCCATTCTCTTTCGAAAAGTACAGGAGTAAAAAGAAGTGGTTTGTTTTGATCTAATTCAACAAAAGCACACGCATAAATTCTCTTCGCAGCTGACTAAAATTTCAAAACAAACCTGCTCTTTATAATCTATGAAAAGCGAACATAAATACAATGTACTATAATAATTTATTATAAAATATCATTTTGTTTCAAGATAAAAATATTTAAAAGCGAATAAAAATACATATATTACAATACGTATATGCTATATGCATGCGTATATGTATATCTGCTAAAAGGAAACATTTCACAGTTATGAAACATCGTTTGAAAGAGCAGGTTTGTTTTTAAATTTTAGTCAGCTGCGAAGAGAATTAAGCGTGTGCTTTTGTTGAATTAGATCAAAACAAACCACTTCTTTTTACTCCTGTACTTTTCGAAAGAGAATTCAGTAATACATTCAATAAAGGTTAATCATAAAGGTTCATAAATAAATAAAGGTTCATCTGGTCCTGTCGGGCCAGTTGCTTTCGTAGACCGGATGCAGTCATCTTGTCGCACGGGTATTCCTCCAATGACTTGGTTCGTGTCAGACCGTTCGAAACAGTGCGGCAGCTCTTGTCAGATAAGTTTAGTTTCACCAGAGCAGCGCTCTACATTGGGCCATCTGAAATAACTCTGACCCTTCTCCTAACTCTCGTCGTCTTTTGCACGTTGCGAAGTAGTATCCGTGTCAACAAGGATCAGCTGACTAACAGATCTTGTGCGAATGGTTAAAAAATGTTCATATCCAATAACGAATATCCAAATTACATACATAGACAATATGGAATGATCGAACAACCCGGAACAAAATTGAACAGTTCTGAAAAAGAGTGATGTATCCGAGATTGTGCACATCCAATTTCAAATACCCAAACTACATACTAACATATCCAATATCAAAATCAAATGCTCGAACGACCCGGAACAGAATGGAACAAAACTGTGGAGAAGTGTGATGTATTCAATATCCAATGTTCATATCCAAAATCAGATGTTCAAATGTCCAAACTGCGATTCCAATATCGAATGTTCGAACAACCAGAAACAACATGAAACAACTCTATGGAAAAAAAAAGTTGTGTTGGTACTCGCTGGCACGCATTCCATTGTATGTACAGCGTACAAAAGAAGCGCTGCCGGCACAGAGACGGTAGACGCGTGACAAGATGATTCTGATTCTCGTTGTCTTACTACTTTTGGTGAGCTGTTGTTATAAGTTGACTGCACTTCACGTGATAAAATGATCCAACGTCGGTTTGTAGGTGTCCACTACTCATCAAGCGAAAATAACAATAGTTTTCGATCCGTCCGAGCTTACAACCGAAGTGTTTGCGGATATGCCAAAAGGACAGGTATGTATGAATGAAAAACGATTCGTTGTAATACGTTCAAATTAAACGTTCAATAGAAAGAAAAAAACAAATAGAGAGAGAGAGAGAATGGGAAAAAGAGAAGCTACTTCAGAACAATACTCTCTCCCCACTGGAAACTTTCATCTTCAAGGCTAGGGACCACAACGAGATTTTCTGTTTTTTGAATGTGGTATTGCAATCAAACTAATAATGTAGATCGTTCCAAGCTGATTTCAAAAATACATGATGTTAATAGGGTTCATCGTTAACATTGCGCTCTAATTCCGCGCGGCGCGCGCACTTCTGAGCGCGCGCTCACACAGGGAAAGTGCGTCAGAGGGCGGCTAGATCAAAGCACTGATGACGTCATAATTTGTGAAATCATGAAGAAAATTGTTTCTAACGGTATCAGTACGCTTTGTTTGATTAGTACTTGATAAAAAAACGTATCTTACAACATAGTTTTTCATTACTTATTTTGGGCGCTGGCGGCAAGATCAAAGAAATATGACGTCATTGTATAACATTTAATCGATTTTCACTACTTTACGGGGCACGTTTTCCCATAAATCGAATACCGTTGGAATCAGCGCGGCAGGACGAATCGTTCTACGCTAACTAGAACAAGTAACGCGTCCAGTCAGAAAATGTTACATGATTTCGTCAGAAATTTTGCGTGTCACGTTGCGGTCCCTACTTCAAGGCGTCTCATGTGCCACCAAGGTGGGGTATATACAATGTATTAAAGTAAGTAATCTACAATAACGGATACTTTATTCAGTCACGAGCATGTTCTCCGAATCTTAGATGTGAGTGGAGATGAAGTCATGAAGTGCTTATTATTCGGACCACCACCACGACAATGGAAGTCACCCACATACATACAAGAATCGGTAAGCTCATGAAGTGGCGGTCAGTCTCTTGAAACGACTACTTACGAGTGGCCTGGAAACTACTTCCGATATGCTCTACGATATGCCTTGCGATTCGCCTCCGAATTTCTCAAAACGACACCAATACACGAAATTCAGAGTGATACGTTCCTGTAATTACTGACATGTGTTCGAAACCGTTTAGTTGAGTCGGCTTCACTCGGAACCACATTTGTCTCTTTTGGCGCGAATCTAAATTCCACCTCTGAATTAACTTATTTCGATTTTCGGTTTTTTTTATGTTTCTTACGAAAAAAGCTGTAATATACGCAAAACGAAAATGATTTTGTTGAGACTGACCACAACTGTATGCTGCATGAAATAAAACCACACTATCAACGAGTTTGTAGGTTGACCCGACAGAGTCGTCCATCAAAGAAACTACACACACACGCAACGCTGCGACCGCTGACATCAACTTGAGAATACGGTTGTGTTTTTATAGAAACTCTGTTCTTTTATTTTTATTTATGTTGTTTTTTTCAGCCCGATAGCCGATACACAGGGCCGCAGCTGTGGGTTCGTGGTGTACGATAACTGGGTGCGGTACGTTTTCCGCTGCGAATATACTACTCCGAAAGACTACAGAAACCAGATCACAAAGTGAGGAGAGCGAGAGGAGAAAGAGTTGATGAGCTTTCAGGTTCACTACCAACTGTCCAATCACCTCGTGTCTTTTCGACACTGTAGCTGTCCTGCCCTCATATGTTCTGCCCTTTGTGTACGATATCGGAAATATGTACTCTGCTACCTATAGTAAGTTGCAATACAACGTAGTGAAACATTCAATATTTCCCATATGATTTTTAGAAGAGAGACAAGAAAATATTAACTACACGCAACAAGACAATTGATCAATGCATGTATGTCATTCAGACTCAATCGTGATTGTTGGAACGGCGCTTGGAAACTTCACAGTTGACATTGCGAATGCCAACTATCCAAATGATATCAACTTCAGAATGAATGTCAAGAAAGCACTTGCCGGCGACGCTAACAGAAAAGTTTGTCGAAAAGTTCACTATGCCAATCTCATTCCGAACTCTGTTTAGGTCCATTTCAATAGCTACAAGAAAGCTCCCGGAGACTCGATCCCATCTTGGGGAGAGACTGTAGTCACTCCGATGGGAGTGAAAGAAGCCAAGATATACAGGTGCTAACAAAAAATATAAAATTATGAACATGTCTGTTTTTTTCTGAGAACTAACGCTGGGATAACATGTTTGTTACAGATACACGATCACAAACAAACCGAACCAGGGAATGCTGGTGACTGTGAGGAACATGGAGACTGCTGTAGAGAAGAGCTATGTATGTGGGGTGGAGATAGGGAGAGATACGGGAGAAGAAAGAGACACTCTTCGACTGCCGGTGTTACGCAAAGAGAACACACGATAGATAGACGGAATGAGAGAGAGAGAGAGAGAGAGAGAGAGAGAGAGAGAGAGAGAGAGAGAGAGAGAGAGAGAGAGAGAGAGAGAGGGAAAGGCGTGAGTGAGACCCGTTCGTTTCCAGCTCTTTCCTCACCGTGCCTCGTCTCCTCTCAATGGCTACCAGAAAGTGATCGTCTCCGGTGATTTCGAGATGCACAAAATCGAGCAAACCATGATCTAATCACATTACGCGACTGTAACGCTATAAACTTGAAGGCTTTTTTTTCGGACAATGAAATATTCCCTGTTCTTCGGGATGGAATCGCTTCTCTTCAATGCAGAAGATTTTTGAAGGTCCTTTTCAGGAAGAAGTTTGAAACCAAATTAACTTGCTTGCTCGTTAGGACCCTAGACATCAAATTATGGCGTTAAGAATTTTCTAAACAAATAATGCATTACTGTCACGAAAGCGTAGTGGCTCGATTTTTCGTTTTTCTCTCGCCCTAAGCCGCGGCGGTCAGAGTTGTGGTCTAGTGGAGAAAGCGTCTGCCTGCCAAGCGGACCCTCTCGAGACCGAGTACTCCCCAACACCTACCCTGCCTGATCACATGTTTTTGTTTTGTTTTGCCAAGTTATTCGGACAATCGTCTCGCTGTTAAATATAGTTCAATAGGGGCAAAATCAAACTTAGGAACACGAATCAGACAAAAAACATTCGAGAGACGTTTCGTTTTGAATAATTCATTACGATTTCTTTGTCCAAATTGCACAATAGGATGCTTACTTTATCTATCGCTCGGTGGTCTCTACAGATGAGCAGTTCCTTCTGGACATCTACACAACCTATGTTCGGCCACTTCTCGAGTACGGTACCTGCGTCTTCAACCCTTACGACCAGGCATCCATCAAGCAGCTGGAGAGGGTACAAAACTACGTCACCCGACTCATTCTTGGTAGGTGTAACAGCGTCAGCCATGAAGCTGACCATCGCAATGCGATTCTGGGCACTCACTCCAACAGCGGCGGCACGTCAAGGACCTCGTGATGTTCTACAAAATTCTGGCCGGATTCGTCGCCACTGACCGGGAAGAGTTGTTTGACCTACGCCCTTTCCGGAATTTACGCGGTTATGAAATACGGTTGGTCCGACCTCGATTCCGAGTCAGCACCCAATAACATGTGTCTGTGTCACTAGCGTTTCTCACCTGCTTTCTAGTAGCTGTCTAAACACAATGGCCCCGTCTGCTGCGCTTTTCCCTGCCGCTTTCCAACGGTGGCTCCCTATTTGAGATTCGTTTTGTTGTATTCTTTTTTCTATCTTCTCATATTTTTACATTTTCTTTTTTTTTGCACCACTTGTTAAAAACCCGTATAAATTATTATGTTCGAATTTTCTAGGCGGGTGAAATGTTTCCGGTAACCGAGCGCTGGTTGTATTATGAGGGCGCACAGCCGACTCTCGCTGACTAACTCGCTGTCGGATACCGACCACCACACCTTCGATCGAATGTCGAATGTCGTCGGTCTGATAAAACGATCTGTTCACGTGTGAATGAGAAACCATAAAGATTCGATCGATCACTGATTGCCTCACAGGGCGATTCAAATGGAATACCAGTCATCTCCATGTCAGAGTGTCTGGGGACCTTGCCGATGTACTACTCAATACTCTACTACTCTACTCTATACACTATACTACTACTATACTACTACACTACTACTGTACACTGTACTACTCTATACTCAACTATGTTAAAGAATGGTGAATACGCATTTGTCAAATAAATCGCTGTTTTACTACAAACAAACGTTGATCACAGCTTGTCAAATAGCTTGACGCGACCATCAAATATGCCACAGTGGCTTTGGTTTGCTGACGCCGGCGCCGTGAATACGACAGCAGATAGTTTTATCGAACCGTTCCGGACACGGCAACCCATCATGCTAACATTATATGTATATGTACATGTCGGAATCAGGCTGATGAAGAAACAATAATCTATATTCGATCCCAGCTCTTCTGGAGTTGAGTGAAGTATAAATCCGTTTCTTTCCGCGTATCGATCGGATCCACCGTGGCACGGTTGAAGTTGCGTCTAAATCAGATAAAAAAGTCGTCTCAAAAGTATTGTCTCACTTGAAAATCGACGATAAGAGCTTTCTCAAGACGTCTCTGCGATCGCGAATGCAAAACGCTGCAGCTGTGAATGTGGCCGCCCAAATGCTGAATGTGAAGTTACAACAAAAGTGTATCTTGAATCTGCAACTCACATTACATATAATTAGTGCATGGTCACGGCGCAACGACGTTGTTTCACGCGCGATTTTGTCTCGGCGTGTGACCGTCATTCCACCGCGCCACGCTTTTCCCGAAATCACGCCGCGTGAAATGAACGCGCGGCAAATGTCTCGAATTCGAGAATCCCGAAACAACGCGCGTGGTTATTTGGGAGGTCAGAAAATCCCGAAACAACGCCGCCGCGCGTTCATTCGGGATTGGAGAGATGAAGCGACCGGTCTCGAAACCGCCTGAAAATTATCGAATTTTTGGAAACATTGATGAATGATGTGTCATCTTTTGTGACGTCTCACAATCACAATTGTGTCATTATCGATCGATACCGATCAGCGACATGTCCCTTGTTTGTTACATCGGATCAGGTCGCCATACATTGGCTTCCCTGATTCCCGGCAAGGAGAAAGTGTTCACCCTGGACTTCGACTCTCTGGAGTATTATCACGAGAACGGTGATGACTACTTTGACAGTGCGAGAAAAAAGATGTTGATCTCGAACAAGCTGATCTCGAACATTCCTATCTGGAAGAACGTGTTCGGAGACAGCCTTCCTACTTGCATGGCTAAGGTTCAGTGGATGTGTCACCTCCGCGACAACATGCCCACTTCGAATCGTGAAATCGTCGAGGAAACCTGGCGTGGACAGGTTCTGCAACTACCATTTAATTTTTTTTTCGAAATAAGTTTTGTATTAGGTCCGCTCGCTCAGTGCGATTCTGGACGAAGATGAGAACGGTCACATGCACGGATCGATGATGATGGAGCAGGACGATTTGGACGAGATTATTCACGACTACCACATTTATACATAGAACAGGTGCTTGTTCGAGAAAACGATCTAGCATCTTAGCTGCACCACCCCATCTGGACGGGGAATACATCAGCAGCGCGCGAGACGGTATGTTCAATTCAAGTTGTTTCCTTTAATTGAACATGTTTATAAAAATAATATTAAACAATTGTTTGATAACCTTTTGTAGGATTCCGTTTTAATAGGCGACAGACGAATACTGTTGATGATTTTATAAATATAGCTTATCTCAGATTTACAACTCTTGAGTAATTCGCCACAACAGTTATGCAGAGCATGAGAGGTGCATTTATTCCTGCAATACTTAGACATGAAAATTAATTCTTGAATGAGTATGCTACCATTCCAAATTCAATCTTTTTGATAAAGCTCCGTTCACCCTAGCTCCGTCGGCTGCGTGCGCAACTATGTTTTCGATTGTGATGTTCCAATCGGAGAGCATTGATTTGATGACAGTATCATAGTTTTCTGCACTATGTTTCGATTCCATTTCTGTGATGCCCAGAAACACTGTAATTTTCTGAAACGACTCATCCACGTAATGCGCAGCGATTCTTAAAAAAAATATTAGAATTATACATGTTACATTTTCAAGACGCATACCCGAGTGCCGATCTAGTTCCATTCTTTATTGTTGACCAACCGTCAGTAACCAAACAGACATTCTAAAAGATACTTATAGAGCATCTCAAATCAATTATATAACCTGTGACTTGAGGCTATTTTCAATGTGTTCTTTCTTGGATCTCGATGCTGATTCTAGCAGCTTTTCAGCCTTGTGCAGAGACGGAAGAGAAGATAGGGATCGAGCGCGTTGAATTGTAGATGAAAACTTTTTGGATGTGTAAACTGTCCGAGGAACACCCATACACTCCATGTTAACAACAAATTCCTTCTCAAGCTGTTCATGATTGATTTCTTTTGCATGTTGCCTTTTCAACGATTTAGAGAGTTTCTTGCTGTATGGCTCTGGATCAACTACGTTGCCGTCGTTGATTAGAGACATCAACTGTTGTAATTCCTAACAATAGCAATGATTGAATATGAGCGATATTTCTTCGATATCGATCTATCGATATCGATATCCGCGGAAATCAATCGATATCCACGGAAATCAATCGATATCCATAGATAACTCGAGATATATCTCTATCCATAAATGCACCTTTATGTGACGATTGAAGAGATGTCGACGAAGACCCGATGTATTCGAACCATGTGTGGATATTATCTTCGTACACAAAGTGCACGTGGAAGAATCAGCAGCAATATCATCAACATAATACTTCTCGCGAAGAGCACGGATAGAAATTTGATTCACATGTGACAATGGGACCAACAAAGGTGGCATTCTAAAGAGACGAGTAATGGTAAGAATGGCATAAAACTTACGAAATGAGGATGAAAAGGATGAGGGCGTGCATGAACGGCGCGCGTCTCGAAATGACGCCCAGTCCCGTTTGAACGCTTTCTCATGTCTCGAAATCGGCACGGCGTGATATCACGCTTTGCACGTCAGAAATCCCGAAACAACGCGCGCCGGTCAGCGCGCTTGGCATGGGCGTGCAATCACGCCGCTCATTTCTCGAATTCGAGAATCCCGAATCAACGCGCCGCGTTGTCTCGTCTTGAAATGACGACACGCGTGATCGCGCGTTGCGCCGTGACCAGGCACTACATATAATAGCTCGGCAAAGCACAATATCAAGTTGACAGCTTGTGGATTGTGTTGGTATACATAGAGTGGGAGGAGGATGCTGACAACCACAAATGCGATGGCCGCTCCTATGAGAATGTAGAGACGTTGCAGTAACTGAAACGTACTGTTGCCGACCGTATCAGCTTAAATATTTCAATCCATAGGACCGTAGGACTGTGACTGTATGTTGCTGTTCCTACCCTGAGAAAATGCATGTTTTCTATCAGTTGATATCTCGCTGAGAGATAGTAGTGAGTATTGCATTCATTGACTCGTTTCAAAATCTGCTCATTCCATTTCACAAGAATAATGACGAGCTAAAAGACTTATGAATATAAAAAAAACATACAAGGCTCGCCACAGTTGTCAAGCCTGAGACAGTGCAGACTGTGACTAGACCGGAGAGCCAGGAATAGTAACCTGATTGTGAATCTATATATAATATATAAGTTTATCGCATGTATGTTTGATAGAGTATGCAAGAAATTGCGGATGGACACTGGCGAAATAAGTGATAATACGATTGTGTGACAAAGGTAAAAATGGTAAAACTAAAACAAAATGAGCTACTACCGCGCCTTGCTCAAGGGTACCGGCGGAGTGATGGTCACATATAATACACGTTGAAATGGAAAGAGACACAAGAAGTGCAGGTGGGACGACGTGTGAGAGACGCCCTGACTCTCCAGTCATGATGCACGAATCCGAGACGACGGGAAACCGCTAGAACCAGCCCTGACGAGCTCTCTAAACCGCCCCGCATCCCTCACTCCCACGACTTCAGATGAAAGGCTATTCCAGAAACTATGTGCTCTATGAATGCTCGTGAGTAGTCTGTTAGCTGGATCAAAACAAGGGACAATGCGCAAACTGTGTGAGTGTCTGGAGGATGTTGGTATTACATTGAATACACCATCAGATTCAAAAGGCAAAACTCGGTGAGTGACTTTGTATATGAATGTGACGTCATTGATAAAACGACGGGACTCGAGAGTTTCAAGCCCCAGCAGGCGGAGACGCTCAGAGTATCCAAGAGATAGGTGACCAGCTCGTTGGCAGATGCGACGGGTAAAGTACCTTTGCACACCTTCAAGCAGATTCACCAAACGCACGCTAGTTCGGTTCCACAACTCAGTAGAATATTCCAATTTGCATCGGAAATATGTAACATATGCTCTCACTAAGACAGTGAGATTTCGCGTGTGATATGCCCTCAAAAAGTTATTGATCGACCACAGGGCGTTGTTTGCTATACGAGAGATATGAGTGTCAAAGCCAAGACTGTCAGAGATCCATACACCTAAGTCTTTCACGCAGACAGTGGCTTCGAGAGGTGTGCCGCCAGCACAATACACAAAACGCGGATTTCTTTTACCCAAGTGAAGAATGTAGGTTTTAGAGGTTGAAATGGTGAGTCCCCACTTGCGCGACCAATTGTTAACCGCGTCTACTGCAGCCTGAAAGGCGGAGTGCGCCGACACATCAGACGGGTCAAACGAGAAATAGACCTTGAGGTCATCCGCATACAACACGCAGTGCATACCAGTTGGAAGTGATCTCACTATGTCGTTTATATAGATGTTAAACAAGAGAGGGCCAAGACAGCTGCCCTGAGGCACACCACAGTTCACTTGCCTGGGGGCAGACAGTGAATCTCCAATAAGAACGTGAGTCGTCCGGTCACACAAAAAGCTCTTGATCCAAGAGAGAGCATTGCCACGGATACCAATAGAGTGAAGTTTGTCAAAAAGCATAGAGTGATTTATGGTATCGAATGCCTTCTTGTAATCAACATAGAGACAATCAACTACTTTTCCATCAGTGAGGTCGCGCGCCCAGTGAGAGTGACACTGCACGAGTTGTGCTGCGGTGGACCGACCTTTACGGAATCCGTACTGGTGACGCGAAAGGAGACAATTGTGTTCCAAGAATTCAGTGATCTGAGAGACAACAATTCGTTCCAAAACCTTACTGATGGTAGAGGTGAGAGTGATGGGTCTATAGTTAGACACGTCATGGGTAGGACCGCTCTTATGAATCGGCTTGATGTAACCCAGACCCCAGACGCCATTTTCTTTAAAAAGTACTCGGCGTAAAGAGATGAACTTTGTCTTAACCCAATGCAGCAAAAGTACATCTATAAAACGTTTACAAATACAAATACAAACCTGCACATCTCTCTCTTCTCTCTCTCTTTCTCTCTCTCTCTCTTCCCTCTCCTATCCTATTTTTTAACTGATTTCTTCTCTGTTCATGTCGCTGTGGTTACTTGTTAGCAACAACAACAGAATATTTCAGTATGCGCAGGTTTGTGTTAGTATTTGTAAACGTTTTATAGATGTACTTTTGCTGCATTGGGTTAAGACAAAGTTCATCTCTTTACGCCGAGTACTTTTTAAAGAAAATATATGTGCTTTTGTTGAATTTCAAAGAAATTCCGATATGTGCTGAACTATGACTATTCAAAAGAACTGGATTATATCAAATTTATCTATCTATCTCCTTCTGTTCTCTCCCTCTCTCTGTTCCTCTCCTTCAGCTCTCACTCAATGTTATTCCACTCTTTGCTCTCTCTCTCTCTCTCCCTCTCTCTCTCTCTCTCCCCCTCTCTCTCTCTCGCTCTCTCTCTCTCTTTTCTTTCTTTCCATCTCTCTCTTTGTCATTCTCTCTCCATCTTTCTCTGCCCATCTCTCTCAATATCTGCCATTATCTCTCATGTCTGCGTTTTTCTTTCTTCTTTCTCTCATGCACCACACGTCACAACGTATTCACGGATCGCCGTTACGTTTCACAAAACGTTTTTCCAACATATTTTCTCACTACCAGTCGATATCGCGCCTTCTGCGCTCTTCCTCCTGGTTATAGATGGCGGGGTCAAAACAATGCAAACCCGGCGCGCATTAGACGCTGGCGGCGGCGGGGCGGACTACACGCAAAGTGCAAGTTGGGAAAAGTTGTGACGGGAAGGAAGGAAGGAAGGACACGACACACGCTGGCCTTTCGCCTAGTGCGCACGCGGGATCGCGCATAACTTCTTTCACAGAAGAGATACAAAAATGCCACCGACCAGTGATCTGGCCTACGGAACGGTGCGAATCTAACTAGCATGATTTGGACGAGTTCACATTGTTGATAATATGACCTTTGGATATCGCTTCTTGAGAATTCTGGCGCGAGCCTTATCCTAAGCCAAAAGAGAAGGCGCTGCGCGCCCTCTCTAATATATCTGGAACTGCGCAAACGGACACGGATTGTTGGAACAGAAGAGATAGTGGAAATGCAATCGTGTCAATCGTATGCTTGATGAAAGTATGAGTGATTCCATCCGGGGATGTATTCACCTTACTCGCCATACCACGTATCACCTTGCAGACAATACTCGGTGAGACGTCAATGTGAGAGAGACACGCGGCAGAGAGGGAGAGAGAGTCACCCGGGGGTGAGGATGAGTGAGACGCGTAGATTGAATCGAAAAAGGACGCGAATGCTTCCGCCTTTTGAGCGGGCTCGTGTAAAAACTGTCCACTTGAATCAACCACCACGCCTATCCCATCTGCAGGACTGAGCCTATTCCTTACATGCCTGTAAAAGGGCATCGGTCCCTTATCTAGAAGGGCCGCTTCCTTCTTACAATTCCATCTATAGAGTGCCCTGCGGAGTGCCTTGCGGGCACAGCGCGCGTCAGTCGACATGGGCCGGCGAGACGCGAGGCGAGATGCCTTACGGCTCAGAGTGCGAATGTGTGGAGGGAGAGTGGGTGAGCGAGCTTTGTGTGACACGAACGGGCAAAAATCGGACAGACACTGGTGCACAAATTGCTCGAAAATATCGCAACATTCATCAATCCGGCGGTGTGCGAATGCACGTGTCCAGTCAGTAGATGCGATACGAGCATTTATGGCTGACCAATCGGCCTTCTTGTAAACATAAACTGGGCGAGACATGGAAGCAACATGGGAATGCACTGCGAGGCGAGCGAATACAGGAAGATGGTCACAAGTGGAGACAGGCGCGCCCACTCTTATGTCGGACACCAAGTCAGGAGAATCAACCAGGACCAAATCCAAAATATGTGGCGTTTGACCTGGGACTCTGACCATCGTCGGAACCCTAACAGTCTGAGTGAGTGAAAATGTAGAACAAAAATCAAGCAACGCGCGATCAAAAGCGAGGCGAGACTGACCGGCTGGCCAATCGATGCCAGGGCAATTGAAATCACCTAGAATCGCGTGAGAGTGCGAATCAGGCAACATCAAAGAATCCATAGTAGCGAGAAGTTTTTGGCTGGCAGCACGGATAACAGGGGAGAGACCAGGGGTCCGGTAGACAGCAATTAAACGCAGTGGTCGAATGAGAGATAGGGCGGAAGAGGGATGTATATCAACACACAAAACCTCGCATAGAGAGTCAATGCGGTGAGTGGAAATGAGAGAGACACTGGCGCGCGTGGATGCAAGAATGAGTACGCCGCCTGCGTGAGAAAGTCGGTCACATCGAAACACAGAGTACACACCACCGAGTTTCAAGACACTACACGAGTCATGCGCATTGAGCCACGATTCTGTCAGAATACAGATGTCGGGCTTGTGGAGGATGAGGAAAGCCTCGAGATCATAGAGTTTGTTGCGAACAGACCTAGCATTTAAAAGAACAATGAGGAAACCGGATATGCCTGTGAGTAGTGAGTCGTGGGAGATATGGGAATTAGAGCAATTAAGAGAACCCACCCTGGCAGGCTACATTGGAGTCGAGTCAGCTGGGAGACACGCGGACGGAGTGAGAGGGCAGTCGGGCTGGGCACACGCATCCTACTGCGGGGGAGAGTGTGCCGGCTGGCAGAAGGGGTTGGCTGGCTGAGAGGGCGCGGCGACCAGGTCGGACGCCTCGAACACCTCGTCTTCCTCCATAGCCTCGGTCTGTGACTGCTCCACGTCCACGAGATGGTCTGGAATGACTGGTGCAGTATCATTCATATTGCTCGCAAGACGCTGCGAGCGGCGGGGTCCAGATTTGGATTGGCTGCGGGGCTGCTTGGGTCCCTTCTGCTGCGTCTCACTGCTGACAGATTGGCGTTTGCTTGCCCTACCGGCCTTGGGTGCGGCACTAGTGCTAGGCTTTTTGAAAACACAGGCAGCGCGCTTATCGTTCACAAAAGCGCGGGGATGCGCCAGCATATGCACTTTGCAGTCCCTAACCACTGCAACCACCTTCTTGGCTACTCCATTGCGTCTGCTGGCTTCGGCCTTGGCGGCCTTCTCCTCGGCCAGTTCATCTGAGGTCAGGTCTCTCCTGGCAAAGCGGAACTGCTCATCCTTGAGAGTAGAGTAGCGGGCGGCGTTGACACACGATAGGAAAGTGTCACGCAGCTCCTTCGAAGGCAGCTGCACCTTGATCAGGCGGTGGTGGTCCGTGTCTCGGCGGTCGGCGGGGTGTCTCTTGAGCGACACGTCGCCCCTGTTGTACGCATCGCGTATCTCAGTAGAGTTAGCACACTCGATGAGGCGCTTGAGGAAGGCGGCGTCCTCCTGGGAGGTCTTGGAGAGGTCCGAACATTCCTTTCTGCCTACGATCACCATGCGCGTGGCCTTATCGCGTATCGAGTCACTATCCGTGTGAATGATGCGAATGACGTCAGCGTAAGAAGCGGGAACGGGAGTAAAGGTTGCGGGTGCGGGGGTCGCGGGCGCAGCCAGAGGGTGGTAACAGGGAGGGGAACTAGCATTGCGCTCTGACTGAATCTCTTTCACTATCTTGCCGAGATGGCTGACAGTGTCCGAGATACTACGCATCGCCTGCTGGTTCTCAACGACGAAAGACTGCATGAATTCAATCTGCTTTGCCTGATAGTCAAAGAGAGCGCGCACCCAAGCCGGTGTTTCCGGAGGGAGATCGGGAGGCGGAGGCAGCATTGTTGAGAAAGAAGGAATACCTGTACCTTGCAGGGCACTTTCTGTGTCGGAGGGTGAGTGCGAACCTGTCGCACGTGGTCCCTTATGGCGGCCGATCGATGGAGTTGACCCGGCAGCCAAAGGGAAAATAGGGGAAAAATGAAAAATAGGGGAAAACACAAAGTTATGCGTTGACAAAAGTCTGAATAAAATCAGAGTTTTCTATCAAGAAAAAAAAACAAAGTACTCACCTCAAAACAATAGATAACTTGAAACCAGTAGTAAACATCTCCTTTTCGAGCCAGTAAATCATTCACAATAAGAGGAAGGAACGTGAAATTCATAACCTCCATAACCAAATATCTTACTCTAAAAGAACGAAATTTAAATGGAAACATGCACAACTACCTAACAAATCACACGATTCTGTTAATTTAAATTACTGACGCATGAATTCTCACGCTCTTTTCACAGCAAAACACAATGAACAGGACATAAACAAAATGAGATGTGTAATGTTTCGTGATTAACTATATCGGATGAAAGCGCTCAAAGCTGGTTCACATTTCGAAAATGTTGTCGTGCGAAAGGAAAAGGAGAAATGGAAAAAAATAGTCGTGCACGCAATATTTATTGGCGCGCTTTCGAACGCATCATAAATTGCAAAGCAATTCAGTTCTGTGCAGAACTGCAAATCAAATTCATATAACACATCATATTTCGAATTGTAATTGATTTTAACGTGTAATGTTTAATAGAATGGTTCGTTCTGTGGTCACCGAAATAACTGGAAAAAACGAGAAAAAAGTTTTTCTCGGTTTTGTTCAAACGTATTGGGTACAATAATTTGTCTTCGTTGTTTGTATCCGTTTCCATTTCCGTAATCTTCCTACATAAGTTAGAGTTAGACTTTTAGACATAGAGAGAAAGGTTCCAAGAGGAGCTGATAGACAAAAAAAACGAACTACGCCCATGATTCGTGACCCATGATTGCTAAAGTATAACTTTATTAAGTACGGTTATTAAGCACAGTAGTACAACACATAAACATCAACACAAAGAAACGTACATGGTACATACATATGCCTAACGACTGTCAAATGTCAGTCACAGTGCAAATAACAAACAAGAAATTTTGAAAAAAAAATAACTTCACAACACGCCTGTAGATAAAGAAAAATACTACAAACGCAAAGTTTCAAATCATAGGTATCACTGACCAAAAAAAAGTGTGACAAAAATATATGTTTATGGTCCGGCCCAGCACGATTTCAGCTGCTGGAAGTAGATGTCTGCCGCCTCGTTCTTCGTGTATTCATTCATCGGCTTCACGTGAGAAGCGCGCGGCGAGCGGCTGGAAAAAGAGCTGATACTCCTTTGATAATATCTCAATCAACTATATCTTAAAGTTGCCTGGAAGCTTCGCGCCGGAAAGTACCATCTGCACTACTTAATCAATTTTCTAGCCCCCGTTTTTTTGTATCGATCGGCAAAAAAGGCAGTCGATAGGCAATAGCGTTCTGTTCGAGCGCGAAAAAAATAAAACTGTGCCGTGTATGTTTAAAAACAGGCCCCCCTGTATCTGGAGAATTGGAGAGGACTACATTGTACACCTTTGATATGATGCACTTTTGATATTATTTCAGCCTCGAACATGAAAACCCAACAAAAGCGCACTGCTTATTACATGATTCACAATAACCACGAATCAAAAAAGAGGAAACATCAATCACCATATGAATAGACAGAGGAAGTTCCTTGTGAGTTGAGCTCTGTCCCTCAGTACTCCCAGAGCATAAGTGTAGATTACGCACCAGAAACTGGAAAATGTAAACATTAGGTTCGAATACAAACTACATATGTATGTATGTATGTATGTATGTAGAATGGAGATGCTTTTTTTCAATCACATTAGGGTATTCCCCCCGTTCACGGTATGCTCGTAATTTTGTTTCTGTTTATATTGCTACTTCAGAATTCCGAAATGCAAAAAAAAATCAATAAGTATGTAATTCTCTGTTTTTTTGTCTAATATGTAGGAAAAATGTTCATATTTAACCAAAAAACATTGGCACGGCTCGGCCGGCTGATCACTCGCCGCTGTCACAGCGAGTGGCACGCGCCGCATGAGCCCGCGCAGAGCGGCCGCCATTGCAAAGTGCAAAGTCAGTGCATGCCGCCTTTGAAGATTCCCACGCGGCGCAGCGCGCGACTGTGACAAGCGATATAGGCGCGCGGTGATGAGCTGGCCGAGTCGTGATTGGAACTTCAAGTGAACCTATGGGTGTCTGGTTTGACCGAGAAAATTGCCGTATCTACAGTGACAATGGGAGATATCCCCCTCCCCCACTTGACTAAAACTAACACTACAAAACTGCAACTGCTAATTAAGTCTTCATATCCGAGGCATAAAACTTGCTTGATGATCAAAGACTGAGATTGAAAACGTACATAATATAGACAAGTTCTGCGCAGCAGAGAATGAAGTTGACAGCGTGAGGATCCGTCCAGTAGAAATAAAGTGGAACTCCAATGCCGATTAGAATAACGAAGAAGGACACCCCTACCAATGCATACAGACCGCGCATCAACTGGAATTTAAAATAATACATTACTTTCTATATCAACTGTAGCACAATGAACTTTTTCATAACTACACTACAGTTCATTCATATTGTTTGGGATATTCGGTGATCACTTACCCTTAGAAAATGCAGGTTCTCTATCAGCTGATATCTAGCTGATAGGAAATATTGCGACTTGTTAGCATTCAACTGTTTCAAAATCGTGACATTGGCTTTAATCAACACGGGAACGGTCTAAATGTTGAAATATCTACATTTTGAATAAAAAATCTCGTACAATTGTCAAAAGTGTTGTCACAATAGAAACGACCACAAAACCGGCCTTCCAGTTGTACAGCCCTCAAATAAAACGTTTATTATAATTTTTAAATGTTTTTAAACTCTCACCGTTCATCAGTAGAATTGTTTGAGGAACGGATAAAAGTGCATCAACTAGTATCATGGTAACGGGAATGTACGTCCTTTTCTTGGATTCATAGTCATGAACCCAAATCGTAGAGAGAATGCGCTGATACATAATTATTTTGAAATATATTGACAATTGACTAACGTTAAAACGAATTTACCTCGAACCCAATAAACAATAAACTATTCATTTCGTAAATAGGAAAAAGTATGCGGAAGAAAGAGGCGAAAGAAAGGCGCGCGAAGGAGATGAAATCTAAATCATCCATTCATGAATGAATACTAAATAGTTCATCAGGTTTACCATCTCCATAGTTTCCCATGTTTGTCTGATAGTTGAAAAGTTCGAATCTGGCCACTGCACTCATAGCGAGTACGACACAATTACTGATGGCTGGAGCCTGAATTGTTCGAATATTAAAGGTAGTGTACCCTCTGAATCCCATATTAAAAATTATCACGAATGTATTATCAATGCCTTTTAGAGGTATTTTCATGTCGTTTGTGGTTGTTTGTGATGAAAAATAATGAAATTAAAATTTATCAAAAATTTATTTAAATCCAACATGATACGCATATTTACGTAACGATATGAGTTATGATTTTTAACAGAACTTGCAGCAGATCATTTTTCTATCAGCTGTTCCCGCCAAACTCGTAAAAGAAACACATATTAAAAATGTTATCCAAAATAAGAATGACATAAGAAACTATATAAACACATGGAAACAAATTGTCTTGAATGAAACAGCCGATAGTGTGGTCAAATTGGGTAACTTCGTGCAAGTTGTGCACACACCCGAGCTGATTAAAAGTTATTAGATTCTACGATTTCTCACTCCAATATTCAAATGATTTTTTTTAAACTAATTTGTTTCAGAATGTATATTTGCATTATCATAATATACTCTTTGAATCGTAAACAATGACATGTTATATCTACGCATGCACGCAGATTCAGAGGGTACACTACCTTTAAGGGGAATGTCTGAATTTCGATTTCGAAGTTGAGTTAGCACCTAGATGTGAAAACATGATGGAAATATGTGTATATTATTGTCAATACAACTAAATTTATGTCGGAGATAGTTCAGTGGGTGAAAAATTTCGTTGAAAATGGCACCAATTGGCATCAATTTCTGTGTTTTGACACATTTTGAACTCAATTTTCATCGACAAGTACGCACTTTCAGCAAATATGCAAATGTATGACAAAATACCTCGATTTCATCATATTTTCACTTCGCGGTGCTAACTCAACTGCGAAATTTAGAGTGTACACTCTCTTTTTCCTTCAAGCTTGAGACAAAGCATATCGACAAACAAAATATTTCGAAAACAAACAACTCACGTGAAGATGCGAATGTATTCTTTTAGTAGTTCCGAAGCAGAAAGCATCAAAAATCGCGAGAAAAATCGAATAAATATTGAATGCAAGCTGGAAAACAAGTTTTTTTCAACAATCAAAAAGCATACAAACCTCAATATAATAGGCGGTTTGAAACCAGTGATAGTATCCGCTATCCCTCGCCAGAGTATCGTTCACCAAAATTGCGACGAACATTGCAAATGACGCTGAAGTTGATTACAAACGTTGTAGAAATGCGGGTTGTACTCAGACTCTGTAATTATTCCATTGATTTCTTGCAAAACCATTTATTTCTTGCATAAACTGATGATATAATGGAGGACATAGTGGCTAGTTAAAACATAAGAATGATTCAGAGATCAGTTCGATTGAAATACATATGTATATGTACAAAGGAAAAGCTTCAAGGGTCTCAGGTATGATGACTGCAATTCGTTTTCTCAGCAAAGTGACTGGCCTATATAATTATTGTGTAGAAGATTCAGTTGTCTCAGGAGACGGGTATAATTATTAGCTGCATCGTAGTACATACACGGAAAAGAATAAGACAAGAAATCAGAACACGTACGAGCATTTTCAAACGGCTCATTTTCGAACAATGTCATCTACAAAATGAAGATAAAGGAAAATCCCATTCTAAATTTTGTGTGCAAACTACGACTGCTATGTGTAAGAGCATGAACATATGAACATTTAATCACTATTCATAAATAAAATACATGCTGAAATAAACATGACATGAAGAAAGCGAATCACTTCACAAGATTTTGAAATTCGTAGTGAAAAATACAGAATTGTCGCGTAAACGCGCACACACTCCTACAACCAAACATTTTACATTTGTAGGTTTTGATGACTTTCAAAGATAATATTTATTTTTTCACTGCGAAAGTCAAAACGCGTTTTCTGCTTTCTCTAAATTGGTGTATTAATCAGGGTCTCTATCAGTTGGTCTCTGAATCAACCCGTGGTAATAACATCTTATTAGATCTAATCTTGTGTTCCGATAAGTCGTTGGTTCAGAACGTGCATACGTCTACTGAGTATAGTGATCATGACTATGGAAGCCGATCTGACTATCGGATTCACTAAGCCTTCTCAGACTACACAGCCATCGCTAGATTACAGAAACGGCGACTATGGCGCAGTAAACTGTGATCTACGGTTGGTGGACTGGCATCAAGTATTCAGAGACTGTGCTGATATCGATTCTAAATATTCTGCTTTCTGTCGTGTGTTAGAAGATGCGCTAAAGTAAATGTGATCGAAGCTCCATGGCGGTTTGATTTGACTGGGTGATTCTAATGATGAGGCGCTTGCCTCCTCACTCATTTCAGTTGTCGTCGCGAGAGTGTCTGTGGAGGAAGTACACTTCTGCTAAACACGTCAAGGTGTCTGGAGGTGGCTTCCGCAGTATTCGCTTTGCCTCACTGTGAAAGAAACTGACTGATGTTGGACACTCGTTCAACTTTTTGTTGTGCCTCCCATGATTTCATTGCGATTCTGTTTCTATTGATAAATATATTATTATTATAATTATTATTATATTATTATTATTATTATTATTATTATTATTATTATTATTATTATTATTATTATTATTATTATTATTATTATTATTATTATTATTATTATTATTATTATTATTATTATTATTATTATTATTATTATTATTATTATTATTATTATTATTATTATTATTATTATTATTATTATTATTATTATTATTATTATTATTATTATTATTATTATTATTATTATTATTATTATTATTATTATTATTATTATTATTATTAATATTACAACAATTTGTGAACTCGTGGTTGGTGAATATTGCGAAAAAGAAAAATTAAAAGACAATGTCAGAAAAAAACGAATAGCTATTCAAATATATATACTACTGAACAATGTCTTATTAGAACATTTGACATTCACACTTTTCCTCTCCTCTAGTGTCACTGATTTCTTTTTGTAGATAAGGGTTTCATAGTTCCTGTTTTATAGTTCAACCACACAGTGAAACTGTAGAACAGCACAATTGGAAATGCAGAGTCCACGAAAATAGAATTTTCTGTAATTAGGAAATGATTTCATACACCAGACACCACGGCACCGCGACGGCACTACAGTACAACTAAAAAGTAGAAAACCATCATAATTAAATAAAATATTGCTCAGCTATCAAGCTACACCCAACATAAATCGCGAGAAAAATCGAGAAAATGTTGATTGCTAGCTGGAAAAGGTTTTAAAGCGCATACAAACCTCACAATTCAATTCAATTCAAATCAACATTTATCCAGTATCGCATTATGTGATCATAACTCAAACATCAATTATTCACAGAGTAGCGCCAAGTATTCCATCTTGTCGGTGTCCGCGGCCACGTTCTTCCATTCCTCCTCGAGGGTCCTTCTATTAGGTGGGATCGTCTTCTTGAGTTCATCACTCTATTGTAGGTGAGGGCGACCAGGTTTGCCCATATTTGGCAGCTTCCAAACGATCACACGTCTCGTCCAGCAATCGTCGTCGCAAGTCATTAGGCGGCGGGCGACAAACCTCACAAAGGCATACAAACCTCGATATAATAGACTGTTTGAAACCAGTGATAGTATCCGCTATGTCTCGCTAGAGTATCGTTTACCAGTGTTGCTGCGAACATAGCAAATGACGGTATCGAGAAGTTGTTCAAAATACAAATGTTGTAGAAATGCGGATTGTACTTGGAATGTCCAGACTCTGTAATTATTGAACATTGAATTATCTCATAATTTGAACATATAGGCCATCCGCGGGTTAATCGTTAATCGTACGGCTGTCATTTCTCGGAATATTCAGCAAGACATCCTTCGAGATGTAACATAATTCGCAACACATCGTCATAGTTTCGCCTCTGTATAGTTTGGCGCTAATGCCGTACAATTAGGGGCATATATATATTTTATATATATTAGGGGCATATATTTATATTTGCTAGTGAAAGGAATACACCACTAAATTACATGCATACATTACGTACATACATACGACTTTCAACTGAAAGAAAATGTAAACACGAAAAGTGTATTGGTTGCGTTGCGTGCATTGACTATGTATAGGGACCACAATGACATTTTCAGATGTTTGAATAAGGTATAGCAATTAGTTCATTAATTTAGTTCATTTCAAGCTGATTTCAAAAATATATATTGTTCATAGGGTTCTTCGTTCACATTGCGCTCAAATTCCGCTCACACAGGGAAAGTGCGACAGAGGGCGGCTAGATCAAAACACTTATGACGTCTTTGATAGTTAAATTATGAATGTATTCGTTTATAATAGTTGCAATACGCTTTGTTTGATTGTAATCGATCACTACTTGATGAAATACATCTTTTATGACATCATTTTTCATTACTCATTTTGGGCAATGGCGGCTAGATCAAAAAAAAATATGACGTCATCATATCTCTCTCTATCGATTTTCAGTACTTTACAGGGTACATGATCTCATAAATAAAATATCGTTGGATTCAGCGCGAAAAGGCGAATCGTTCTATGCTAATTAGAGCACATGTGTCCAGTGAGAATATGTTATATATGTTACATGATTTCGCTTCACTCTCTACATCTCACGTTGTGGTCCCTACATTAACTACGTACTACTTTCACTTGAAAGAATATCTAAACACAATAATATTTTAGGTTTGCCGTCAACATCGTCATATTCGCTGAGTTTATGACGAAGGCTAAAAAGCTGCTGAACGAGTTGTACGACGCGAGAAAAGAGGCCGGACATCAGTCGCCGAAAGACGCAGTGCATACAGTTCACCCCGGACGGAGTGATGAAGATGGACGATGGACGCCTCTCACACGCCAATAGGCAGTGCACTTCATTCGAGACGAAACAATATGGGCAAAGGCACCGTACTTATGTGCACCGTCCGCGCGAGACCAAACTATTTTGGGAGATGAAATTCGCGCTACATTGGGCTACTCTCCAGTGAAAAGTGTAGGCGTCAATCGTTTCTGGTTTCAGACTTTCAGGGTTTCAGAGATGAAAACTGAATTTCAACAAAAGGCCTATACAATTATCAAGTGCAGAACGTTCGGTTGTCTCAGAACGCGGGCATAATTGCTAGCTGCTCGCTGGAGGAATATGAGCATGTGAGCGTGGTACAGACACGAGACTCGACAGATTTCTTAAATACAGTGTAAATTTGTGAATCTGAAATTATGAAGGCGAGAAATCAGAGCACGCCGCGTTGAAACGCCTCATATTTGAAGAAAACCCACAAAGTAGAGCTCACATTAGTATGACAACAATTTGTAAACATGTTAAGATGGCGAAGAGATGCAGGTATCAGAAGTCCGAGGTATCAGAAAATATTTATAAAAAAACTGAACACTGTTGATGTGATTGACGTTCAAGTAAGCAAGTACATACATACATACATGTATGATCATTGTTCCATAGTACAATCCTACTGTAAAAAACGTCATCGAAAAGAGAAAAAAACGCGAAAGATGTTCGATTTGTTATAATGTTGTGAACATGTTTTTTGTCAGAAATATTTGTTTATCACGATTTTTGAGCGTTTGAAGACCTTTTTTTGAGCGTTTGAAGACCTTTTTTTGAGCGTTTGAAGACTCGTCAAGCTACTCTCTGCAGTAGAGCGGACGTTCGAGAATCACCAGCTAACCCATAACTAGTTCATCTAAACCCAAGGAGCACTACATTGAACCCAAACCCAATTCTCAGACACACAAAGATATCATGGTAGAAACGAGAGAGACTCTATCCCGAGAAGGGGAGAGCCACCACCCATGGGCGCGTCCAATGTAGGGACTGTCTTATCTCTCGGCAACCGGCTCTTCTCGGATGCTCGAGAGATAGGAGAGGCGCTCAGGGGGTGACAGGAACCTTTATGTGAGTTTTTTCTCCCTTTATTCTGTACATTTTCAACTTTTCAGAACTTTTTCCTCTGCGATCCAAATTCAATAAGCTGGCGACGTCGTTTAAAGTACATTCTGATTTTTTCACCTTTTCTCATTAAAGTACAATTTCTCAAAATAGTAAGTGCACTAACACAAATGAGAGATATTTTTTGTACTATTTCAGCCGCGTTCGAGAGAGATTGCTTCAAAAGTGCACGGTTCCTCCCTACTTGGCTTGCTTGGAGAGTGCATACGAGTGCATACGTACAGACACATTCGAACTGAAAGATAAGCAACTCAACGAGCAGTATTGTCGCATGCATACCGTGAGTAGTGTTTGAAACACTAACGAGAGCCACAACCTCGAAATCCAACAAACTGAAAAGGTTAATTTATTAGAGTTATTTCTAAAGCCACCAGAGACACGTTTCCACAAAGGTACCTGGCAGGTCTTGGGAGACACTCTGTGCAGTGGACGTACGAGCATCACAGTCACTTTGCATTCATACGCATTCTGCGTTGCTTTACACATGATAAGGGTGGGAGAGAGTGAGTGAGAGAGAGAAAGAGAGAGAGAGAGAGAGAGAGAGAGAGAGAGAGAGAGAGAGTTTCCCAGGCGTTCATGGACCACCGTCTTCCGCTGGAGTTTCTGAAGCCCGCAGTGACTGGGACTACTGGCAGTTTCTGCCCACACTCAAAGGAATTCGGGGACGGAGGGTATTGCGGAGGACCGAGCAGCATGTGCGTTGTACATTCAGTACTAGAATGCTAGTACTAGTGCGTATGTAGTAGTACTAGTGCAATTTAAGTACGAGAGTACGAGAATGATAACTGACAAGATTGTTTGTAGGAGGATCTGTGTGAGTGGCCTTTCGACTGTGCGCGGAAAAAGTGCTACCGAATCATGGAGCTTACGGAAAATGGACTCTCTCTCTCCCTCTCTCTCTCTCTCTCTCTCTCTCTCTCTCCCTCTCTCTCTCTCTCTCTCCTTATTCCCTGTCTCCCCCTTTCTCTCTTTCCTTGCTCATGTAACTATCGTTTACTTATGAAAAATCTCTTTTAGTGACATCATCCTTGCCATTTCGTTTCAACAGAGGAGAGAGTACTTTGATCTCTATTTCAACAACAAGACAATCTTTCCATTGGAATCGATATGTTCAATGGCCAACCCGAAAAACCACTGACTGGAATTCGATGAAATCCATAAAAGTTGTTTCTGCCACAGCCAATAACGAATAACATTGTAGTTTGTAGTTATGTATCATGCATATCCGGATGTAGCATTTTCCATCTAAAAAACTATCGCTCTTGCTAGAGCGCGCTCGCAAATAGCGTAAACCCGGCGCGAGTTGTACTCTGCGGGGTGAGATAGGTGCGGCGCGGGTTTGCTTCGATGTCTTCAGTAAGGGTCAATTCAGACCTGAATCTGAGTGTGATGATCACAGGCGATGATGTCTACTGACTTACACCGCACGGACCCAAAGGACCGCAACTCCCGAAGGCGCCTGGTCTGATACAGATTTTGAAGACAATTTTTATGAAAAGAAAGGGAGATTTAAGAGATATCATATTATGATAATAACTTTTTTAATACCGAGTAAATGTGTTGTGGCATGATATAATATGCTCGTCCATCTTATATGATGCGGTTGCGTCTTTTCTAGAACAAGTTGAAACGTCCATTTCCTTTTCACAAACTATTCTGAGGAGTGTTTGTCGAAACTCGAATATACCCAAGAGTAGAATGCACGGATCACACCTGATATTGGGAGAATAGTGTTTAGCTGATAGATAAAAAATTATTTTCGACACTTTTTTTGGAATGTCGTGTTTTGGCCGGGAACAGTCATTTTAACCAAAAAAGGTAAGTAATGTCTAAAGACTCTCAAAACACCGTGAATCCTGACTACTAACCAACAACGAATCCCAATTCAGCACTAGCCGATCCGAGACAGCATTTGAACATTGGTAGAATGACGGCAGCAATAATTGGGAAATAGGAGATGATGGGGAAGATGGACTAAACAGACATTAACTAATCTCTCTCAGTGACATCTCTTTCAGTGACATCATCGTCACTATTCTAACATAAAAGCTACAGTTTATGTTTCAATTCTGAAATCTACACATATACGTTTCGAGTTCACCTGCAGCAGTAGTGTGCTGAATAACCTGACATGCGTGTTCTTTGCTTGCTGACTGATCAGCGAACTTTTGAACTGTCGCAACGAACGGTAGTCGCAGAAGAAAATGACAAGGAACGGAGTAAGAATGACTGCAGAGAGAACTGCACCGGACACAATCTTAGAAAGCAAAATATGACCGCCCGCTGGAGAGTTTACGTCCTGCATTGAACCTATATATCATTTTGTAATTGTGTTTTTGTGTTTTACCCTCCAATATTGCACTCCCCATATGTTGTACTCAGGTAAAGATAAATTGGAAATCGATAAAATGTCGATGACATCAAGAAAGTCTTCGGGAGACATTTTGAAAGATACATACCTGCGAGTGATTTGTTTTTGACAGTTTTTTTTCGAGGCAGTTTCTAACCAGAGTGTTGCGAAAGAGGCATTCGCGAAAATAACTACTAAAGTCATTTTCATAACCTGTTTTTCAGATGAGAACATGTATAACTGATGGGGTCTGCAATACAGAAATGTATGCAATGTTTGCACTTTACATGCATAATATACTGCATACTTGACTTTACAACTACTCACCTGCACAGTGCTACGTAGCGATAGATGAACTGCAAAGTCAAAGAGCTCTCACAGTAGTAGTAACTTGTCACGTATACTAGTACGAGGGCGTTTTGCTGGTAATGATCAAGCTGGTAGAACACAGGAGAGATGGAAATGAACAAATAGGAGTCAGGCGTCGAAATGCCTAGCTACAAATAACAAAACATTGCAGACATGCAATTCCGGAAAAGTTTACCGGACACACGATTGCGCCCATGGCAGTGAAACAAATGTTGCCAATGGCAAATGGAGCGATGCAATGTCTGTAGTTCTGCGTACTGTGTTTGGCGTTGGAGCGATCGATGATGAATATGAGAAGCGCATCGAGGGAGACTGCGACTGCGGAAAGGATCTGCACCCGTGAAGCGAATGCTGCGTAGTCGGTCATTGAAACTTAATGAAAACATGATTATACAGTTTTACAACTAATTTGTGAAATGAATTGATATGAATATATTACATTCTTTGAATACAATAAACTAGGATTCAACAACAGTTTTGATGAGGACACCTGACCAATAAGTGAACATTACTACATTACTTAGACTAGCGCTCCGGCGCGCTGTCGCGCGCCTCCGCACTAGGCATACCAGAATAGAAAAATAGAAGATTAGTCACTTTGCATTTTTTAAAGCTGATTGCTCTCTAATGACTCTTGCGAAGAGAGATCCACGTGTAAGTTTTATATTTAGTTTGTATATGTATCTCTGTTAGTTATTGTCCTTTCTAACTATCTCTCATTTCTAACTATCCCTCCTTTCTCTCTTTCTCTCTCTTTCTCTCTCCTTCTATTCTTTCTTTCTCCCTCCCTCCTCTCTCTTCTCTTTCCCTACTTTCTCTCTCTCGATTCTCGATATCTCTTTCTCTCTCGTCTACACAGTTCAGTCTACTCTCTCTCTCTCTCTCTCTCTCTCTCTCTCTCTCCCTCTCTCTCATTCTCTCATTCTCTCTCTCTCTCATTCTCTCATTCTCTCATTCTCTCATTCTCTCTCTCTCTCTCTCTCTCTCTCTACCTCTCTACCTCTTACCTCGTCTACTGTCACGTATCCACTGCGGTAACAGTAACTTTCTAGTGACAATGATATATTCTATTCTGTCTATTGTCATGTTTCCGCTGCGGTCACAACAATTTTCTAAAGACAGTACACAGTACTATGCTTTCTTCTGTCTACCGTATATTTTTCTGCTACTGTGACAACAACTTTCTAAAGACAATACTATGCTTTCTTCTATCTACGTCTTCGCTGCGGTGACAGTAACTAGTATAACTTTTAAGAGACAGTACTATGCTCTCACTTGCTTACTGTCACGTATCCGCTGCGGTCACAACAACTTTCTAAATACAATACTATTGTATGTTTTGTTTACTGTCATGTCTCCGTGGCCGTGACAACAACTTTTTGGAGACATTAAAATGTTTTCTTCTGTCCACTCACCTCTCGTCTACACGTCTACTCTTCTACTCTCACGTCTGCAGTAGTCACTCCGGCTTTCGAGAGACAGTTATGCGTCTACTCTCCCTCCTTTCTCTCTCTCTGTCTCTCGTCTACTTTCACGCATGAGCTGCGGTGACAATAACATTCTAGAGACAGTACTATACTCTCTCTTCTGTCTACTGTCACGTCTCTGCAGTGCGGTGATAACAAGTTTTTACAGACAGTACTACTCTCTCCTGTCTACTCTCACGTCTTAAAATATAACTCTACCGCATTTGCTTGCAAAATGAAAATTAAGGTGAACTCGATTCTCACCTCACCTCACTTCCACTCGTCACTGTACGCATCGAAAAAGCGGAATTTCTGAATAGGTAAAAGTGTTGTACCCAAAATCTATTTTCAACTAACAAAAAGTAAGCAGTCTGCGCGTTAGGGGCGGCTCTCTCTCGCGCGCGCCGGCTCCGATATATGGTAACGATCTTGCATTTTGGTCGGGGCGCGTTCACGGGACCAAAGGGGACACTTTTTTCGCCCTCTCGCGCGTTCGCGCCACTTCTCGTCGTCGCCACGGCGCGCGCGAGCATCAAAGTTTCACGCCCTTAGCAGGAGTTTCAGATCCGGTTGTGTTCTGTAAGTCCTCGAAGTTTCATCTTCGTAGCTCAAACGGTATTCGCGTGGCGACCTACTCAAAAGCCGTCTTTTTCGAGCCTTTTCGAGCTAAGCACATATTCCGGAGCCTGCATCTTTTTTTCTCAAACGTGGCATCAAAATTATGTCAACGCTCGTTTGTAGAGAAGGTCGAAATCTATCGCCATGTCAATTTTCACGTCTTCACCACTTTTCTCCGCTCCACGCCACGGCGTCAGAAACGCTCCAATTCCGTCGTTTAAGGCCTGTTTTCGCTGTCTGCGCCGGTTAGACAGTCTCTCGCCTACCCCGCCGATGAGAATAGAAAGTGGGTCAAGTCACTCGGAGACACTCGTTTAGCGTCCGGCGCGGGGTTTTTCTTAAGAATTTTTAACATGTTAGTGTTTCTATGGCTTCTTATACACCGTATCAACGTCTCCACGTTTTTTGAGCGGATTCTGACGACATCTTCACGCCGAATGGACGTTTCGAAGCTCATATCTCTTGATTTTTGTCAGTAAATGGTATCTTATGACGACGGAATCGAGTTCAGCGTAACAGATTACCTATATTAGAGTCGATACTTGTTCACATTTCTCTTCGTCAGCCGTCTGGCACGTCGTCGGTGGGTACACGGCGCCGAGGCGAGGCTATGGCGGCGGGGTTCAAACAGAGTGAGGCGATCGTAGTGGGTCACAGGGTCAACCGATCGGGGCGATCAATAGCTCTATCGATTCCTCTCGGCAATCCGAGTCTCCCTATCCCGTTCATGTTTCATAATTTCGAGTTTCCCTACTGAAATTGAAGGTCACAATTTCGTTGGTGTCAGCGATAACGTATAAGAAGTGAAACTATATCCAATCTTTTCAAACAATACATATCATGACTCCCCTCTGCCATCCGGATCTCACTGTCCTATTCATCTCACATGAATTTCAATTTGAGTACTGAATTTTGGTGGCAAGGCAAAACACGACGTTCATCTGCTCATATCTCGCGATTTTAAATAGTGAAAGATGTCTTTTGATCATAGTTAGTTCATAGTTAGTCGTTTTTATTCGTTTTCTTTTTTCTTTCTCTGTTTCTCCATTGCGATGGTGGTGGCATATCGTCTCAATTCATAGTTAGTTCATAGTTAGTCTATTATCACTCTCCCTCTCTCTCCCTCTCTTTCTCCCTCTCTCTCCCCCTCTCTCTCTTTCATTTATCTTTTTTCTCTTTCTTTCTCTTGCTTTCTCTTTCTCCTGCGTGCACCCTCATTTTTCCTTCACAACTTCTTCTGAACAGTTTCATCTTCCTCGAAAAAGCGCCTTCTTAGTCAGTAGCTAGTCCATATTTCTATATCACATATAGAATGACATCGTGATGACACCGCTGGAAGAAAATACGCCGGCTGGCGCTACAATCCATACACAATACCGTCTATATTTTTGGTAGATCTTAAAGCGGACGTCCAGTAAAAGAACACTGCCTAATTATTTATATTATTGTATGATCATTAAACACATTGTATTATATTATTTGATCACATTTAATAATTGGCTCAGATTGTCGCGGACGCGACGCAACCACCAAAGCAAATCATCGTCAAATGTACATAAAATATAAATAAGATCGTTAACGCCATTATGAATCATATTGGAATAATATTAGATTGATAATCGTTTGATATCAATACATAATCAAGCAGGAAGAGACAAATTCTCCCGCCAACGGAATGGGCGGAGACTTGAGTGGCAATACGACCACAGTTTAAACGCGGATGTTTGGCACTCGGAATCCGTATTATTTAATTCAGGATCGAACGGCTTGGGTGGTCCCGAGCCGAGAACATTCAAATCCGTAACCGTAATCCATCCAGAATTTCTGGATGAAATCCCAAATAAATCTTACTAATCCCTCGACTCGGGCTAGTGAACGGTGAGTCGATACGACCAAATAAATGGAATAATTAAATGAATACGTGGTAAAATGAACAATATACGCATCAAATACAGGGAGAATAGAACTTGAATACTAGTAATATGATGATAAATAGTGTGAATGGTATACCTGGTAACCCAATGAGAATGGCTGGACGGTGGGGCGGACGGAGACTTGCTCACCGGCCTTCGCAGAGGTTCTGCGCCGCGTGACCCCCCTTCCCCTCTTCTGCAGCTCGATGCCCGGACGTATCCGAGGGCGCTGTGCGCACATGTATGGCTATGTTTCGGACGGATCCGACGCCCGCGCTCCCTTCTTCACTCAAGACATGGCATGGTCGTCGCCCTCTACATGGTCTTCATCTTCATTCAGGACACGGCATGGTCGTAGCCCACGTGATCCTCTCCTAACCCGTCAACCGTAGTCATTGCTCTTATCTACCGTAACCTCATGCACTCTCAGTTCACTCCATTACTGTACCCATTGCTTCTACCGTAACCCCAGTGAAATGCCAACACATAATAATATAATCCATGTATTGAACCATAAATAAACTTTACTATTTAATGTACTTGACGACGGTCTTGGTTGCGCTCACAGATATTATTGATGATATTTGATAACATTTCATTGTTTAACATTCCCACGCATCGATGTGTCTTTCGAAATTGAATGGCGCGATTCAGTGAGTCAAGTGATTGAAGCGGCCTGCGATGCAGCTGCCACTCTTGCTGTCCTACATCACTGCCATCACGCGGTTCACATGTGAACAGGAGAGAGGCACGGATTGCTACGGTAATAGTCGGCGACTTGTACAATGACCAGTGCATCTCTTCTATTCAGCCGAGTGCCGGACATGCTCGCTCGACACGCTCGCTGTAGACCCGGAGACTGTATACGCGCCTTACCCGCCCGTTCTAACTGTATGCGCTTTGGCTATATTGTAGACATTTCGAAATCCGTTGTCTCAGACTTCGACACCCTGTCTTACCACGACTATCAACTGCGGGCTGAATGTGACGAAAGCTATAACATATTCGAACTGGCTTATGGTGAAAAAGTTGTTTGTTGCTTGTTGTTGTTTTTGGGAGACAGTTCTAGAAACTGCCTCACGACATTTTTCAGCTGAATGGTGTACGTGTTCCTGAAGCTAGTTTTTACGCAATGGGTGAAGCTGCGGATATGGTGTGGTACGACTCTCCGGTTACGGTTAGTTGGCGGGTGAAATCATTTGAGATAATCACTCACTTTGCCAGCGAAATTCGACTGTGACGCTGACGTGCGAAGATGGAGAGTGGCTTTACAAAGGAGTACCAACTACTTCATACCATTGTGATGGACAAGTATTTTCAGGGCACTATGGATGATTGCCTCATCCCATGTTCATTTCGTGTTTGATAAACGATTGTTTGCATCAGTTATGCGTGACAAATCCACTGCAGTAAAAAATACCTCGATAGATAAATAGTTTATTACCGCGTTGAGTACTTAGCGAGTGCATCATAGAAAACATAACAGTGCTTACGGTAGGATAGTAAAAGTGGGAAAAAAAGAAGAAACATTCGAAGAGTAGACAAAAATAGATAAATAATAAGCAATCTACAAATGTCGAATTTTAGACATAGGGTGCAAATGGGGATTGTCTACTAAGTGGGATTTCACGTTACTGGTTTTCGCAGATTCAACAATATCAGATGGAAGTGAGTTCCATACTCCATAAACCCTCTGAAAAAACGCGCTGCTCCGCAGAAACGAGTCATATAAGTCGGGTTCAATTGCTTTTTTTGCAGAATCGACGTTGCTCACGGAAGAAGACGGTTTCACCTGTTTTTTTTGCAAATCGTAATGTTATTAGGAATTTGAATAGTGTATAAAAAATAATTGTAATTTGTGTCGTATTACATAAATGCTATACATTTTGCAGTGTAAAAAATGCGTTCATTATAAGATTGAATAATTATTTTTATTCATCCGAGATGTGTGGGGACATCCAGCGCGGACAATTTTGCCACTCGCGCTTTTGTCTCTCTCTCACTCTCTCTCGTCTGTAAAATCGCCCGCGCGGCCGATTTTGCAGATGGCGCCTCTCTCACTCTCTCTCTCGTCTGCAAAATCGCCCGCGCGGCCGATTTTGCAGATTGCGCCTCTCTCTCACTCTCTCGTCTGCAAAATCGGCCGCGCGGCCGATTTTGCAGATGGCGCCTCTCTCTCTCCCCCCCCCCCCTCCTCACCCGCAAATTGGGAAACATGTTGGTATATTTATTAAATCACATGAGAAAAGTTACATACACAGCCACATTTATACATCACAGCTTCGTTTAAAAATATGTACAAACAGTTTACAAAACATGAAATATTTACATAGAGAATTCACGAAATCTTCCTCCATACTTTCTCACTCACACCTAATTTGAGAAGGAATGCTTCATAGTCAGCTTGCTTTCGGGCAGCATCTGGGTTGGAACTGCTGGGCATCTTCGTTTTCAGTTCCTTGATCATGTCGATGAATGGTTCTGTAAACAAAGAATTATACTCGACATGCGAAGACACTTTCGCTCACGGGGTTGGAAGGCAGCGGCTGTGAGAACATGTGCTCTCCATCTCTCCTTATTTTCATCTGACATGGCGGGAACTAGGGGCAACTGCAACACGAACTGTTTTATTAATAATAACCCCACACGTACCATAGCATCTACTGCCTTCTTTATGTCCTGGGCTCTCTTCTTGTAATCGAGGGGCGGCACTTCGATGACACGAACCGCCTCTTGGTCCTGAAATCATTTTGTAGACAATAAATATACAAATACCAGAGCAAAACAGACCTTGTAAAGGTGAATTTCGTCGACATCCTGGTTGGCATTGACCTCGAAAGATGTTGCAGACTCGTTCCGGCCGTACCGCATTCTCACATTGCCTACAAATAGGGCGAATCGTGTTAATATTAAAATTAATACCTGTGCAGTTTCGATCCAAAACGAACACGTGTTGCAAAAGATGATACTTCATCTTTGTCAAATGCTGTTCGACGACGGCAAAGTTGTAAGAAGTATATTCGTGAATAACTTCTTTCGTAGTTGACATAGACGACCAAGCATCCGAGAGATCTGAGGGAATCATTTCAATGTAACCGAAACACATCTCACCTGTGGGAGTGGTTATTATATGATCTTTGTATCTATTAACAAAGTTTCCGAATCGTGCGTCCACTCCTTCGTGGGTGTGTCCCACTCGATGATAGTGAAACGATATCTGAAACAAATAAGAACGTATCACGAATCAAAAGTTTTGAACTCACCGTGTCCAAAACTCCGTGAAGAACCAGCAATCCACACGAGGCGAAAAACAATATGGACTTGTTCGTACTGACATTATCTAGTTGAACTGACAGATGTCGTGGAAGCAATGGAAGGCGGAGTAGGAAGTTGAACACCAAACTAAATGATTACCCATGTCAGAGAACAACAAACCAAAACAAAATTTACCTTGCATGTGCACTGGAATTACAACCGTGTCCACCGTTCAGCGAGAGAAACACGAGCCCACTTCCGGGACCGCCTACAGATAAAATAGTACAGATTTGAACACAATAAAAATCTTTCTCACCGGTGTTGGAAAGAGCGAGATTGACATCCACGGATAACAGATTGACGTCCCCTAGAGTCTTGGGTCTCTGATGGAGAAGACGCGGAAGTTTGCTTAGAACTTTAGACATACCGTCTATCTGAAAAATGACAACAAACATTAAAATCACAAGAATAGCTCGTTCACTTGTACGCAATGAAGAAGGGTGGGATGCTCTCGCGCAGCAATCTGTCGTGCGCGTAGATCAACTCGATCAGAACTTAAAATTAATAACTAAACTGCACTGAAAAAAAATCTCACGTGCACATGTTCAGGTGGTAGTGCTTGAAAAATACAGCTTCATCAACGTCTTGGAGTCGCCCTGTCCTTCTTGATTCTGCGATGAAACTTTCACAGGCTGCGCAGATTGTGCACCGAGTAAAGGAAGATCTCTGCAATTGATCGCTATGTTTTCAACATCACCTAACGTACCGTTACAAATGAAGTTTTCGGGAGTGGCAGGTTCTTGAAATAGCGCGTGTAGTTCTTGCATGGCACGTCCGCCATTCGAACCAGAGACCTGAAATGTTATACTACTTGATACAAAATCACACATACTTGCGCTTGGCTCCAACAAAGAAAGAGTCGCCAGACGGAGACTCCTGCATGTTGCTCCTAGTTAGATCAAGCACCTGAAAATGTCCAACACATAATATTTTTGTATATTTAACTCACTCTGGCAGTAGCCGCAACAGTAGAACGAGAAGCACCACGGTGATTGTCCGTCGACATCCCACACTTATTCGATAGAAGTTTCTTGACGCTGAACAATCAAAATACTAATGACTGTAGTAGAAATTGACTCACTCGTACGGGGTTGTTGCGAACACGCGGTGGAAGAAGTTAGAGCACACTGTCTGTCCGTCCACTCGAGGGCGCCAAACGTATTCTGCGCCTGAGTCGATCGCATCGCGCAAGATCAGTTTCGCGATCTCACACTTCTGAGAGCTTCTCGTCACAGAAGCAACTAGTCCGCGCTGACAGAGGATGGTCATTCTGAAAGAGTATGAGACTATTAAAACATGACAATCACACCCACCCATCGAACTTGTAAGAACAATACGAATCACAACAGCTCCATGCGAGGCAACCGTGAACAGAGAACGTTGATTTTCCAGACGTCTCCATGAACATGTCGTGGTCGGAAAACGGATTTCCTTAAGTATAAGCATTATCAATAACTCAATCAAATCCTACATACCGAGTTGAGTATGGACAGGTAGTGGAGCTTCTATCTTACTGTCGACAATGTACGATGATTCATCTTCTGAATGCACCTCTTCTGACTCCGAAGTACTTGCAGTAACGAAGGCAACCTCCATCTACAATTTACAAAATGATGCATTTTATTATAAGTTTTCAAAAATTACAAAACAAAACAAAACAAGCAAAATAAAATTAATTAAAAACAACAAATTGTGCAATGTTCTGCAACAACAGTTACACCATCAGCAGTGCACAATCATTTGACACTAAGTTTTCGTTTCGAAAACAGCTGATGTTTTTTTTTTATTAAAAATTCTTTTGTTTGTTTTGTTTTTTTAATATTTGTATGTGTTTTAAAGTGGATCGTCGATGGACGATCCCGATGGGTTCATGGCCGATGATGGGCAGGCTTCCGCCGCGTCTTCCCCGCTACGACCCTCTTCGCCGCGAGTGGACGTGAAAGAGTTTCTCTGGTGTGACGTTGACTCTCTTCCCTACGTTGATCCAGTCGAGGTATGTTGAATTAAATTTTATTAAATAGATTATTTTCCGTTTCAGACTACACTGTCCAACTTTCACTCCGTCCGGGGGTGGACGATCAAAGATGGCAATCTAAAAGTCACGTCTGATTCCAAGTCATATCGGACTGTTAAGCTGCCGGGAGAGAAAGGAAGACTCCAGACAATAAGAATGACAGGCGTTATTCACGTGAACAACGACGATATGAAGGTGCGTTTTTTTATTGCATAATTCGTGTTAAAATTTGAATACTGCAGTTGTTATTCCACCCGAATCTGGCGATAACGCTCCCGAGTCGACTCTATTTCTCCCAGTTTGGAGCAGGCGAGGCTAACCGTCAGCTGAAGTCCATAAACGGTCAGAAAGTCCTGTTATGTGATAACCATCATGATTCTTGCAGGTGTCCTACCTCTCATCAGTGCTACTTCTGGTTACGTTCCTCCCATTCAGTATGACGCAAATGGATCGCCGGCAGATGAGGTCAGCATAATGTGTCGTAGGTATCAATATTTTTATTTCAGTTGAATTCGCCAGAAACGTCACAGCTGGCGGCCATTCATGAAACGCAGGAAGCGATTTCTGCATGCCAGCGCCCAGGTACGCTGAAACATGTACGCTACATTTACTATTTATTGTTTTTAGGCAAACTCATACACGTAAATCAAATATGCACTGATAACCCGCGGCGCCCTGTCTCTCAAGGCCATCTACAAGTGATCAAGCAGGTAAATATGTTTTTGATTGAAAATGATTAACGTTCGATTTAGTGTGTGCTGAACCAGAAGTGGATCCCAGCGTCTACAGTCGTTGTGAACAAGATTGACGGCGTGTTCAAGTGCATAGACGGATGTCACCGGTATGTCCATGTTTTATAAATACACTATAATAAACATTGTAGGATTCTCGCCCTACAACAGTTGCTGTCAGAGCGTCCAGGAGATGCTGACAAGCTACCTAAGTTCATCAACTGTCGAATCTATGAAAACCTCAACAAGGCGTACACTGGTCTGGTGCTGACAGAACGTGCCCGATTGCAAGCAGAGTTCCCTCCACTCTCCACACCCATCGCCGACAAGGTTTTTATCTAATGTATTTTATTCCGTTTATCTTTTTTTCTGGTTTCAATATTTATTTGAGTATTTGAGCTCTGTCTGTATCGGCAAGCTGCACAGTCGACGGTTGGAACATGCCCGTTCCCGCCAAGCGCCGCCACGCAGAAATCGTATGGAGAGGCACTACTCAAGCAATTGCCCACAGAAGTATGTTTTCTATTAAACATTTTTACTTTACGTTTTTGCAGTCGAATGAGTTCGTCGCTCGGCTATCAGTTCTCCCGCAAGAACTGTTCGATCCGTTTGTCGCTTTCCTCCGCAAGTTCGGTATCCTAAGGTGTGATTTTCGTTGTTTTCTTTTACACCGATGCGTTTCAGATTGAACAAGAAAGAATCGAGATCTTGGTGTGCCAAAAGTCACCAATTCGCTAGCGCATTCCCAACGGCACTCAAGCTGATGAATGAGAAGGAAGATGTCACTCCTGAACAGGCCCTGCAGGTACTTTTAGCAGCATGTAATAGCCAACTCTGCCTTCTGCATCGATGTTTGCAATTCTCAATTGTAAGTGAGACAATTTTTGTTTAGGAGTGTGGAGACGCAGCACTGTTCCTCAGGAAGTGGGCGGGTGACGCCTTTTCGGATGATGAAACAGTTGCGGAGGCGCTGTCCAGGATCAGCGGAACTCCTATCGCCAACCCTTCCTCCTGCTTCGATGTTTGTAAGAAGATGATGTGAGTTGGGTATCCTGAAATTGTATATTGTTTTTGTTCAGCTACCAAGACGACACAAACCTTCGACGTCGAGTTCATCTACAGAAGGCCGACATTGTCAACCATCTCAAGAGAGGCCTTGCTCTCGCATCGGAAGAATCTACCCAAGCCGTCTCTCTCTCGCACTCTGTCCACTCGTGAGTCGTGATTTTACGTAAAATTTAAAAAAAATATGTTCAGGATTAACGCTGATGAGGTGGTGAAGAAGTGTGACGTGTGCATCTACTTTCACAAAGTTCGTGCAGATTGAATTATTGTCTATTATGATTTATCTTGTTAAGGACTACTTCGATACCGACCTGCCATCAATCATTGCATCGTTCACTGCGACCTTCCTCATTCTCCCTGTTGTGTGCGATCTGAACGTGCAGCACTACGACAGAACGGTCCGCGTACTCCGGTCTCTCCGTTCCCCTCGCGAAGATGCGTTTCTCACTCTCTATACCCATCACTCTTCTACGGAGAACTGGTACGTGAATTGATTCGGTTTAACACTGATGTTTCATCGAAGAATTGTTAACATAAATGCAAAA
Organism: Rhabditoides inermis; assembly: GCA_963966185.1. Taxonomy (NCBI): domain Eukaryota; kingdom Metazoa; phylum Nematoda; class Chromadorea; order Rhabditida; family Rhabditidae; genus Rhabditoides; species Rhabditoides inermis. The sequence goes on from CAWZYM010000283.1 coordinate 2,217,183, forward strand.
TCTGCAGTGTGACAGAGATAGCGAGAGAGGCGCAATCTGCAAAATCGGCCGCGCGGCCGATTTTGCAGACGAGAGAGTGAGAGAGAGGCGCAATCTGCAAAATCGGCCGCGCGGCCGATTTTGCAGACGTGAGAGTGAGAGAGAGGCGCCATCTGCAAAATCGGCCGCGCGGATGAGGCGCAATTTGCAAAATCGTGACGCTGTTTGAGAGAGAGGTAGAGAGAGAGAGAGAGGAGGTAGAGAGAGAGAGAGAGAGAGAGAGGAGAGAGAGAGAGAGGGAGGGAGAGAGAGAGAGGGAGAGAGGAGAGAGGAGAGAGGAGAGAGGAGAGAGGAGAGAGGAGAGAGGAGAGAGGGAGAGAGGGAGAGAGGGGGGAGAGAGGGAGGAGGTAGGGAGAGAGAGATAGAATCGCCTACTTTTCCTTTCAGGGTCCCCCAAGAACCAGGGCTCATCACATCTACATTGCCTTTCCCGGTCGACTACTCACCCACCGTATACCTGGTCAATGGTATGTGAAGAGAGTCCGTGAGATGTTTTTATTTAGAAATGATTGTTTCAGAACAGAATCTCAAGAGGCTGGATCATCTCGTACCTTCACAATGTCAGGTTTACACCAAGATCCAGGAGGAGGAGGAGAAGGAGCAGGAGCAGGAAGAAGGAGAGGACGACGAGGAGGAGGAGGAGGAGAGATAAGCGTCAACCACGATGAAACTTTTTTTCGCTTGTTGTTTATACAGTTCATTACGTGTTCATTCATGTTGTTAAATTTGTTGTTGTTGTTTCTTTTGCGCCTAACGAACTTGAGATAAAATTGATGTCGCACTTGAACTTTTTTGTAGTTCTGGCAGCATGCCCAACGATAAATGGTCTGCGTGCAGAAATTCCGCCAATCACTGCATTAAAATTGTCCAGCAACCGATTAGTAACTTATTTATCCCGTGACTTGTTTCAATAATTGCAAAAAAATCTCTTATGTTTCCATGGACGTTTTTTTCGAACTTGTTCTGTGAACCAATAAACGAATTTTCAATGTAAAATCTTTATTAGCATGATAACGTATTTATTCAAAATAGTTGCATACAAACGTCTTCTTCCGTGAGCAACGTCGATTCTGCAAAAAAAGCAATTGAACCCGACTTATATGACGGCAAAAGACGATATTTATGAGATGTGCGCGACCGAGTTGGGACTAGTGTAAAAAGACCAGAATAATTAAGAGAGGTTGCTTTAGTGATAACCTTGTGTATGTACGCTACGTCATTTATAAAGCGGCGTTGTTCAAGAGTTTGAAGGCCAAGAAGCTGGAGGCGTTGGGGATAGGTGAGCGAGAACAAGCCAGCGCGACGACATATTCGGCGCGTATAGTATCGCTGCACTGACTCGATCAAGTTCACTGATCCCACATCCTGAGGGTTCCACAATTCAGTACAATATAGTTCGTCCGTTAACTGTTCGTCCCGACCTGCACTTCGTTATCGCATGAAGCGTAATGAATAATGAGTGACATCACCTTTTCTAGATTTGTAGAAGAAAAAAATTCTCGACATCGCTGCACTCTTACCATTGCGCAATAAGATCCTCACCCGAAGGCCGTTTTTATAACCGCGCGCACAGCGAGTCTGCATGGTGCAATTAGAGAGGGCGCGCAGCGGTTCACGTGTGAATGAATAGCATGTTGTTTTCAAAGGTTGTTTTCAATTCAATTCAAATATACTTTATTTTATCTGATATGGCCAAACTTACATGTTCATAATCAATCGATATCCATCCAGCATATATAGTTAATTGTTATTCTACTAGTTTAATTATAGAACTGTCTCTAGAAAGTAGCTGTCACCTCAGCGGAGACGTGACAGTAGACAGAAGAGAGCATAGTATGGTCTCTGAATAGTTGCAGTGATTGCTGCTGATGAGAGTAAACGAGATAGAGGAGAGAGAGAGAGAGAGAGAGACATGAAAAGTGAGAAAGATGTAGGAAAGATATAGTTAGAAAGACGGGAAGTGAAAGAATTACATATACATAACACATATAGACCTTACACATGGATGTCTCTCCGCAAGAGTCATTAGAGAGCAATCATCTATTACAATTACAAGATGAACTGTTTCTCTATTTTTCTATTCTTGTATGCCTAGTGCGGAGGCGCGCTAGTCTCTCTCCCCTCTCTTCATTACTTATAGTATGTGTACGTCTACGTATACCATGTAATATTATTACCCCACTAATTTTGAATATGCTATAATAGGCTCGCACTTAGCTCAGGATTTTTCGTTGAAAACATTATCGTGGATTTTGACACTACAGTATACTAAACAAAATGCACTGCATATTGTTGTTTCCGTTCGTATCTCTACTCAACAGATGCTCTCAATGACCACGTGGCGTAGTGGTAACGCTCTCGCTTAGGAAGCATATGCTCGCGGGTTCGATCTTGGGTACCCACGCAATATTTTGTCAAATTTAAAACATCATCGAAAGGGTTCTCATCGTTTTCTAACCACCCTGATGTCGCTCGTGAAAAGAGTAGAACTCATTTGCGGGCCCACTATATGATGCTATTCTGATATTATTTTCAAAATTGATAGAATGACCTTATGCAAACGCCTATAATATGGCACTCTCACAATCTTACGTGACGCATCAATCATTCCATATTCGCCCCGAGGCAACTTGCCCTGAGGGCCCGAGGCAACTTACTCCAAGCGCCTCTTCATGTTGCGTCGTCCAGTTGTTTACCGCCTACTCTCTCTGTTTGTGTGTGCCTGGTATCGATTGCTGGTGAGAAAGAGGACCGGCTTTCGCTTTCCATACTAACACGTGCCCCTTCACTGTGTCAACTTCTTTTCATAGCTCCACTCCACTGTCCGTTTTATTGATTTGATGACCGAATTGCGATAAGGCGAGGTTGTGTTACGCATCGTGGTTTTGTTGATACGTTATGTGTTTTGTGTTTTACGCGTGTGTTTTACAATGAAGATCATTACAGATTACTCTTGCGCCTGGAATTGATGAAAAATGTCTGACCTCACTAGGCGAGTGTTTATATTTATAAAAAATTAGATCCCATTTTCAGTTCGGTACAGCTAGAAAAGCAATTCTTCTACGAGCTGAATGAAGGGACTCAGTGAGTGATTTGACTGTTTTCAAAGCTAAAATGCTGCGTAGAAACATAAATTATCATATATGTATTTTTTCCTATCTTGTCATGTTTGTACATATTTCTTTATTTTGCACGAGTTGTTAAAAACCCGTATAAATTAATTAAATATATGAGCTTGATGTTCTCTTTCTTTTAGTGGTCCCTTCTCGGAGGTGCAAATGTTGGGGTGGTACCGACACTCATATCTGCCCAGTCATCTCATGGTGACAAGAGAGGAAAGGAAGTCCTCTATGAACTGAGCATCGGTGAGTGTTTTTTTGTTTTGTGTTTCATTTCAACGTTTCTTTTCTTACTGTGTTATACTGAGACGAAAAAGGATGTGTGTGAGAGAGAGAGAGAGAGAGAGAGAGAGAGAGAGATGTTCCAGAATCACTAGCCGCCGTCAATCCCGCCAACCCCTTCATTGTCATGCCAGGAGCGAGAACTGTAGTGGAGAGGATCGATCATTTGGTGAGCACATTGCTATTGTATTACAGCTTCAATATTTGTTTTATACTATTTCTGTTCTTTTCTTCAGGTCACTAGATTCAACGCTCAACACAGCAAAATGTCGAAGTTGGACCAGTTCGTTGCGACTATGGTGGAGGCATTTGAAGAGGTTCGTCTATTTGTTCAGTATATTATGAGAATCTGTAATTCAGGCGCAAGGCGTCAAGTTCGACGAATCTCTGCGAGAGAAGCTTCTCAACTTCACCATCAAGCAGCCACTTCAACACACCTTTGCTGCATTGGTGAGTGGTGCAGTTCGAATACTTTTACTTCTTCTTTTCGAATTTGCATTGTAGAAATCCGAAATGCAAACAGTGATAAAGTGAGGTTAAAAGTCTTTGTAGTCATCCAATCTTTTCAAATAAAAAATTAAATGATTCCTCTCGGCCGTCCGGATCTCACTTTCCTACTCATACCATATGAATTTCACTTTCAGTACTGAATTTCGGTGGCAATGCAAAAACAACGTTCATCTGCGCATATCTCGCGATTTTAGTTAGTAAAGATTGTCTTTTGACGACGGAATCGAGTTCACCGTGCCAGCTTACATGTATTGGCGTCTTTACATTTTAAAAATTCTTTTTAACAACCGTCTGGCACGTCGTCGCGGGGTGCACCGAGGAGCTCTCTTTTTCTCTCTTTCTCTTCACTGCGAACGTGGTGTCTTTTCTTGGTAGTTCATAGTAAGTTCATAGTCTCTCTCTCTCTCTTTCTCTCTCTCTCTCTCTCTCTCTCTATTCTTCTTTCTCTCTCCCTTTGCACGCTACAACAATTTCACTGTTTTTTCCACTCCGACTATGAGACTACTGTAGCCACATGAAATGTATTTATCTGATCACAGTCAGTCTCTTGTGAGACCTTTTTTAAAGTTCGAAACGTACACAACAAACTGGTAGGGTTGATCTAATTTGATTTCACGAACCCGGAATAAAAAGTAATTGTGTATATCGCGCAGCAGTCTCGCCCGCCCCTGGCAAGGCACCAGTCAGAGAAAGTCGACTGTTAATGACCGGCCCCTCCTCTCGCGCACCGGACCATGTGCCACTCTGCTCTTCCCTTTCACTCACATTGATTGTGCTTGTGTTCTCGCCTTGCCCCGCTGTTGCGCGTACTCGTACTGCTTCCAAAATTCATTTGTTAGTGAACATCACTCTGAGTTGTTTCTTTATAACTCCGCTACGCTACGGTATAACGCAAATTTTACCCCGTTCCAAGCAATCAACCAGACAGGGGGGAAGGGTCCTTTATCTGAGTCGCCACAATGCATCAACACGCTACAGTACAATGCTTTGACGGTCGTTCCGGACGAGGCGACCCCTCGACGGTTGGGCGGTCGTTGTTCCTCGCCCGCGTAGTCGACCGCTCCTGTAGCCTTGAGGGGTGGATGTGCTGACGCATCCGCTGAAAACGCAACCATGTGCGATGTGCTGAAAGGATAAAGCTGCACGCAAACACATCACACTTGCTATATTTCAGCGTTTATTGTCATAAAACGTGAAATATTATCACATACAACACGAAACGCGCAATGAATACATGCTACCGTAATCGTGTGGCTGCTGATAGCCACTGTACGGCTATCACTTGTATTCAACTATCGCGTGTCAACCGTGTTTGTGTATGTGGGTACCTACTCTCTGGGTAGTTGGTTGGTGGGGCGACGGTTGTCCGAGAGTAGTTCATCCAGGCGCAGCCACCCCTCGCGCCTGTCCTCGCCTCACCCATGCGAACCTGAATCATCGCACATCATCGAAGCGTCCACCTCTATCCTTATAGGTTATTCCGCTTGACATACACACTGGGTGGGTGGGTGGTAGTGTGTCTCGAGCTTTTTAGTGGGTGGGTGGGCGGCCAAAAAGCGAGCCCTAGAATGGCGATCGATCGCCGCGATCCGCCATGATCACACAGGCTCCGCCCACTGACTCCAACTTGGCAAGCTGAGCGCACTCACCCCGTCGCCCCCCCCCCCCGTTGATGCATTGGAACTACCGCAAAATTATACATTATAACTCCGCTACGCTACGGTATAACGCAAATTTTACCCCGTTCCAAGCAATCAACCAGACAGGGGGGAAGGGTCCTAGAGAACAGCAAAGTAGCAGGCGTAGAATGGGGTATCTATATAGGGTCTATAGAAGTTATTGCGCGCAGGCACGAGAACCGATGCATTTAATCACTGTCAAATAAAGCAGAAACGTAACACGCGTTGCGAAAGCAGCGGTAATGTGCATATGGTTGCAGAATGTGATGCAAACGAGTGGACTCGACTCCGTGACTCTGTCACTGTCCGATCCAATTCTACTGTATAGTGAATTTGCGTAGTAAATGTGGTCCACATACCATTGATGCGCGTCGTTCTTCATTCACCTCTCAATATGAGGATGGGAAGCGCAAGACCACCGCAGCGTCACTCCCTCAATCTACACGAACGCGAACAGGAATAGAAAGCCGTGCCCAAGGAACATCATTGTATTAACATCAACGCGTGTAGCGCGCTCGGATTTCAGAGGTAATAAGGTGGAGTGAGATGGTGGGGTGACCTCAATGTGGTTCGTGGTTCTCGCAACCCCCAATGTCTGAACATGCATAGCGCTCCGCTAACCGTGGTGGACAAGCAGAGTGGGTAATGGTGGCAAGTGCATCATCCGTTTACTACACGCGCTGCTCGAAATTTCCGTTTGCTATAACAGTGCGCAAAAATATATCACGGAATATTGGGCACACTCACGGTTGTTGGGTGGGAGAGAGAAAAGTCGTCTCATTCCTGCTCTTCTCCCACTGACACATCGGTCCCGGGTCGACCTAGACAACCAGTAGTGATCGGTCTGCCGCATTCGATACAACATGTGTCAACAGCCAAAAGTGTGCATACCTGCTGCTGGATCCAATCGGATCGGTGACCCATCGCACCATGGAGTACTGACGCTCCATGCGTGGAATCCTGACATCCACATAAGTCAGTAATACCAATAAGAACATGGGAGCCACGTGTATAAACCGTGCTGACCCACCGCCAGCCGACCTGTCGCGTCCTCTCCGCGCAGCCTCTCCGCGCATTCCGCTCGTCTCGGTCTTTCGCCAAAACTCAGCCGGCCTGGAAACAGCCTTGACTTGGCCGATTCGCCTCCAATAATCGGGCATCAAGGCAATTCGCACCTGTCATCTCATCTCGATGCAGATCCGCGGCTTACTCGCCCGCGCCCGCTGCACACACATACGCCGCTCGCTTCACCCTGCACACTGCAGTCTCCGTCCAACATGGACCCTCTGTAAGCAACAGAGTCAATAACATGGATATCAAGGTGCCCCGCACACAATCCGATCACCTGGACAATGTGTCGATATACTAGCAACACCGTGCGAGGTGTGACACAACCACCTGGACAAGGCGTTCCTTCCGGGGGGCAGCGGTTCGAATACACGAACCCCGCCACTCCACGTCCACGAAAAAAACACAACAAACACACCATGTTCGTACGTGACATGTCAACTGCATGCTCTGGCACAACCGTACAACCGTGTACCAAACAATGATTTTTTTTAGCAAACCGCTCCACCGCGAACCTTCATCATAACACCGATGACGAAATTTGTGAAACTGCGTAATACCAGCTAGTGTCTTGAAAAGAGATGGAGATATAAGTAATGAATACAATAGTGTATATGCAACACAAAATGAGATGATAAAACACGCATACGTTGTGGAAACCTTTGCAACAAAGAATTTTCGAAATTCGAAAACTGCTCACCCTGAGCAGAGACCAACGATTGTCGCGTGAAAACTGCACATATACACACTAAAGAATACACAAAAAGAACTGAAACAAAAAAATCGATAAAAATACAAATTTCGGCGACTCGGGCAAAAAGCGAGCCCTAGAATGGCGATCGATCGCCGCGATCCGCCATGATCACACAGGCTCCGCCCACTGACTCCAACTTGGCAAGCTGAGCGCACTCACCCCGTCGCCCCCCCCCCCCCCCGTTGATGCATTGGAACTACCGCAAAATTATACATTCTCTGTCTCTCACAATCTGTCTCTACTCTCTGCTCTTTCAGTTTTCATGCTCGCTCTCCACTCGCTATTTTTTTGTCTTGCAGTTGCGGGCGCTCCCCAAGTCCGCTCACTCATTTTTGTTTCGTTCGCAATACACTGGTCACACAGTCTCCTGGCTTTTTTTTCTTGCAGTTGCAGGCGCGCCCCAAGTCCGCTGGCTCACTTTTGTTTCGCAACACTCCGGTCACACAGTCTCCTGCCACTCGGCTCCTCCCCCACTCACTCACTCACTCTGTTCTCGCCTCGCCTCGCGGTTTTGCGCGAGCTGTTTTCAACTTCTCTGTTCTACTTCAAACATTTTTATACCGTACTCCAAAGTCCGTACGGCTACAGTACTCTCAATAAAACAATAATCCGTCTACCTAAAACTGTTCGCTCATTTTCGCATCACAACGCTTCTTTTACTTTCTTCTCAGTGAGCATGTAGCTCTTCTCTCTCTCTCTCTCTCTCTCTCTCTCTCTCTCTCTCTCTCTCTTTCTCTGCCTCTCACTCGTCTCTCTTTCTCAGAAAGAGAGACGCTCTTCAGTGCGAAGGTAGTGTCTTCTCTTCTTAGTTCATAGTTAGTTTATAGTTAGTTTCTCTCTCTCTCTCTCTCTCTCTCTCTCTCTCTCTCTTTCACCCCTCTTTCTCCTGCGTGCACCCTCATTTCGTTACTCCCTCGTTTTGCGTTTGCCTCCGACACCTCTCCCTCATCCTCGAAAAAGGTCCGTCTTAGTCAGTAGCTAGTCTGCGCGTTAGGGGCGGCTCTCTCTCGCGCGCGCCGGCTCCGATATATGGTAACGATCTTGCATTTTGGTCGGGGCGCGTTCACGGGACCAAAGGGGACACTTTTTTCGCCCTCTCGCGCGTTCGCGCCACTTCTCGTCGTCGCCACGGCGCGCGCGAGCATCAAAGTTTCACGCCCTTAGCAGGAGTTTCAGATCCGGTTGTGTTCTGTAAGTCCTCGAAGTTTCATCTTCGTAGCTCAAACGGTATTCGCGTGGCGACCTACTCAAAAGCCGTCTTTTTCGAGCCTTTTCGAGCTAAGCACATATTCCGGAGCTTTTTTTCTCAAACGCGGCATCAAAATTATGTCAACGCTCGTTTGTAGAGAAGGTCGAAATCTATCGCCATGTCAATTTTCACGTCTTCACCACTTTTCTCCGCTCCACGCCACGGCGTCAGAAACGCTCCAATTCCGTCGTTTAAGGCCTGTTTTCGCTGTCTGCGCCGGTTAGACAGTCTCTCGCCTACCCCGCCGATGAGAATAGAAAGTGGGTCAAGTCACTCGGAGACACTCGTTTAGCGTCCGGCGCGGGGTTTTTCTTAAGAATTTTTAACATGTTAGTGTTTCTATGGCTTCTTATACACCGTATCAACGTCTCCACGTTTTTTGAGCGGATTCTGACGACATCTTCACGCCGAATGGACGTTTCGAAGCTCATATCTCTTGATTTTTGTCAGTAAATGGTATCTTATGACGACGGAATCGAGTTCAGCGTAACAGATTACCTATATTAGAGTCGATACTTGTTCACATTTCTCTTCGTCAGCCGTCTGGCACGTCGTCGGTGGGTACACGGCGCCGAGGCGAGGCTATGGCGGCGGGGTTCAAACAGAGTGAGGCGATCGTAGTGGGTCACAGGGTCAACCGATCGGGGCGATCAATAGCTCTATCGATTCCTCTCGGCAATCCGAGTCTCCCTATCCCGTTCATGTTTCATAATTTCGAGTTTCCCTACTGAAATTGAAGGTCACAATTTCGTTGGTGTCAGCGATAACGTATAAGAAGTGAAACTATATCCAATCTTTTCAAACAATACATATCATGACTCCCCTCTGCCATCCGGATCTCACTGTCCTATTCATCTCACATGAATTTCAATTTGAGTACTGAATTTTGGTGGCAAGGCAAAACACGACGTTCATCTGCTCATATCTCGCGATTTTAAATAGTGAAAGATGTCTTTTGATCATAGTTAGTTCATAGTTAGTCGTTTTTATTCTTTTTCTTTTTTCTTTCTCTGTTTCTCCATTGCGATGGTGGTGGCATATCGTCTCAATTCATAGTTAGTTCATAGTTAGTCTATTATCACTCTCCCTCTCTCTCCCTCTCTTTCTCCCTCTCTCTCCCCCTCTCTCTCTTTCATTTATCTTTTTTCTCTTTCTTTCTCTTGCTTTCTCTTTCTCCTGCGTGCACCCTCATTTTTCCTTCACAACTTCTTCTGAACAGTTTCATCTTCCTCGAAAAAGCGCCTTCTTAGTCAGTAGCTAGTCCATATTTCTATATCACATATAGAATGACATCGTGATGACACCGCTGGAAGAAAATACGCCGGCTGGCGCTACAATCCATACACAATACCGTCTATATTTTTGGTAGATCTTAAAGCGGACGTCCAGTAAAAGAACACTGCCTAATTATTTATATTATTGTATGATCATTAAACACATTGTATTATATTATTTGATCACATTTAATAATTGGCTCAGATTGTCGCGGACGCGACGCAACCACCAAAGCAAATCATCGTCAAATGTACATAAAATATAAATAAGATCGTTAACGCCATTATGAATCATATTGGAATAATATTAGATTGATAATCGTTTGATATCAATACATAATCAAGCAGGAAGAGACAAATTCTCCCGCCAACGGAATGAGCGGAGACTTGAGTGGCAATACGACCACAGTTTAAACGCGGATGTTTGGCACTCGGAATCCGTATTATTTAATTCAGGATCGAACGGCTTGGGTGGTCCCGAGCCGAGAACATTCAAATCCGTAACCGTAATCCATCCAGAATTTCTGGATGAAATCCCAAATAAATCTTACTAATCCCTCGACTCGGGCTAGTGAACGGTGAGTCGATACGACCAAATAAATGGAATAATTAAATGAATACGTGGTAAAATGAACAATATACGCATCAAATACAGGGAGAATAGAACTTGAATACTAGTAATATGATGATAAATAGTGTGAATGGTATACCTGGTAACCCAATGAGAATGGCTGGACGGTGGGGCGGACGGAGACTTGCTCACCGGCATTCGCAGAGGTTCTGCGCCGCGTGACCCCCCTTCCCCTCTTCTGCAGCTCGATGCCCGGACGTATCCGAGGGCGCTGTGCGCACATGTATGGCTATGTTTCGGACGGATCCGACGCCCGCGCTCCCTTCTTCACTCAAGACATGGCATGGTCGTCGCCCTCTACATGGTCTTCATCTTCATTCAGGACACGGCATGGTCGTAGCCCACGTGATCCTCTCCTAACCCGTCAACCGTAGTCATTGCTCTTATCTACCGTAACCTCATGCACTCTCAGTTCACTCCATTACTGTACCCATTGCTTCTACCGTAACCCCAGTGAAATGCCAACACATAATAATATAATCCATGTATTGAACCATAAATAAACTTTACTATTTAATGTACTTGACGACGGTCTTGGTTGCGCTCACAGATATTATTGATGATATTTGATAACATTTCATTGTTTAACATTCCCACGCATCGATGTGTCTTTCGAAATTGAATGGCGCGATTCAGTGAGTCAAGTGATTGAAGCGGCCTGCGATGCAGCTGCCACTCTTTCTGTCCTACATCACTGCCATCACGCGGTTCACATGTGAACAGGAGAGAGGCACGGATTGCTACGGTAATAGTCGGCGACTTGTACAATGACCAGTGCATCTCTTCTATTCAGCCGAGTGCCGGACATGCTCGCTCGACACGCTCGCTGTAGACCCGGAGACTGTATACGCGCCTTACCCGCCCGTTCTAACTGTATGCGCTTTGGCTATATTGTAGACATTTCGAAATCCGTTGTCTCAGACTTCGACACCCTGTCTTACCACGACTATCAACTGCGGGCTGAATGTGACGAAAGCTATAACATATTCGAACTGGCTTATGGTGAAAAAGTTGTTTGTTGCTTGTTGTTGTTTTTGGGAGACAGTTCTAGAAACTGCCTCACGACATTTTTCAGCTGAATGGTGTACGTGTTCCTGAAGCTAGTTTTTACGCAATGGGTGAAGCTGCGGATATGGTGTGGTACGACTCTCCGGTTACGGTTAGTTGGCGGGTGAAATCATTTGAGATAATCACTCACTTTGCCAGCGAAATTCGACTGTGACGCTGACGTGTGAAGATGGAGAGTGGCTTTACAAAGGAGTACCAACTACTTCATACCATTGTGATGGACAAGTATTTTCAGGGCACTATGGATGATTGCCTCATCCCATGTTCATTTCGTGTTTGATAAACGATTGTTTGCATCAGTTATGCGTGACAAATCCACTGCAGTAAAAAATACCTCGATAGTTCGTCCGTTAACTGTTCGTCCCGACCTGCACTTCGTTATCGCATGAAGCGTAATGAATAATGAGTGACATCACCTTTTCTAGATTTGTAGAAGAAAAAAATTCTCGACATCGCTGCACTCTTACCATTGCGCAATAAGATCCTCACCCGAAGGCCGTTTTTATAACCGCGCGCACAGCGAGAGTTTGCATGGTGCAATTAGAGAGGGCGCGCAGCGGTTCACGTGTGAATGAATAGCATGTTGTTTTCAAAGGTTGTTTTCAATTCAATTCAAATATACTTTATTTTATCTGATATGGCCAAACTTACATGTTCATAATCAATCGATATCCATCCAGCATATATAGTTAATTGTTATTCTACTAGTTTAATCATATAACTGTCTCTAGAAAGTAGCTGTCACCTCAGCGGAGACGTGACAGTAGACAGAAGAGAGCATAGTATGGTCTCTGAATAGTTGCAGTGATTGCTGCTGATGAGAGTAAACGAGATAGAGGAGAGAGAGAGAGAGAGAGAGAGAGAGACATGAAAAGTGAGAAAGATGTAGGAAAGATATAGTTAGAAAGACGGGAAGTGAAAGAATTACATATACATAACACATATAGACCTTACACATGGATGTCTCTCCGCAAGAGTCATTAGAGAGCAATCATCTATTACAATTACAAGATGAACTGTTTCTCTATTTTTCTATTCTTGTATGCCTAGTGCGGAGGCGCGCTAGTCTCTCTCCCCTCTCTTCATTACTTATAGTATGTGTACGTCTACGTATACCATGTAATATTATTACCCCACTAATTTTGAATATGCTATAATAGGCTCGCACTTAGCTCAGGATTTTTCGTTGAAAACATTATCGTGGATTTTGACACTACAGTATACTAAACAAAATGCACTGCATATTGTTGTTTCCGTTCGTATCTCTACTCAACAGATGCTCTCAATGACCACGTGGCGTAGTGGTAACGCTCTCGCTTAGGAAGCATATGCTCGCGGGTTCGATCTTGGGTACCCACGCAATATTTTGTCAAATTTAAAACATCATCGAAAGGGTTCTCATCGTTTTCTAACCACCCTGATGTCGCTCGTGAAAAGAGTAGAACTCATTTGCGGGCCCACTATATGATGCTATTCTGATATTATTTTCAAAATTGATAGAATGACCTTATGCAAACGCCTATAATATGGCACTCTCACAATCTTACGTGACGCATCAATCATTCCATATTCGCCCCGAGGCAACTTGCCCTGAGGGCCCGAGGCAACTTGCTCCAAGCGCCTCTTCATGTTGCGTCGTCCAGTTGTTTACCGCCTACTCTCTCTGTTTGTGTGTGCCTGGTATCGATTGCTGGTGAGAAAGAGGACCGGCTTTCGCTTTCCATACTAACACGTGCCCCTTCACTGTGTCAACTTCTTTCATAGCTCCACTCCACTGTCCGTTTTATTGATTTGATGACCGAATTGCGATAAGGCGAGGTTGTGTTACGCATCGTGGTTTTGTTGATACGTTATGTGTTTTGTGTTTTACGCGTGTGTTTTACAATGAAGATCATTACAGATTACTCTTGCGCCTGGAATTGATGAAAAATGTCTGACCTCACTAGGCGAGTGTTTATATTTATAAAAAATTAGATCCCATTTTCAGTTCGGTACAGCTAGAAAAGCAATTCTTCTACGAGCTGAATGAAGGGACTCAGTGAGTGATTTGACTGTTTTCAAAGCTAAAATGCTGCGTAGAAACATAAATTATCATATATGTATTTTTTCCTATCTTGTCATGTTTGTACATATTTCTTTATTTTGCGCGAGTTGTTAAAAACCCGTATAAATTAATTAAATATATGAGCTTGATGTTCTCTTTCTTTTAGTGGTCCCTTCTCGGAGGTGCAAATGTTGGGGTGGTACCGACACTCATATCTGCCCAGTCATCTCATGGTGACATGCAAGAGAGGAAAGGAAGTCCTCTATGAACTGAGCATCGGTGAGTGTTTTTTTTGTTTTGTGTTTCATTTCAACGTTTCTTTTCTTACTGTGTTATACTGAGACGAAAAAGGATGTGTGTGTGTGAGAGAGAGAGAGAGAGAGAGAGAGATGTTCCAGAATCACTAGCCGCCGTCAATCCCGCCAACCCCTTCATTGTCATGCCAGGAGAGAGAACTGTAGTGGAGAGGATCGATCATTTGGTGAGCACATTGCTATTGTATTACAGCTTCAATATTTGTTTTATACTATTTCTGTTCTTTTCTTCAGGTCACTAGATTCAACGCTCAACACAGCAAAATGTCGAAGTTGGACCAGTTCGTTGCGACTATGGTGGAGGCATTTGAAGAGGTTCGTCTATTTGTTCAGTATATTATGAGAATCTGTAATTCAGGCGCAAGGCGTCAAGTTCGACGAATCTCTGCGAGAGAAGCTTCTCAACTTCACCATCAAGCAGCCACTTCAACACACCTTTGCTGCATTGGTGAGTGGTGCAGTTCGAATACTTTTACTTCTTCTTTTCGAATTTGCATTGTAGAAATCCGAAATGCAAACGCGTCTCTCGGATATGGAAGAACGTGTTGATTACATTGCCGCGTCGTTGCCGAAAGAAGCTCCAAATGTCGTGACGGTGAGTCAAAGAGAGGGGCAGAAAGAATGTGGTAGAGACGGGGATAGAGAAGGAGCGAGAGAGAGAGAAAGAGAGAGAGTGAGAGAGAGAGAGAGAGAAATTCCAGGAACTTCTTCCTTCCACCTCATTCGGTGACGTGGACGGTCTCCGCAAGCTGCGCGAGGAGGCGGGGCCAAAGAGGGCGGAGTCTCTCAGCGTCTGCCAGCTACACGACATCACCATGCATCTTCTGTCGCTGGAACAGGTACGTATGTACCCGAACATATTCCGTTTGCACTCAAATAGATGTTGAATTTGAAAACCTCGTCAAAATGACTTTGATCTTTCTCTAACCACCCTAATGTCTCTCGTGAAAAGCGTGAAACTCATATGCGAGCCGCTTATACGAATACATAAAGTGTTCACAAGGCCTTTGGTTTCAGAAGTACCGCCGCTGTAACGGGGAGGTGCAGGGTTTGAAGGCGAAGGCGGATAACCCCGAGTGGAAGGCGCCTCTGGTGCAAGTGACGAAAGATATGGCCGCACTCGAACAGAAGTTCCGAGTGCTCAACGGACAGCTGTTCTCTGTGAGCGGGGCGAAGATCGGAGGAGACATCGTCAAGATAGCGAGTCTCTCCCTCTCCCTCTCCCTCTCTCCCTCTCTCCATATATCCCTCTCTCTCTTTCTCTCTCTCTCCGTCTCCCTCTCCGTCTCTCTCTCTCCCTTTCTCTCTCTCCGGAAACATCCCACTTCCAGAACAAGCGGCTCGACTGTCTCTCCTCCGAGCTCTCTGCACTGAGGGAGAGTGACCACGGCAAGCTGACCGTCTCTCTCGATCAGCTCAAGAAGGACCAACAGCTGCAGGAAGAGGTGGGTTCCTGACTGATCAACTGATCAGATCAACTGATCAACTGATCACTGTTCAGCGCTGGAAGACCCTCAACTTCCAACTCTCGGCGGCGACTGGAGCCAAGTTGGGCGTGCGCATATCCGAAATGGTAAGACTTTCATTTTTTTTCATATGTTGTTTCGAAACGGTCGGATTGCTGAATTACAGGATTACAGCAGCGAATGATTTGTGACTCACATGTGACACACACAAATTGTGAGTAATGTGAAACGTATTGAACGGATTTAGTGTTGCATATAATCGTTCATTGTATATCTCTCGATTCTTACAATAATTCTTACGATTACACTAACGGTCGGTCAGCGGGTACATCAAATCAAATCATTTATTCAGAATCGTCTTTTCAGTTCAGACCATATTTAGAATATTGTATTTACTATAGTTTACGGTACATGAAACTCCATGAATCATGTGACTTGCAGAGCAAGCAGCTCGACTCTCTCACTGCCAGTGTGGAGGAGGTGAAGAAGGGAGGAGGAGGAGGAGCAGGTAAACTTTTTTTGTTATCGTTTGTCTCACAATATCTAAATAACAATATTATTTTAAGACCTGAGCGAGACGGTGAATCAGCTGAGATCGGAGCAAGCTGGCTTGGACCAACGGTTCAGGACGTTCAATGGACAACTAGCTTCTGTCAGTGGGCCGAAGATAGGGAAGGAGATCAAGGATTTGGTGAGATGTTGTTATTTGATATTTTCTTAGATTTTGCTCTGTCATCCCTCTCTCTCTTTCAAGTATGCGAGAGAGAGAGAAAGAGAGAGAGAGAGATAGAATAGCTAAATAAGAAATCCTATTTTAGAGAAATGACCTGGACCAGATTCACCAATCTATATTGGAGGTAATCAGCATCAACAACAATGTGACAATGGCACAGGTTGAAGTTATGGTGAGCCGAGAGAGAGAGAGAGCGAGAGAGAGAGAGAGAGAGAGAGAGAGAGAGAGCGAGAGAGAGAGAGAGAGAGAGCGAGAGAGAGAGCGAGAGAGAGAGAGAGAGAGAGAGGAGAGAGAGAGAGAGAGAGAGAGAGAGAGAGAGGGGGGGGAGGGAGAGAGAGAGAGAAGAGAGAGAAGAAAGAGGGAGGGAGGGAGAGAGAGAGAAGAGAGGGAGAGAGAGAGAGATAGTGTTCAATTTTGGAAAACCGACATCCACCGTCTCTCTTCTCAAGTGAACAATCCAGTGAGCAAGTGCAATCAGGATGAGCCGGCATTCGACCCTAAATAGACCTCTCCCCACATCTCTCCCCAGACTTTTTTATGTTTTCTTTCTGCTACTGGGTATATATCTAATCTAAGATTCACGACTATACGTGTCAGATCTCCGGTACGATCGCTTGCTAATATGTTCCCCTTTTCTTTTTCACTTATACTTATTTTGGTGATTTTGATATGTATACTTTGATGAATGATGATTTCGCATATTTTCCCGTACAATGTTGACAAATGTTACACGCAAAACAACTCGTGAACTATTGAATCGCTCATCGATGCCAACTTATTGCAATCACACGATCTTTTATCACTATCACTGGTTCTGAAAGATTCTTGGAAATTGCACACAGATTAAGGCCGATACATACGTTTTATTGGTTGCATTTGAGTCTTTCCTCACAATGTCATCTCTTCCTCTCTCCCCTCTCTCCCCTCTCTCCCTGTCTGATCCGTCTTTCTTTTCTTGCTCGTCCAACTCTCTTGCAGTTGTCCAAAGTAGATGTCGCCCGCGTCTCGCGCCTCCAACAGATGCGCTGGCGGCTGCGAGCACGCGTGCCTTCTGAAACCCAGAAGACGTCAGATCAGAAAACGTCAAGTTAGATGACGTCAGATCAGAAGATGTCAGATCAGAAGACGTCAGATCAGAAGAAGTCATCCACCGTGTCAGAGTGTTGAGGATCCGTCGGATGATGATCTGCCGATCGCGAAGGCAGCTCGTATCGGCTATCAGCACACAGTCGATCATTCTCAAACAGTTCTTACAGTCAAAATATTAACCTTTAGTATAATTTTAGTAGTTTAGTCTATATTATGTAAGGATGTAGTGATTTTAGTTTTAGTGTTTCATTCATCGATTGTCAAAATTGGCAACTCCTAACAGATAACATACTGTTTGGGTCCTTTCTGTATGGATAATGAAAACTGATAATAAAAATCTCACATCACATAGATGAGTTCTAGTGCGCAGAGAATGAAGTTGACAGCGTGTCTGTCGTCTCTGTAAAATCATCTCTCTCTCTCTCCCTCTCTCTCCCTCTCTCCCTCTCTCCCTCTCTCCCTGTCTGTCTGTCCCTCTCTCTCTCCCTCTCTCGCTTTCACACGCACCTGACTAAACAGTATGGAATGAACACAAAAAAGAAGAGCAGCAAGAGGAAAACTCCCATCCATACAAATAGCCTACGCATCAACTAAACGATTTTGTTATTGAATGTTTGTTTGTTTATTTGTTCACCTTGAGCACAAACAGGTTCTCGCTTAACTGGTACCGTATAGAAAGCGAATAAGCGGACTGAAAAAATTCAGATAAATCTTTGAAGAGTACATAATTTAGACCACCTACGTACAAGTTGAACTAGTAAGAATAACGAACTTAGGCCCTTTTATACTTTGCCGCGGCCACTTTTCACCGCAGTGAAGACACGATTTGTATATTTTGCACTACGCCGCTAGTGGCGGCGGCTGCAGAGTATAAAAGGGCCCTTACAAAAACGTTTAACTATGCAGTAATAACCTACATAGTCGAACTGCGTGCGGGGCAGACATCTCTTTCCCCTGCTCACATCCAGGCTGTAGATGTTCAGTCGACGAACGATGCGTTCATTGGATGAAATAAGTAGTGAGATCAACTGGAAACGTTGGTTGAATTTTTTAAAGACGCCGCTGATGAAAACGCTTTTCCCCATTCACGACCATAAGTTTCCGGAATATGGTATATCCCCATTTCAGATGTTTTTAAACAGTGCACAATATTTGCCACTCACGACTATTATGAGAGTGGCTGTCGCAGTGGCATATGTGAGGATGAATGTGAGACCGACAGCTTCTGAAATGACTCGTTCAGTATTGCGGATGAGAACGTATTTACCATTGAGTATGAGCAGAGTGATTGCGCTCGAAATGACGAGGTTGAGAAGAATGAGAATGATTGAAATGAACAATCGCCGATGCCTTTCATAGTCGTGAATGAGGACAGTGGAGAGAAAACGCTGAATTGGGAAGTAAAAGTATCATACAATTATTGTTTAATAAAGTACAAAGTGCGTAAAGAGTTCATTCACGTGCGAAGTGCAGACATGCTTCATACAATAAAATAAACATGTTCTCGCCTCAGAAATGAAGAATGGGAAGCCATTAGTGTGAAAGACCGGGAATAAGACCCGTATAATGAAAGTACTACGGACGGATTATCTGTAAAAGTATAATGTACACGAAAACATCAGAACAAATTGTTTTTGCATACCTTCAGAAGTCTTCGGATCATGTTGAAAATGCATGAGTTTCAATCTTGAAATGGAATTTGTTATGATTAATACAATATTAGCGTATGTGAGAGCCTAAACATAGTCATAAATATATCGTTAAACCAACTCCTACCTTGAGATTCGCATGAAACTGTGTGCTTTCGAAAAACAGGTAAAATGTGAATAGTGATAAAATTATGGTGACAACATTGAAGATTTTCTGTAAAATATTATATGTATCGTCTCAATGTAAGCAGGTACACTGCCAATCAAGATTACCTCAACAAAGTAAATCACTTGGAACCAATAATAGTATCCGCTCTCTTGAGCCAGGTTATCGTCGCATAAAACTGGAGCCAGTAAGAAGACGAGTTGAAAAACATCTAGAATGTGAATGTTATAATGGACATAATATTGGGAAAATACACAATCATTGCAAAATGAGTGATGAGCGAGATGGATTTCTTGATTTTCGTCAAGAGACAAGAGACGAGTGACAATTTTGTTGATCCACAATCGGAAAAATTTTGAATTTTGAATTGGCGCGCTTTACAAATTCTAGCTATAACTATTGAACTCGAGATGCGTTTCACATAGGAATATGTTTATCGGCTTCTACGACTTCAGTTTATGCTACAAACTGAATTTCATATCAAAATTTTATTTCAAAATTACCGTCATTCAAGACGTTTTAAACACTCAGCTGTGATGTAACCTCACTTTTTACCCATAAAGCGTTCAGAAACAACTATTTTTTGAGGCAAAAAATAGTTTAAAATCATGAAAAAAGTTCTAGTTTTCAGGTTTAGTAGATGTAATTTGATGTTTCCATTTACTTTTCATCAGTATAATATCATTTTTAAGTGAAATTGTCATTTTGAAGTATTAGGAGACGGATTACTTTTCTTATGGGAATGCACTAATACAAGGAAAGTGTATAAAAGAATGAATATGAATAAGAGAGGAAAAGGAATTCACGGATGTCACTAATGAGCAGCTTTAGTATAATAAGCGGATAATGTATAGTCCCTCCCGTTGACATTTATTAACACTAATTCGCGCGCGGCCTCTTTCGAATGCCCCCTTTTACATGAAAAAAACAGATTACATGAAAATGAGTGTTTACGAAACAAATGCAGAAATGTGTTCATTGCAACTTGGTACTTAGTGGACAATGCACATCGCCGAGAAAAGGCCGGACACGACTCTCCTCTCTTCGGCAGTATCGCTTTCCGGAAGACTCTTTTCAGATACACCGACGTTCAGTGGACTTTGTAGCTCTGTTTTTCAGCTTGAGAAAGGTGATGACTACGTCATATGTGTCATTATGGAATCACCTGATGAGGAGATATCCGC